>CM028134.1:1002097500-1002460000 GCA_016271365.2 Neoceratodus forsteri
AGGTACCTGGTTGGGAAGTGGCTATTAGACCACTGGGTGGGCAGGGTCCTATTTTGGGCACTCAGTATTAAGTATCACAAATTATAGGGCATCATAGGGTAAAACCTTTAAGGTCTAATGACTTTTATTGCCATATAAATTTGGATGCAAAATTCCATATTATCAATAAAATGTAACCTGGTCTAGATCAAGTCTAGCTGCTGGAATTGATCCAAAGCAATGATCATAACATTCAGTAGGACCTCACTACACTTCTGGGCAATGAACATGTCTTTTAGAACTTTAGTGTGAATTCCACAGGATGCAATTATATCATGTGGGCTTGTGAGGTACTCTGCCTCAATAAGCTTTTTAGGTTCAGGTCACTGGTTCTTATCTGCAATAAAATGTGCAGTTTGGGCTTGTAAGAAGACCCATACTTAAAAAAGAATAATAAGCATAAAGCAAACATCTCTCTCTCTGGAACCTAAAAGGAAAGAAAAAGAAAAACATAGTTAATTTAGTACTATTCTGCCCATTGGGGTAGGGAAAAGTAATTTAATCTCCTTTAAACAGGTTCATTTGATTGGCATGTAGCCATTTACCAATGACTGTTATTGTGAGGCAGTCTAACTTGGTAGACTGCTGGACTGAGTTTAGTTTACAATGGGATAGGGCCTGTTGTTGGGCCTTGTCTATACATTGTACAGCAAACAAGTGTACCTGGATGTCTTTGTTTGAGATATTTAACGTATTTATCTACTGATGCTCCATCAGTAGTGGCAATACACAGGTCCAAGTAAATGTTTTGGGAGCTCATGGACCATCTGGTCATGATTTTAAAATAGGGCACACTGTGTACCTGCAGAGGGTATCTCTCTTATTGTCATAAGGAGTAAAGGCAAGAATGAATCCCAGCCCTTTGGGATTTTCTGAACATGTTTATTATAACATAACTTGGATCTGCCTGTGAGCCCATTACACCTGTCCTGATGACTATGAGTGGTAAGGATATGAAACTTTTGTTTTATTCATAACAAATCCAGAGCTTCCTGCATTACTTTGGCTATAAAACAGGATCCCTGTAATCAGAATTTACCTTTAGGGTAAGCCTTACCTAGTAAATAGCTGGTTTACCAAGACATTTGCAGTCACGTTGGCTGTGTTGCTCAGTTAGGTTGGTGATCAAAAGTGCAAACTAGTTGTTCTTAGTGTTTGACATAGGGCTAATGTAGTCAATCTGGATGTTGTTCCAGGGCCTGATTGCCTCAAGGGTAACAATTTATTTTTCCTAGCTGCTATAGGATTTTTTGAGCACAGATCAAACAGTTACTAATGTAGTGTTCTACATCATTTCTCAAATGTGGTCACAAGACAGAGAGTTTTACTCTGTCTAGTGTTTTACTGACTCCCCTAGTGTCCACCAGTTGGAGTATCATGTGCTTGGTACAGCAGATAAAATCTACTCTCAGGTGTTCAGGAATTACCTATAATTTTCATGAGTGTTACTGTAATGATGCCAAATGAGAAGGCCATCACTGGATAGGTGAATGTACTTTTCACTTTCCTATAAGAGTTACAGTATTTCTGGAAGTTATTCCTCAGTTCCTTTATTAAGGAACCTATACACTGCCCTCAAATGAGGGTCCTTCTTTTGGAGCACAAGGTTCACATTTTAGAATATGCTCTAACCTGATGAATGTACAGTTTGTATTTAAACTAGTTAGTTAGTGTTGTGATGTACACACACCAGTCTGTATTTCACATAGGTAATACTGTATTATAGCATTGGAAGTGTTTGTTTTCTTCCAAAGAAATTCAGAAGGAACAGACCCAATTAGAATATGTAATACAACAAAAAACAGTTTCTGCAGTTTGTAATTAGCTCAAGGTAATTTCTTAAAGAGTGCAGAATGTAACCCTCTCGTGGGCGCTGGTATCATGTTATGTAAGGAAAAATCTCTTTATTCCTCTCTTAACACAAGCTGTGTCTTTCTCAAGGACTTACCAGCTCTCTAAACCATCCACAAGCATTTGTGATAATAAGGAGACTCTGTGCCTCCCTGCTTTACATTTTATTTTTCTTGCCAGGCGGGTTTTAAAAATGCCTGTGACTCTTATATATCTGATGATGCAATTACTAGCCATGCACACTCTATCATCACCAGATATAAAATAAAATTCCAAACCCTGCTATCTGACCCTTGTTGGTATGTGTGGCTGAGTCATCAGTCAAAACATGACACACAGCGGTGTCTTTTAACACTTTCTGAGATTCTGTCAGAAAGGGCCCTGGGACAGGTGAGGTCAGGGTGTTGCAGTGAACAATCGTGGGTCTCTCCTGCAAATTGTAGGCCATGGGCCAACAAGGATGGACTTTGATTGGAAGGACATTGATGTCATGATCCTGTAAAATGAGAGACCAGTGTGTAAGTCTGGCATTGGACACAGAGTCATCTTTTACTCTGTCTGACAACAGAAAGTTAGTGGGCAAATGATTGGAATGCAGCACAATGAGTGTATATCCAATGATGTACATAAAGTATCTCACTGCCTAGTATGTAGCCAAAAGATTCCTTTCACAAAGGTTGTATTTGGCTCCACTAGAACAAGTGTCTGGGATGCATAAGCAATGGGTCTGATATGTCCATTGTATTTTGGGGCTAAAACTGCTGAGATTGCTATATCTGATGTAGCAGTTTCAATATACCCGAAAACTGTGTTAAGATTAACCAATGCTGGGACCATGGTCAGTGATCCCAAAAGAAAAGACAATGATATCAGTATAAGGTTGCCTTGCACCTTCTTATCAGAAGTGCCTACTATTGTCTGTTCTGGGAATAACTCAGACTGTTTCTGGCTTGTGCCTGCTATTGCAGCCACAGTATGGGACTATCCAGGTGTCATTGGTGGAGGGGTTATGCATCATGTGATGGCAGTGCTGGCACTATCGAGGTGCCTGCACAGTGGAGAAAGAGTGGTGTGCAAGTTATACATAGTTTTCCAGCTATGGATTGTGCATCAGTAGCCATCAGGGATGAAGAAAGTAGTATTGAAACAGCTGTCAGCCCAGGTTCAGAAATCAAACCTGCAACCCTTCCCTCAATGTGGCCTGTGATGCTGAAAATATCACAGCCATGAGACATTAGAATCAGGGTTGTCCCTCCCATCACATATAAGTGGGCTTCCCCACGGAAGGTTGCTGGACAGTAGCAACATTGTTTTTAATGTTACAGATTAAGGTATTAATGCACTGCATAGGAAAACCAGTACATTCAGTCTTCTCAGGGAGAGCTGATGTTATTTCACATAGGGAAGAATCACAATATTTCATGTAATTAGCTGCAATGTGTTCCTTAACAAGGACGTGCTAGTATAGTAAACATTATTAAAATCAGCTTCTTCTGCAGCATCAGACACTGACTTCATGACAGGTGGTTGCTTACCAGCCTCATTCAAAGAACATCAGCATTATTTTAACGAAATCTTCTGTCCCTCGAAACACTAGTCTTACTGATAACATTATTAATCATGCAAAAACCTCTGGTATGTTTTGTTTGGTTATGGCAGCAATCACAGGTCCCTGTGTGATCAACCTCCATGATGTGGTGGTCAACCATTTTGGATTACCTCATAGGCATCTTGGGTTACTGTGTTATGACCATCATCACATGACCATAAGCAGCCATCTTGGGGTTGGTATGGGGATGCAACCTGATGACATGTCTGTCCACCATTTTGAGACTCTAACAATTCTCCATTTTGTGAATTAGAGAAAAACAAGTGGCTAGCACTTGTGTCTAATCACCCACAACATACTGTAGTGTTCAAATCAGACTTTTCAACACGAGAAGAGGCAAGGTCTTTGGGCATTAAGTTAGTATGCCCTGCCAATATCTCTGGCAGATGGTGCAAGTTTACCATTTCTGCCTTGCAATTTATATGATCAACCTCAGATTTGGTATCACACACATTATGCATAACCTGTTTTCCCAGTTTCTACACACAGAGGTAAGTTTGGCATTTTCCTTACTCTTAAATTCTAGCACCTCAAAAACATGGCGAAGCACACTGTGAAGTACTCTAACTTCAGTTTGCAAGACTTTCTCATAGAGTACAACTAGTCTGTTGTCCAGAGAAGCTTTATCACATTTGGTATTCAAAGCATACATGTTATGTCTACTGTTTTCATAACTACTTAGTAATGAATCACATTATTTAGTCAAGGTCCTGTTTTAAAATAACAGTCCATTAACTTTTTCACATAACTCAGCATGTAACATACTCATCTTTTGCCTATATGCAGTGTAATCTGACTTCAGAGTATCACATTTTTTAGAAAATTCTGAGCAAGTGAATAGTGTTGCAACTAGCAAATTTTCAGGAATATCTTCCTTGGTACCATGGTTTATTTATTTATTTGTTTTTGTTAACCAGGTAAGCACACTAGACAAGAAGTCCCTATTTTCAGGTGCGACCAGGAGGTTACAATATAGAAAAACATGGTACATAGTCAGGTAACATTCAAGCCCATAATACAGGTGGGCCAGAGAGAATTCAGTACAAGAACATAGTACATAGACAGAGTAACATACTCACCCACACACAGGTGGGGCCAGAGTACAATATATAGACATAGTACAGAGTCAGAGCTAGCAAACATGAGTACAACTACAACTCAAATCGTTAAACCCACAAGGTAACATGGAGGTAGGAGACTACAGGTATAGGTAACTAAGGGGACATGATCAGTGAACAATCCAGGTGTGTGTCCAGGAAACAGGCAAGGGGTAGGTGAACAGTGCAGTAGGACAGCATGGAATTAGTGGGTGAGGAGGGGGAGGAACACAAACTGGGGGACCACCATGGCAGAGTCTGGCTCGAACTGCAGGGAGAACTGCCCAATCCAGTAGCAGGCCCAGTGGGCAGGACAAAAATAGTGTGGGGACTTCAAGGTGCCACATGGGAGGGAGCTAATGGGTAGGGGCGCCTGTGGGAGGAGAGTGGGAAGTGCTATAGTGGGGAGAGGTGGAGGCCAAATACAGCTTGTGGGTGAGGTGTCGGCGGCACGCGGCGTGAAAGTGCTATAGTGGAAGTGGCTGAGGCGAATCCTGTTTGTGGGAGAGGTGTCGGGCAGTTGCTAGTGCCAGCAACTAGTTGGCACAAAGACAAGTGGTGCCAACTTTGAGGAACTTCAGAGGGCGTTTGAAGCCAGAGTGGGAAGGGCAGCTCAGACTGGGACAGGAGGGAGTTCAGAGTCTCAGGCGTGAGGCAAGAAGGCTCAATCACCAGTGAGGAGCGGATCCTAGGGCCTTGCAAACCAAAGTCAAGCTGGACCTTAGTTGATAGGCCGGGGTGCAGTGTTTGAAGGAAGGACAAGCTGGGGGCAAGCAGTTCGGACTATGTTATCAACCATGTTACTGAGGATAAAGGCTCGGTGTTTTCAGGAGGAAGCCACTCCAGATGGGCATAGAGGGCACACTGATGCATAAGGTGAGGAGCTGAAAGGGCAAAATGACATATGTTGTAATAGGCCATATCCCATTAGCAGATAGGTGGTCGGGACTGGCGGAAAGGCAACAAGCCCATAGCAGATCATAGGTAGGAGGATTCCCTGGCTATGGTGAGCCGGCGGCGGGGTGAGACAGTCCTTGGCCCTGTATGCTAAGCCCGAGCTTACTGTTGACGCTTTGCAAATGTTCAGAGATGCACAGTGAGATCAAGCTGAGGATCTAGGGTCACCCTAGGTACCTAGAAGATTTCAGGGACAGGCAGGAGGAGCCATTCCCACATTAATGGCAAGGGGAGGGGCAAGATGCGGTTTAGGCCACCAACCCGAATAACATGATGTGGGTTTTGTTTAGATTAATGGTGAGCTTGTGTCCCACGAGCCAGTTAAGGATATGCCCAAAGTTGGAGTTGAGTTGGGAGCTGATGGTAGAGATGTCCTGGGAGCTAGATAATAGTACCAGGTCATCTGTATAAAGTGTGGTAGACCTGAAGGTTGTAACGGAGGGAGTTCATTTATATAAAGGAGAACAGAATGGGACCAAGGCGGACCTTGGGGTACTCCGCATCTGATTGGGAAAGGTCCAAAGGGCATGTTAAAACAGGTGTATTGTTGTCTCCCCCAAGGTAGTTGGTGAACCAACCAAGGGCTTGGGGAGAATCTACCAAGTAAAGCGGGGTGAAGGAGAATTTGGTTGACCAATCAAAGGCCTTAGAGGTCAACAAAGATGGCCCCAGTCAATTTGCCAATGTCTGTAGTGGATTTGACCTCGGAGGTGACCAGGGCAATAGCAGTGGCCATACTATGCCCCTTCCTGAACCTGTGTTGTGCAGGGAGAAACTGCATACTCCTGATTTGTCCAGCTATAGCCTTTTCAAGTAGCTTGCTGGTAGCAGGGAGTATGGCAATGGGGTGGTAGTTGTTCATCTCCTTGGGGTCACCATGCTTAAACACAGGACAACCTTGGCCACCTTCCATATGTCAGGTATGATCCAGAGGTGAGGGAAGAGTTAAATATGGGGTAATTGGCCAGGTGAGGAGGGGTGCCTCAGACCAAGAAACTTAGGCTCTAGGTTATCATAACCCACCCGAGTGGTGGGAGAGACCAGCTAGAAGAGTTTGAGTCTCTAGCTGAGATTTGTTTCAGGTAAAAGGCCAGGGAGGGGGGTGGCTCTGAGGTTTGGGGGTGGAGGTTGGGAAGGGAGGAGAGCAGGCAGTTCAGAGAACAAACAGTTGAACGTTGAGGCTATGGTCTGGGGTTATTACAGTTGTCCCCTCTACATTCATGTCGATGACCGAGTGCTTGGACACACACGACCATATTGTTAATGTTTTGCCAGAAGCACCAGGGTTGTAGGCCGATTTGAGTATGGCTGATTTACAGAACTCACTCTTAGCAGCATGTATTGTGGCCTTGCAAGAGTTTCTGAGCTGTCGATATTCAAGGAGGTCTTGTTGTCACTGGAAATTTTGTGGTTGATCCAGCACTTGTCTCTCTGCATCATGAGAGCGAGTAGTCCACCATGGAGCCACTTAGTGACAGTACCCCTCACTCTCCTTTTGTGAGGGGCGTGCCTGTTCTGCAGAGGGATGAGAATAGCTAGGAAGTGGTCCAGTGCTTTGGTAGGGTCATTTGTGCTGAGTACCCTAGTCCAGTCAGTACAAGCGAGGTCATCCAAGTAGTCATTTAGGATAAGCTTGAGTAATCCTAATCTGAATCACTACTGCAGGAATTTTGGGCGGTGGACCCCAGATGCAGTAAATGGGTGAGTGATCAGATATCGCGTCCAGGAGAGTGCCAGATTGGATGATTTTATCCAGACAGTTGCTCAGTAACCAGTCAATAAGCAACCCTTGTCCCCTGGAGGAGGTCTAGTAGGTACTGTGATGGTCTGACTGAGGAGAGGCCAGACAGAAGCGGCTCATATAGTTTGGTATTTGACCCCAACCAGTTGAGGTTGAAATCCCCAGGATTAGCACCTCATTAGACCCAACCTTGCCTTTAAGGTGGTCAAGTAGAGAGGAGAGTCCAGGTAAGCCTCCCTTAGGGGATTGTAGGCACAGACAAGGTGCACCTTTTGTGTTACCGAGCAGTAGGAGGGAGGAATGAATTCACAACCTGTAGAGTTGGGTGGAGATAGAGACACCACGGATACGTTTAGGTGCCCCTAAAGTATAGGAGTACTCCCACCCCATGTTTACTACCAGTCCTATCCCGCCCTAATGAGGCTGTAACCTGGAATGGCACATGCGGTGTCAGGAATACCAGGCTTCAGCCATGTTTCTGAGATACCCATGATGTCAGGCTCATACAGGGTCGCCCATGCTGTCAGTTCCGCTTGGTTATGTAGGATACTGCGGATGTTTAGATGAGATATTTTTAGTCCTTTTTGACAGCCAGGCTGGGGGTGACTTGGAGGGGTATGGGGTTGCTGAGTGACCAGGATAGGAGGGTGTGGTGACTGGCTGCACAAGAGGAGCCATTGTCTGGTCTTACTGGGCTGAGAGGTAACCTGGGATTTTGGTGCAGTGTCCAGAGATCCAGTGCACAATAAGAGTGAGCCTAACAGGGCCCCGGGGGAACTCCTAGAGTAAAGGTGTCTAAGGTGGAGCTAAGACTGGGGCAGAGGTTAAGGCTGGGAGAGGTCAAGGGACAGCTCATGTCCAATAGTATGGTGCCTTAAATGAGCACAGAGAGCCAGAGTCACAAAATAAATGTGCCTAGGAGTCACACAGAAAGCAGTCAGGCAGGTACACACATAGAGAAGTGAGAACAGCCCTCTAGTGGCAAGCTACTATAGCCTGCAGATGGTAAAGTGGGCTGATAGGATAATTCTGCCCGCGTGATGAGAGCTATAAAGCTCAGTGACTACCACAGTGGTGGTGGGGGTGGTGGGGCAGCCAGGCGGGAGCCAGTGGGGCTAGTCCTCATCAGCGGCGGCAGAGGAAAGGCAGCGGCATTCACCGCATGGCTGCAAGCAACGGCAGGTGCAAGGGTGAACAACAGAGGTACAAGACTGCTTGGTAAGCCGCTACTCCTCTCTGGAGGGTAGAAAAATGCACTGTAGTAGGAGGAGGAGCAGTACAAAGAGATAGCTTGCAGGCAGGCCTGGTATAACTTTCAATTACCTTTGTCAGCTGTGAGCTCACCGGGGTGGGGACAGCAGCAGTGGCTACCCTCAACCGGGTGGTCCCTCTAGGAAAGGCAGTGTCCCTGTAGTTTAAATGACTATAGTCTTCAGAAATCACCCTCATGGAACTGTTTCTGTTTTTGCCACATTGGTAAAATCTTCTAAACCACTGTAAGCAGTCTGAGTTTGTGAGGTATCCAGCCTCAGCTTCAGTACTGATTTTTCAGACATGCCTTTTAAGAAATAAGAAACCCTTAGCTGGCTGTGGATCAAAACTTTGCAACTAAAGTTCATGACAGGACACAAACAGCATGTGGTGTATGTGGACTCCTAGATGAGTAAAGACCCATTAGGATTTGAAACCACAAATGAAAGCAGTCTATCTGCCTGTTCAAATCCCTTTACAGCTGTGTGTTCCCACAAAGAGGGAAAAAAATAAAACTCTTTATACAGAGATGGAATATCTGCCAATAGATTGTTTTGTCTACACTGTGGTACACACAACAGACCAAAGAGATTTAAACAGAAGACACTCTCAGCTGCTTGTTACTGGAGATTTCTCACCAGTGTTTTAATTTACAGAGGAAATTAAAATGTAACTTGGCAAACACCCAGACTCTATTCACAGTCGCCAGTTTATGTTGCCTAACCACTCTTAGTGTGTAGGGCATATAATAATAATACTAATAATACAGATGATTATGTCTTCAGAGTCTGCCAAGAAACATTCATAAACAAGTAAGAGTACTAGTAAATGTTTATTATACTACTTACGTCAAGCATGTGACAGAGAAAATCACAAAGGAGATGGGTTTCTCACCACTCTCCTGAAGAATGTACATAATCTCCACAATTGTAGGATTTCAGGTTATCCAAGATCTTGTTCTCTCTCCTCTCCCCTGGCACTGCAGCAGGTTGCAGAAGGCTACATACTAAAGATAACAGCATAGCAACAGAGATTACATCATAGTTACGGATATGAGAAACATTATGTATTGGATAATGACTTAGGAGACAGGATTACTAATGAGTATCATATGAGACAAATAATATGCCTCCATTTGCATTATAGCTTGGACAAAGAAATACTGATGGGTTCAAACTGCACATGGCATTTCTTGCCTATGTATAAGACATAACAAAGGTTTTCTCTCTGTGTCAGCTGACTTAGACAAGGAGAAGAGCTGACTGCCCACAACTACATATGATTACATGAGAATATATATATATATAGGCCCAGATATTCAAACTCGCCCAAAAGTCTTAATAGCAGGAGCAAGTGCAAGTCTATTAGCCCGTGTGCAACAGGCGTGATATTCAAAAAGGAGCAGGCTAAATTGAGCTTACAGCCAACGACTGAATATATATTTAAATCCTTCTGAAGTTACTAACAAGATAAACAGAGTTTGAAAGCCCTTCTTGGTTAAACACTAAATAAATATGTGAATAAAAGCACTTACCAAGAGTAGTTAGTTTCACCTCCCACAGAATTAAGCAAAAGTGAACGTTTGTTGCAGATATCAAGTGCAATATAGAATTTCCACACAGCTCGCAGTTGAATAAAGAAGTAGTGTCCTTCCAGGTCCAGAAAATGTGCTTTGTTTACCACTGTGATGGTGTGTGACCAGCCGCAGTGATCACGTCCACAGGACCTGCCCACCCAGGCACATACAGCCATGCAGAACGCTGCACACACCCACCAGCCAAGTCACACACAGCAGCACCATGGCCGCCTAGTGACATGGCTATTTGTGCAAAGGCAGTGGCACAGCCATGCAACCTGGTGCACCATGGACCACCAGTGATGCACACCCAGACATGCATTGCCACTGGACAGTGTTGACTGTAAAAGTGACATGCATGGCAGTGATGTCAATGAATGGTGGCCATGCCCGCTGCCCACCTTGTCACACAGCATGCAATATTAATCATGGATGTCTGGCACTCACCCACATTGGGCCAGTCAGGTGGCTGTTGCTGGTCCTCGGCCCGCCTGGCTGTGGCTTCCACTCCCCTGTGCTCTGCACCACTCAGCACAGTTCTTCCAGGCCTGTGGGGACAAAAGGAGAGAAGAACATCAGTACATTCCGAAGCAAAGTCCCCTGCCCCAAGGAGTGTGACCCCCAGCCAGCCAGACTCACCCACCCCACACCCTGTGAACACCACCATGGCCAACCCCACACGGTCCCTCCCTATGTGCTGGACACATACAACACTGTGACTCATATGGATGATAAAAGTGTGTTGACGGAACCCCTACCTGGACGTGGGACCATGCCCCTCCTGGCCGTGACCTCAGTCGGGCCAGTAGCTCGGCTCCCTCCTCTGCAGATCACCATATCGGCGCCTGCACTGCTCAGCAGTGCGGCCCTGCCTGTTGCCTTCTCAAGGGCTGTGGCCACCTCCTGCCACACCTAGGTCCTTGCCAGTATCCAGGGGGCCTCCACAAAGAGGAGCCCATGGTGTAGCTCGACTATGGCCACCAGATTCGCAAGTTCGATGGCCATCCAGAGCAGCTCTTCTCCGTGCCATTGCGATAGCTATAGTAGGCAATATGGCACTCTGCAGCCACGGTACCCGCGTTGCAGATGCTACGATACAGCACTGCCATTCCCTATCGCACTGTTTCCAAACAAGCGCGATAGAGGTCACACCTATGCCTGACGATGGCGCCAAGGGGCAAGGTTGGGCACAGGTCAGAGGTCTTTGGCGCCAGGCCACGCACAGTGCCATCAGATGACAATGCATGTAGTGCGATTGGCTGCCAGTGTGCCAGCACCACAGCGGACTATCGGGCAGTTTGGCCATTGCGCCTATGAAGGCCCATTGCCACAGCGCCAAGTAGTGACCTTAGCTATAGCGCCACTGGCACAATGGTGGCCATGCCCTGCATTGTCTACCGTGCACAGCACATCATCAGCATGGCAGACACCTGTGTCAGCAACCTGAGCATGCGCAGTAGAGTGTACTACATGCCACAGAACTGCGCCATTGGCTCAACACGTTCAACACAATTGTGCAAAGTGCAACAGCGCAATATTCAGCCGTCATATGCAAATCATCCGATCAGCCATTCAATGGTGCAGCACTGCAATTTGCATCTAATTAAAGTTGCTCCTCACCTCATTTGCATGGATTGTGCTATAAAGGTGTGACAATGTGCTGCAGTGGCCATAGTCGGTTACTGCAGTTTATTGATGAGTTGCATGCTGTGTGGGAGTGTGGACTGTGGATTCAGGGACATGCATGGGACTGCACAGTCACAGGTAACAACTGCCATTCTTACAGGCTATATAATGACCAAGCACTTTCTTGGAGAGGAGGACAACAGTGGTGGGAGGAGGAGGCGCCGTTTTACTAAGGCCAAAACCGAGGGCCCTTTTGAGGCCTACCTGGCTCAGGAGCCACTACTCAGTGGATGGCGGGCACCACTCAGGCCCATGCTGCTGCATGGAAGGAGGTGGCATGTGCCGTGAACCTGCATGGCAGCCACCAGCGCTCCGTGCAGTAGTGTAAGAAGAAATGGGCACAGAAAGAGGAAGGTAAAGGAGAAGGTGGCTGCCATCCAGGCAGCACGTGCTGCAACAGGTGGGGACAGCCAGAAGTGGTACAGCTCACCCCAGCGGAGGACAGACTTGCTGCAAGCATGCACGAAGTGCCATAGAGAGTTCGGGTGGTGGCTTCCAAACAGGTGGTGGCCCTTCTCTGCATGGTAAGTCATGGTCCTTCTAGCAGGGGGCAGGGCAGGTCACATGCAGTAATGCGACTTTGCTTTCCTTACAGATCCTGAGCATCTGCATGGGTCAGAGGTGGTGGGCCTGTCCACTGCGGACAGTTGGATGGAGTAGGAGGTGGGACCATCCACCTCCACAGGTATGTGTGATCTGTGCGACAGTGGGGCCGCCTGGCTGTCCACAATGATGTCATTGAGACAGGTGTGGAGGAAGCCCTGCCTGTGTCCCAGCATGCTGGTGTCCACAGGCAGCCAGCACGCTGTGGCTGTGGCTGTGGCCAGGGCAGAGTCCAGCACCAATGATGATGACACGACCATCATGGGCAGTGACACATGTGTGCCACAGGATGGACACACAGCAGGGCAGTTCGTGCCCATGGCTGTGAGTGGTGCTGCCATGGGGCCTGCATGTCAGTACAGTCCCAGGCTGTGCCTGTCAGCACCAGTGGGGCAGCACTGGTGTCTGTTCAGGACAGTGGGACTATTGCGGCCACCGCGGTGGCACCACTGAGCCCTGAGTTGTGGCAGCCGGAGGCAGCATCAGCAGTCACCCACTGGGCCTGGGGTACAGGGTTCAGCAGCGGCGTCTGTGCACCACCTGTGGACATGCCCAGACCTGGTCCTGGTGCACAGCACCCACCCTCAAGGGGTGCTGAACATCAGGCCCTTGCACACCCTGAGGACAGGATGCCGAGGAGGCTGATGACCTCTTGGATGAGCACATCTGCCTACTGTGAGCATCGGTCCAGCAGCAGATGCAGCTTGTGACATCTGTGGAAGCACTGTGTGTGGCTCTTGAGTGGGCAGAGGAGCGTCATAGCAGGGACACTGAATGGATCCTGCACCGGATGGACCATTTGTGGAAGGATGTGACCGCTGCCATTGACAGGCATGCACAGGCGTTCATTGCTGTCTGGCCACAGTGTGCACACAGTCAGGTGCCCATCGTCGCGGACACCATGCAGTGCACTCTCCACCCCCATTCCCAGGCGTCGGCGACTCCCACCCTGTCGACACCGAAGTTCAGCTGTGGGCATCCGGCACTCCTGGTGCAGGCATGTTCAGTGTGCTGCAGACCCCTGCGTGGGCAGGTCGCGTTCAGGCAGTGGAGCCCCTGGAGGACCATCGGTGCCACCCTATGAAGCCAGTGGTCAGCCTGCCAGTGCTGGCAGGTCTCGGTAGGGCCGCCCACACATTTGTGGCAGCCGTGGCACTGTGTCGCGAGACTGACCTGTCTCCCAGTCGCTACTGTCTGGTGCTGCCTTGTGTGCATTGTGTGTTTCAGTGGGCAGTGCAGGTGACCCGGCCCTGCACGCGGACACACAGTCCACCTGCACACCCTCCCGGCTGCTGTCCGCAGTTACGTGTGCATGATGATGCCTGCATTGCACTGTACACAAAGTGCAATGGTGCCCAGCATCTGACACATGCACATGGACAGGCACTGGGCGTGGTGGCCTGTGGACATGCGTGGTTGCTGGGTGTGCTGCTCTGGGTCGGTGTGCCTCTGGCCTTGTGCACATTTGTTGCGCTTGTGTGTGTGCATGTGTGTCCTCGGTGTGGCATGTTAATCCTCACCCATCCTTGGCTGTGTGTGTACCTCTGTGCCCTGCCACTTCCTCGATGGCATGCACCCCAGTGTGGGTTCCTGCATGTTTGTGGGTTGTGCCTTGGCCACTGGTGGTTGGGCATGGCCCCATGACTTACCTGGGTTGGCTGAAGTGCTCCTCCGTGATGGTGTCCCGGTGCAGCTGTGCCAGCGGAGCAGTCGGGGTCCCCGTCGGCCAGGGGGCTGCCCATCACCATCACCACTGGTGTCCCATCACTGTCCCCCTCTTCGACCTGTATGGCTATCCCACATTCGTTGGCCATGTTGTGCAGGATGCAACAGGCCAGAATATCCCACAGGTCTTTGAGGGGATGTACTGTAGGGCACTGCCAGAGGTGTCCAGGCAACAGAAATGTGCCTTCAGCATCCTGAACACCCACTCGATGACATTGCGTGTGGTGCGTGTGCCTCATTGTAGTGTTGCTGTGATGGGGTGCGTGGGCCGCGGTGAGGGTGTGAGCAGCCAGGGATGCAGTGGAAATTCAATGCCACCTATGTGTAGAGGGTGGAGGTTAGTTTGGTGATCAGCATCACCCTGCCCCAAGCCATGTAGGCCACTACCCATGGCACCTCTGGCCATGCCCCCAGGCCCTATATTTGTCCATTTGGTTTGCATACTCACCCACTAGGTGTCCAGTGGGATGTCCCTACTCTCGAATCTGTGGCACAGTGCTGAATGGTGCCAGATGAAAGAATTGTGCTCCCAGGGTGCGTGGCACAGACATTGATGATGTGCCCCTGGCATCGCACCACCTGGCAGTTGATGCTGGCATAGCCCTTACGATTTATGTATGTGGCCCGTTGTGGCCAGGTGGTGTGTGTATGGCCACATGGGTGCAGTCTATTGCCCCAGCATGCCAGGCATACGTGCTACCCTGTGGAACTCCTGTATATTTGCTGTTAGCTCCACCACTGTGCTGGGGAAATGGATATACTCCTCCAGCATGTGGCAGCATGCACTGAGGAATTGGGTGAGGGGTGGCGTGATGTGGCCGACTGGGTTATGCCTGTGGTGTCCCCAGTTGGTCTCTTGAAGGTACCTGTGGCGAGCAAGCACATGCAGGCTGTTACCTTGGTCTCCACTGACAGGGCATGGCTCCGTCGTGTGGGTGTCTGCATCACATCACTGCACAGCTCACAGAGCCACCTCAGAATTTTCCTGTTCAGGCAGTACCGACCCACAATCTCAGTATCAGTGTACAGCTCAAAGCTGGTGCGCGTCGGTACTGCCTGTTGAGCTGCTCTACCCCGGCGGGCCTTCCACGGCCACGCCCCTGTCACCCCCTTCTCCCCCATTATGGCTCCATGTGGAAGGTGGCACTGGCCATGTCCCTGGCTTGTGCTCACCCCCGGCAGCTGTTACTGTGTCCCCCCACTGTCCTGGCTGCTACCTCCCCTGCACTGGGTACACCTGCCTGTGCTGGCCTCTATGCTGTGTGGCTCCCCACACCTTTCCTGTGCCTGGCTGTTAACTGTGGCCTTTCTCTGGCCTGCCCTGTTCCTGCCACTTGCCCTGTCTGTGTGCCTCTGCCTCATGTGGCTTCCTGTAGCGTTCTTGCACTCTTCCTTGCTCCTTTTATTTTGGCTCATTTCGCTATGGTGCAACTTCCGCTTGCTCCACTATTGCGCATTAGCGCAGTCTTTGAATATCACACTGCTCCATTTATGCATGGTTCCTCCCCTTCGATTGCGCATGCCTTTATTATCATTGCGCTGTTGCTCAGCATGATTTCATGGGCTCAGCTGCTTCCTGCTGAATATCGCAGAATGGTGCAAATTGACTTGTAGGCGCAACGAACCCTATTGCGCATGGCTCAACTTCTTTGAATATCTGGGCCATAGTGTATAAAGTAATAGCTGATGATCCTCAGAGTCATCTTATCAGTGATTAGATAGATTATATATGGAATATATGTAAAAGACAAACATAATGCATTATAGTGAGGTATAATAGTTATGCATGATCTAATCCGATATAAGGATGTAAACATTAGCAACTATTAGCAGTAAAACATATTCCTGGCACTCATGCTTATATGATGCATGCCTGTATCTACATGTTAGTGCAAAATAGCAGTATCACATTATAATAGACCAGGAATACAGTGTGAGGTGTATGTGGGATGATAGGGGCATAACCAGGCACACATTTTCCATTTGTTTCAAGGATTATTTTGAAAGGCAGGATTTGGACATTGCTGCCTAATTTTATTGGAAGGAGGGTATGAGCCTCACAGTATAGCACCAGTGGTCTAAGGCTCTGAGTTGCAAATCTGGTGACATCCAGCAGACCAGACCTGGGTTTGAATCCACAGCTTCCACTTGCATACTGTGTGACCCTGAGCAAGTCACTTAACCTCCTTGTGCTCCCAGGTTGCTCCTGTAAAAAGCTTTCTCTGGTTAAACAACTAAATAAAAAAATAAATAAATAAAGGTGCTCTTTAATATAAATTACACAGCCCCTCCACGTTTGCCAATTCTGTCCAGCCTAAAGGAGTTATACCCATCAAGCTGGATGTCTGTGTTGGGGTGTTCTTGGGACAGCCATATCTCAACCACAGATAGGATGTCTGGATTGTGTTGGGTTCCCATACTTGCAGAGAGTCAAGTTTGGCTGTCAAACTGCAGATATTGATAGAAGCAACCACGAGATAGTTTTGCTTTCCAGTCATATATGCTTTTGCAATCCTGGGACATAGGTTGGGGTGTACATTCCTAGATATTAGTAAGGTAGCAAGAGCAACCAAGTTGTATGTAGCCTGAGTTGTTTTATGGCTAGTAAGCAGTTTTGAAGGCGTGGGGTCTCTCTTAGGGTATCTGCTAGTTGTCAGGAGTAGATGAGTTAGTGGGGAGGGGAGGTGTTGGTCAGCTGCAGAGGTTCAAGAAGGATTTATAGTAGCAGTTATCAAATGGGGTGATTAATGGGCTGATGTTGAGCTTTGGCAATTTGTTGTAAACCTTAGTGACTGGCAGTCATAGCCACTGCAGGTAGGCTGTGCTGAAGTGGGAATCATTAAGTTGGAATAAAGCATTACTACAATTGTGAGGTGCATTAGCATCTGTTTAGATTATTGTTGTGAAGTGTTAGAGGGTTGCCTCCAGTTGGGTAGAATAGGCAGTGCCTGTTGTAGTTTTAATGGTCAATAGATGGGCAGGGTGGCCCAGGAGAAACTGCCCAAGGAGGTTGGAGTGCTCCTTAAGGAGAGGGTGAGCTTAATCCCAATGAATTGTGTGATTTTTCCTGTATTGGGAGAGCTGAAGGTAGGCAGAGTTTGAAGGGGAGGAAGAGTATTTAACAGAAGCCAGGCTCGGGAGGGTGGGTGAGACAAAATATAGCCTTCAAGAGAAAGATTAACTAGCTTTCCAAATTCAGGCTCAATGCTTATAGTGAGAAAAAGGTGTCTCTGCAAATTCATCTTGAAAAAACTGATGAGGACTAATTGTCCAGTCAAGGGTTGACTGAAGAAGTATTAGCCAATGGCAGTGGCCCAAATTCAGTGAAGGCCAATCAAAGGTGTGGCTTTCATGGCTGATTTTCTATGTCTCTGCTGGCTAGGACTACCACACCTGGGGTGCTTGCTCGATGGGCGGGTTGCTGGAAAGGAGCCACTGGCAGAGATCCGCGACGGTCACTCAGCCCATACAGGACAGGATCCTAAAAGAGAGGGAGAGAGGGTTAGAAAGGCAGTAGGTAAAGGCTGGGAGCTGGTAGGCTTAATTGGTGGGAGGACCAAGAGTCAGAAGGACACTGGGTTAGGGCAGGGACAAGAAAAGATGTTACTGTGAGAGCAGTGGAAGGGAGAGCAGGGTAGGTGCCAATAGTGCCAGTGGGAACAGCAGGGTTACAGAGACAAAGAAGGAGCTAAGTGGATTAAGGGGAGCAGTTAAATGTTGAGATCCAAGTTTGGGATGGTGTCGGGAGGTGCTGTGAGAAAAAAATGCCGATGTGTGGGGGCAGACACCAAGAGGCCTACCAGTGCAAGAGGGATGGGGAAGAGAGAGAGCTTAGAAATTAGAGAATGTGCTGCTGCTGTGGAGTGTGTGGCAAGGTCAATACAATGCCAGGAGGGGCCGAGGAGAATCAGTTGGGGCAGGAGTGACAGCCATGGAAAAGTACAGTAACAGGATTCAGAGGAACTAGCAGCTGACACAGAGTAAGGTAGAGGAGCGAGAGGTGTAAGGAAGCAAGTTAGATGGAAAGCAGGTTATAAACAGTGAAAAACAGTGCATAGAGAGTCAACTTTGATTCAACAGTTAGCAGTATTTTCTGGGTACTATTCTAAGCAGCTTAAACAAAATCAACAGTTAAGGTAGCAATATCAATCCTGGCTCACTATATTAAATTAAGCAGTTAACGTTACCTCTATAGTATATCATCTAGCCTAACAAAATATAGCCTTCTTGAGAAAGATTAACTAGCTTTCCAAATTCAGGCGTAGTGCTTATAGTGAGAGAAAAGGCGCCTCTGCAAATTCATCTTGAGAAAACCGCTGAGGACTAATTGTCCAATCAGGGGTTGATGGAGGAAGCATGGCGTTGAGGTGCAAGTTCAGTGAATGCCAATCAAAGGTGCTGCTTCACGGCTGATTTTCTAGCTCTGCTGGCTAGGGCTTCTGTACCTGGGGTGCTTGCTGGGTGGGCGGCTTGCTGGAGAGGAGCTGCCAGCAGAGATCCACGCAGTCGTTCAGCCCATACAGGACAGGATCCTTGGATGCCTGCTGGGTGGGTTGCTGGAGAGGAACTGCCAACAGAGATCCGCACTGGTCACTCAGCCCATACAGGGCAGGATCCTAAAACAGAGGGAGAGAGGAGAGGGTTAGAAAGGTTTAGTTCCTTCAACCACATGGAAAGGGCATATATTCCAGTACGAACAAACTCCCTCCTGGAATGTGTTAATGTGCTTATAAAATGGACCTTTGATGCTGCAAATCCCTTTACCAGATTTGTAATTTTTTTTAAATTGAGCTGATTCACACCAAAAACATTTTGTTCCACTTTTAAACAAGCATTTGTCCATGCCAAATGTTTGCTTGCTGGTATTGGCATTGGTAGTGCAGGAGATAGAGAAATACATACTAGAAATGGTGGTGAAGTATCAGAGTAAACCAACCCCATCCTCACCCTGCAGAGACTGACTGGTGTTGGGGTGTGCCTTTAGGTCATCGGTCATAACACTCACTCTTATTCCACCTCACCCAACTCTGCAGACACCAACAGGTGTCGCAGTGTGCCTTGAGGTCTTTGGCCTCTTCGCTCACCCATTTCAAAAGGAAATAAGCTGAGATGGGTGCAGTATAAGAGAATGGGGTGACTGTTATGGCGTAAGACCCCAAGGCACACCTCAATGCCTGTTGGGGTGGTGGAATGGGTTGAGCATTATGGCCGATGACCCCAAGTCACACCCAATGCCTGTCAGTCTGTACAGGGTGGGCATCATGGTTTGAAACCCTAACACCCTGGGCGTTTGTTGGTATTTTACTCCAAATTTTCAACATGGGCTTTTGGGAGCCCACCTCATGAACAGTGGCAGTATTATTTCATTATTCAATGCCAAAGGTGATTTCACACAACGAGTGTGCCATTCAGTGCCACAAGTGTGAAAACACATTTTGGGCAGACTGTGAAAAATGACAGCTGTACTGTTCATGAGGAGGTGTAAAAATGGCAATGTTGAAAATCTGGAGTGAAAATATGAAAATTGGTAAATCATGAGTGTGCATAGAAACTATGCAACACATGCCCATAATGCAATTATTTGAGGGATTTTTAGCAACATGTTCAATATAGGCATTTTGGGACCTCTGCTCATGAACAGTGTCACTGATTTTGTGAATTTGTCCTGAACATTGATTTCTGCACAGTGTCCGTGCCTTTGTGCGCCATAATGAAAACACATTTCAGGCAGGATGTGAAAATGACAGCTATACTGTTCATAAGGAGGTGTGAAAAATGGCAATGCTGAAAGTCTGGAGTAAAATATAAAAATTGTCAAAGTTATGAGCATGCATGGAAACTGCGCGACACCATCATAACGGTCATTTTTGAAATTGTTCTACCAGATTTGCAAAATAGGCTTTTGGGACCCTCCTCATGAACAGTGGCACTGTTGCTTAGTTAATCAGTCCTGAAAGTCAATTCTGTGCAATGACCACAAAATGACCTTCGGGACCAAATAGCAAGATTACAGTGCATGTGTTCATGAGATGAAGTCCCAAGAATGCCATGTTGAAAATTTGAGGCAAAATTCAAAAATATGGCTGACATATCCACCTAAGTTGAAATCCTTATTTATGCCATTATCCAGCTTACCAGCACTTCTTCAGTTTGGGTCGGCTTTGAAGACTGCAGATGTGTTCTCCACCGAATATTGCAGTGCCAGATTTCTGGAGGTAAGTATGGAGTGAGGGGTGTGGGGAGGTGGCGTGCACAAAGGGTGGGTGCAGGTTGGGGGAGGGCACTGACAACAGCGAGGACTGTTTTCTTTGTTTCAGGTGCAGAAGAAAACAAACACTGCAGATGGTTTCTTTTACAGGTGAAGAAGAAAACAAATGTTGGGCACGCTAGGTGGGCTCCCAGTGTGCCCATGACTTTCGTGGGAGCGTGATGTTGGACACACTGGGGTGGGCTCCCAGTGTGCCACACAATGGGGTGAGGCTGGGCAGGAACATGCTGACACAGTCAGCTTTCCATTTAATGGAGGCACATTGATGTCATGAAAGCTGAAATTTGCCACAGCAATCAGGGACTGCCCCAGCATTGCAGCATCAGCTTCTGTCGGCAGACTGCATACACGAATGGGGGAGAAGGTTTGGGAATTCAGTAAAGAATACTGAGTTTTTCAAATGCAGGGTTCTGTACTACAAGAACAACAGAAAAAACCCTGCTGGTAGGATGATGCCATCCAGCCCACTGCACACCCACCTCACAGATCAAGCCCTGTTTTCAAGTCTGTATTGGGCCACTGGGGGATATGGGAGGATAGCACTCCCTCCCCTGACCCGCTACAGGGGAATTCCATGGAGGACTCCAGAGTGAGATAACACCTAGGATGGGTGGGTGGGACTGAGGCAGCCAAAGGGCCAGTGGTGAAGAAGCATAAATAAATGGAGAAAAAATGTTTAACATACAGTATGGGGCTGCATCATTTCCAGTGGGAGAAAGGCGCTCTGACTGGAAAAGGCAGGAAGATTATTAATGTGTAGCAGTTATGAAGAAATGTCCAATCTTTGGCCAGTGTGGCTCACTTGCAGCAGTTAAAAGTTCCAATGTTTATTCACTGATGTCTCAAAGCTGAAATTTGTCACGGCAGTCAGGAACTGCCCAGCGTCATAGCGTCAGCTTCTGCTGGCAGATTGCATACACGACTGGGGAAAATGTCTAGAAAATTTAGTAAAGAGGTATAGGTTTTCCCCTGACATAATTTGCAAAGGTTGTCTTCCCAAACATACTGCCCCATATCAAGATCTATCTGCTAATGTCTCAGAAGCTCTGGTGAGCAGTCCCTCACGTTGCTTCTCTGCTACAGGCAGACTGATGTAACCAACCTGCTTACTATGCCTCTTTTTCTGATATGATAATGTTCATTTCAGCAACTGCTTAGAGAGGGGTCACTCTCACTCCCAAAGCATGTCTAGCAGTTCTAAAGATCAGTCTCTGAGAAGATGGAACAAAAATCTGGGGCAAGAGACAGAGCTGAGGAACATGTCCATGTAATACCCTGTATGCACAATATGTCAGCTGTTGTTTTGGGGTGGGAATCAGAAGGTTAGGGACATTTGCATGCCACAGCATTATTATGGTGTGTCCTACCAGGGACCCTAGGGGTTTCAGTTGGTGTTTGTCCAGCATTGCTAACATCCCTCATATCCATGTGGAGGAGTCTTCATGATAAAGCTGGTTAAAGTCAGGACTGTAAGTTCAGTTCCACAGAAAGCTATAAAAGGGCCAAACCCTAATTGTTTCCCCTACTCTGCCTGGTAGAATCTTTACAAAAACTGGCAAACTTTATGAACTTTGGTTTTCCCTGGATTAAAAAAACACAAACATTCCTCCAAATACATGCCACACACCCCAGCATGCTCTGCTCTCTCTCTCTCTCTCTCTCTATATATATATATATATATATATAGATATATATATATCTTTCTTTCCTTGATGCAATACACATCGTGCTGCTGTGCTGCTGACAACCCAGTCACCCGGAATGAGTGGAGGACTCAGAGTCTTAGGATGGAAAAGGGTGACTGACTGGAGGATTCTCATATCTCCCATCCTCTTATCAAGATGAGCAACTAATGGAGCAGATTACAAGAGACCCACATGGCCTATAGCACTTACTTGCTGCCCACACACTTGGCATTCCGGCCAGTGTGGGTGACAGTAGTGGAAGGAAGTTCAGTCAGTCTCTTAGCACTCCGCTCAGTCAGGCAAATTAGCAGCTCATATTATCATGCCAAATTAGGTCATATGATACAGGGATCACTCTCGGACTGAAGTTAGGCAGCCTAGGGCTTAGGCAGCCGAGAAAATATTTATTAAATGTAATTGATTGGGAGGCGGGAAAAGTAGCATAGCAGTGTGGTGAGGTTGGGTGGTTTGGTCGATTCAGATGGTTTCTCCGTCGTCATGGACACAGGTGCAGGCATTATGCTGCTCTGCTGTCTGTGTACAACATCGACTCTACTCTGTCCCTTACCTTGCAGGCTTACACAGCAAAAATGTATTATTTAAACAACCTGAAATGAAAAATGAAACAAGCTGCAGTTGAAGAATTCTAGATTAAGATTGATTTTGCCTCTTCTCTGCTGCCTGGACTGTTGTCCTGTTTGGAATTAATGTCCCAGTGTTTTCACTCAGCAGTGGCATAGTGTTTAATTCTAGCTATTACCCACTTGGGGTTAGTTTTATGTATTCATACTCAACACAGCCACTAAGTGCTTTATTGTCCTGTTTGGGAAAAAATGTTCCTTTGTTTCCACTCACAGCTATTGCAACGTTATCTATTTCAGTTTATTTCCCACTTGGGATTATTCTTCTGTGTTTACATGCAATGTTCCCACTAAATGCTTTATTGCCCTGCTTGGGAGTATATCTCCCTGTATTTGCAATCATAGCAGCTGTGTAATGCTTTATTCCAGCTTAATGGTCCACTTGGATTCTTCTGTGTTCCCACTTTAAACACTCACTAAATGCTTTATTACCCATTTGGGAATAAATGTCCCCGTGTTTGCACTCTCACAGCTGTCATGTAGGGCTTTACTCTCTTTTATAGTCCTGATTAGGATTATTCTCTCATATCACATGCAGCTCACCCCTAAGTACTTCACTACCCTGTTTAGGAATACATTTCTAAATGTTTGCACTCACAGCAGTGGTGTAGTGCTTTATTGTAGCTTATTGCCCCACTTTAGGTTGTTCTCCTACAAACACACTGGAATCACCCACTAAGTATTTTACTGCCCTGTTTGAGAATAAATTTCCCAATGTTTTACTAGCAGCAGCTACATATGTTGTATTTTAGTTTATTGCCCACTTGGGATTGTTGCTGTGTTCACACTTGACTCGATGCACCCACTGATTAATGTATTGCCCTGATTGAAGATTTATTTACTATTATAAAATGTAATTAGAAACAATCCCCATTGCCGGTATGGAAAAACAGAAAGAAAATGTTTAAGAGCCTTGAGGTAAATCCATGCATGGTAAGAAAAATTATAAGAACAGTTCGGAGGAATCCAGGGTACAGTTACAATAGTACAGAAAATTCATGACATTGCAGGGACTCATCCTGGTACTCATAAGGAGACAGCCACACTTGTAGTGGAAAAACAGAGGACAGAAGAAGGACAGAGTTCCACAGGCGTAGAAATAGAAATAGTTGAGACATTTAGGATGCTGTGCATCAAGAAGTTATGGAGGCAGAACACCATCAAAGATATACTGGCACTGGTGGTGGCTGGGGTGGTTGAAGTGATTGTGGCAGTGAAGGTGATGCACATTCCCTCCCCATAAGCAGTAGTGCAACAACCTGTAAATGCCATGGTGTGCACACATTTTGTGAAAGGTAAGGAATGCAATTTTGAGAGTGGTGGGGATTCAAATTTTGGGAGGTGTAAAACAATTTTGAGGAATGAAGAATTTAGAGTACACATTTTGTGAGAGGTAAAGGTGCAACGTTTAATAAAGTGAGGGTAAAAATTTGGGGAAGGTAGAGTGGTGGAAATTTCAGGAGGGCCAGAGCAGAAATTTGGAAGGGGCATTGTGTCAAATTTAGGAGGGGTGAGGATACAAATTTTACGAGGAGCATGAGGCACACATTTTGGGGAAAGTTGAGGTGAAAAGGTTGGGAGATTGGAGGAGTACACGCTTTGGAAGAGCTTAAGGGGCAGACATTATGAGGGTTGATGTGTACTAATTTGGGGAAATGAGCAAATTTTGGTATTGGTGGAGTACACATTTTGGGAAGCATGAGGGTACAGATTAGAGAAAGAGAGGAGTACAATTACATTTTGGGATGGGTGACAAGGAGTTTGCATTTTCAGAGGGCAGGGTGAGTGGTACAAATGTTGGAAGCGGTTCACATTTTGGAATATGTAAGGGTTAAAATATTCAAATTTGAATGAGGTGAACATTTTATGAATGAGATAATGGGTAAAAACCTCAAAATGGGTGCACATAGGTTGGGTGAAGTATGAAAATTTTAGGAAGGGTGAAGGTGACAAAAATAAGACAGTGAAAGAGTGTAGACTTTGAGAGAAGTAACGGTGCACATTTGGGAAGGGGAAGGATTTCAGATTTTAAGAGAAATATGGTGTGGACATTTTATAATGAATGGTGGCACACAGGACATAGAAACATAGACTTTGACAGCAGATAAGGGCCACTTGGCCCAACCAGTCTGCCATTTTCCTACCATTGGGTAAGCTGAAGACATTTCAAGCAGGGAGAGGTACTCATTTGCAGGCGTGAAGGCTGAAACTGTAGGAGGGTAAGGGTTAAAATGCTTGGGATGCCCAAGGGGTAAAATTTGGGAGGAGTCAAATTTTGAGAGGAGTAAGGAGGTACAAATTTCAGAAGGGTTGAGGGTGCTAATTATGAAAGGTGAAAAAGGTACTAATTTCAGGATGGGTCAGAGGTGCACATTTTGGGAGGGATGAGTAAGGTGTAAGAATTTTGAATGGGGAGTAAGAGAATGAGAAATGGCAATCTTTCAAATTTAGGGTTGGGTGTATAGATATAAAGTGAGTGATCAGGAAAAGGATATCCAGCATGAATTCCTGGACTAAAATATATTTATACAGGCTGGAATGCTCATTATCTAATCAAATTGCTTTGTTTATCCAAGTCATATTATAACACCTCCTTTCAGGTAAAGGGTAGTGTCTCTTGCATGCCAGTTCACCTTAGGTATAAGAAATGTGATGTTAACTGGGTATTCAAAAACAGCTAACAAAACTAATAACAACTTGAGGATATCCATATTAAAAGGATTGATTCTTTTATTTATTCAAAATGATTACAAAAGTTAAAGCAAATTCAAAAATGGGAAAAGGGCATTTTACAAGATAGTAGAAAATGGGGGTGGCTTGGCTAAGCTGAAGATGGCTGCTTAATTCTGTTGCTCCTGGGATCACCAATTATCATCATCCGTCCATCTCTACCCAGACAATCATTCTTTGCCAATAACTGGGTTCTTACTCTACCTACATCAAAGTTCAGCTCTGGTATAGTATTTTTGCTATCTGCAGTTATAGAACTTTATATCTGCAATCAGACAGCTTCTACTTTCGGCCTGCAACAATGGCTGACCAACCTTTGCATAGCAGCTCTCAACAGAACTGAATCAATGTTTCAGCAACTAATCAATGAGTTAAATGACTTAAAATAACCTCACAGCAAAATGTTACTAATGTACAATTGCTTGGCCAAAAATCACTGCTACAGAAGCTAAACCAATTCAAAATGAAGACTCTATTATGGATCTGAAAGCTACAATCAGGGAGCAGGATAGAGTTATTAAAATCTTAAGGATAAAATTGATGACATCGAAAATAGAAACAGATGTAACAACCTTAGATTTCTAGGATTTCCTGAAGGTGCAGAGCTCGGAGACACCAGCACACTTCTGAAACATGCACTTCCAATGTTGTAAACTTCCACCGGCCAAGACCTTATTATTGAGAGATCTCATCGCACTCTAAGCCCAAGGCCTGGTCCAACTCAAAAACCAAGGCCCATCATTGCTAGATTTCTGAACTATGCACACACACAAATTAATCATTCAAAAGGCAAGGCAAGTGATGCGCTTACTTGGCAGGATCATAAAATATCAATCTTTAGAGATTTCTCAAGAGAACTATCTAATAAGCGCAGACTCTACAATCCCATCAAAACTGTTTTGCACCAGTGGGTATTAAGTTTGCTCTCGCTATCCAGCCACAATGTGTCTATTTCTGGACAATTCATTCAAGGACATTTGCACACCTGAAGCTCTATCAGCATTTCTCGATATACCTCAAACTACACTTACCACACCCATTGATTGTGCTGCAGTTGATCTAAACATTGACCCGAATTCCTCTCAAGAGGTCCGACAGTCTCCAGCGAACATCTTGAAACTAATCAAAAACTGTAGAAGCCTGCACAGACCGCAACTAATACTTCAGCTCCTGCCCGAGTTTCAGTGTGCATACAAGAAAAAAAGTTTGTTAACTCTCTGCAATCTGAACACTTGTGCTGCTCGAATGATACTCCTTCAACGTCCAGCTCGCAAACTGAAAGACATGTTGGTTTCTCTACCCCTCTTGCGTTGTCTAACAAATACACTCCACTCTGTGAAGATTTACTTTCATCTCATGAAGAACTTTGGAAGATGACTTGGATCCACCGCTGATGCCCATGTGAATGCCCTGCCTAATATTAATTCCCCTGACTCCTCCTGGGCAGAGCTGGTATCTAGCTCCCCATCTAAATCAGCAGAACCCCCAAAAAGAAAGAAAGGGAAACTGAAGAACAGAATTCATAATACTGCTTCCCAAATGCAAAACCGTAACAAGCATTGACTGATACGTGGTTCTGATCCTATGTGTGAATATTTACATCAAGCCCCAAAGCCTTATACTAATATGTATAATACTATTACACCCAGTCGGTTTGGACTTAGTAAGGCTGTAAACCGTGTTTGAAACTTAGGGCTGTATTCAAAGTTTTTTGCTCATTTGAGCGCTATCTGCATTTCTTAATATGCCTCGGAATGCACCGTCACACCCATTAATTGCGCTGCAGTAGATCTAGTTATTGCCCAGAATCTCTCTTAGGAGGACCGGCAGTCCCCAGCTAAACGAAATTGGTCAGGAATTGCAGAGAAACCTGCATGGTCCACAACTAATACATCTGCTCTTGCCCAAGTCTCTGTGTGTATGAGAAAGAAGAAATCTGCCAGCTCTCTGCATACCAGACACTTTTGATGCTTGAATAACATCTCCTCAATGTCCTACTGCAGTCTGAAAGCATGTTGGCTTCTCCACTCTTCTTGCACTGTCTAGCAGGAGCACTCTACTTCATAAAGATTCATTTTCATCTTCGTAGCGCTTCGAGAATGACTAGGAACCATTCACTGATGCCCAAGCAAATGTACTGCCTATAGTTAATTCCCTGTCTCCTTCCGGCAGAACTGGTGGCTGGTTCCCATACCGCCTGAAAAAGAAAAGTAAGAGGAGGCTGAAAGACAGCGTAATTAACAATGCTTCCCAGGTGCAGAACTGTAAGAGGCATTGACTGCCACACGTTCCTGATTTTATGTGTGAACATTTATGTGGAACTCTTTGTTCCAATATCACATTTGGTCATTCCTTTTTCCCTTCTTTTGTTCAAACGCGATGCCTATCCTAATATGTCAGTGCTATCACACCCAGTCAGTTTGGATTCAACAAGGCTGTAAATCGTGTTTGAAACTTAGGGGCTGTATTCTTTCAATGAATTGACTCTGCAAGTATATTTTTGCTGAACTTATCTATATGTGTAAACCTATCTACACGTAAATATATAACTTTTTCTTTTTAGGTCTCTCCCAGGTCCATATGTGTTCTACTAGCTATTAGCTTATTAATAAAATATAAAAGAAAAAATAAAATGCTATGCATGTTCAGCACATTTAAAGATTCACTTTCACCTTATGGCAAGTGCTATATACATATATTTGCATAGTGGTTATCTATATAATTTTAGTGTACCTACTATCTTAAGCTAATAGTACACATACCACATATACATTCTTTAATAAGGTCATGTGGATGACTACATAACTTATAAGCCTTTGTCTTTTGGCTTATGCTGTTTAATGATATGTGATGTTATATTGGCATACTACTCTTTTATTGAACTAATATGATATGGTTCAACCTGATTACCATGTCTGGTTTTATTACCACTTTAAAATGTTTTTATATTGTTTGGTATGATGTTTATTGGTCTTTCTCAGGGTTCTAGCTTAACTACCTGAGTTCTAGTCATAATAATTACTTATAAGATATTGTTATACATAGTTAATATCTTAGGAATATAGCGTGTTGCTTTTTCTTAAGTGTTATCTACGTTTTACATGCCTAGTAGTGTGGAGAGAGGTCTCTGGTATGTACACCGACTATTATCTCTACACTTTACAAATGTTCTCACTGTAATATACAAGTTTTTGTTGTTTCTATGTATATTCTCTCTACTATTTTATCCCTGTATCTCTCTTTAGTGAGGCTCAATAGATATATTTATCATATTATTTTGAATCCATACAGCCTAATGATCCTGCTCACATTTGTACAACCTACTCACCTGCCTTTTGAACCTTTGACATTCTCTGACTTAGTTTTTATGAGTCCCTCATTCCGATTTGTAACTTCATATTTTACCGTTTACCATTATGAGTGATCTGATATTATATTCATGGAATGTTAAGGGACTCAATTCACCTTGTAAGCGCAAACAAATACTTACCTACCTTAAGAAGCATAAAACACATATTGCTTTCTTACAGAAACTAAACTTACGTCAGAGGATGTTGACAGGTTAAAAAGGATTGGGTCGTCAAGTATTTGCATCCTCTTCCTCCTCTAAAAAGCGGTGTCACTATTCTATTACATAAATCCTTAATTGGACCCCAAATAAAATTATTACGGATTCGGATGGTAGATGGATTATAACTCAATTAACTTCCACTGCAGGTACTTTTATGTTAGTTAACATTTATGCCCCTAATTCTGATTCCCTGAATTTTTATAACTTGGCTCAACAAATTATGATTAATAACAACAATAACTCACCTATTCTTATGGGTGGAGATTTTAATTTAACCTTAGAAGCATACCTAGATAGAAGTAATAAGCCATCGATGCTCATCCACGAAGCATTAATGCCTTGACATTGCTAATGAAAGATCTGGGCCTTTCTGACATTTGGAGACTTTCCCACCCTAGACAACGTGACTACATTTTACTCCTCATTACATAAATCTTACAGCCATATTGATTATTGGCTTTAATCCTTCTTATTACAGAAAAACTATTGATACAGAAATCCTCCCAATTACCATATCAGACCACTCTCCTATAAGTTTACATTTACTTTGGGGTCCAACCCTTCTAAATCTCCTTCTTGGTGTTTAGATCCACTCTTACTGAGAGATCCAGAATGTATACCTTGGATTACAGCCCAGATTCAAGATTTTCTCTCATTTAATGATACCCTGAGGTATCTCAAGGCACTGTTTGGGAAGCATTAAAAGCAACAATTAGAGGCAAAATTATTAGTTCGCAGCTCACAGGAAAATGCTAAGAGAGCCACAACTAGCAAATTTAGAAATCCCTAAAGAGAAAGAAACTCAGTACTATAAAACGAAAAAAAAATCATAACTCACAACTACATCTTGAAATTCTTCAGTTAAGAATTAAAATAAACAAATTAATATCCAGGAAAGCTGAACTTGCCCTCTTAAGGCTTAAACACCACTATTGGGAACAAGGAGATAGATGTGGGAAGTTGCTTTCATATCAGCTTAAAACTCAACAGATGGAGAGATATATTGCTGGTTTGAAAGACCCATCAGGCCAAATTTATACAGATAAACCTACAATAAACCACATTATGCATTCTTTCTACCAGCAACTATATTCTCATCCAAATTCCAGTTCTTCCAATCAAATACATGAATTTCTTGATAAACTGCAGCTTCCTCACCTCTCATCAAGATGTGGCCATACTGGATGAACCCTTTACCCTACAAGAGATCCAAACAGCACTATCATCTTTAAAAACGGTAAATCCCTTGGGTGATGGTTTTGTTGATGTCTACAAATCCTTATCCGGTACTCTTTGCCCTTACTTCTTAAGGTCTATCTGGAAGCATTCTCTAATGGTAAGCCACCCCACACTATGACCGAGGCCATTATTACTGTTTTACCAAAAAGATAAGACCCCTCTCCCTCAAGTTACAGACCGATATCAATGCTCAATACAGACGGAAAAATCTTTGCCAAATTATTAACCCTTCGCTTAGATTCATTAATTTCAAAACTCATCCATACTTCTCAAGCGGTTATCAAACATAGAACTGGTTCTGATCATCTTTGTTCCTTGTTTAACTTAATTTACAAAGCAAAAACTCTTAAATCACCAGCCACGGCATCGCCATTGATTTTGAGAAGCATTTGATTCGTTAATTGGAACTATTTTTACCTAATTTTATCACATCTTGGTTTCACAAATAATTTCTGTGCTTGTATCAAATTATTGTATACTCTCCCTTCTGCTCGAATTCTTACTAACACAACTCTATCCCTCCTTTCATCTTGCAAGAGGCACTAGACAGGGATGCCCCATCACCATATTTGTTTATACTAACCATGGAGCCTCTCTCTGCAGCTCTTCGTCAATCCTGCATCATTAAAGGCATCCCTATCAGTAACTCTTGCTATACTTCACTCTCTTATGCAGATGATCTTCTTATTCTCCTAGAAAATCTCCAATCTTCAGGGCAACCTTTAGTTAAACTCCTTAACGAATTCACCTTTATCTCAGGACTTGTTCTAAATCTCAATAAATCTGAAACACTACCATTAAACAACCTCTGTAAATCTTATATGCATGATCCTTTGGGCTTCGCTGGGCTCCCCAAGGTATCTTATATTTAGGTATCTGGATCATCCCATCATTGGATAAAGTATGGGATGCTAATTTCTCTCCTCTACTAACTAACATTAAAAGATACTTGACAGATGGAAATTGCTTAATCTTACCTTTAATGGGAAAATTTCTGCTATTAAAATGACAATAACTCCTAAAATTTTGTATCTATTTTTAATATCCTTAGAACTTCCCTCTTGTTTCCTCATCAAAATTGAAAAATTAATAGGTAATTTTATCTGGGATGGCAAAATCCCCGATTTAGCCATAACAAACTTAGATCCCATTGGTCAAGAGGTGGATTTGACCTCCCTTGGTTTCAGGCCTACTTTTGGGCTTTTCGTGCAGCCCAGACTATCAAATGGTTTATTCAACCTGACACCAATTCACCATTATGGGTTAATATGAAAGCCCTCCTTGCAAACAACACTGCTACCTCCTTTATTTATAATCCCATCCCTCTAAATTAAAATCTCACCCCACTGTAATACCATCCACGCTCTACTGGAAAATAATTCATAAACACCTCAACTCAAACCCTACCCCTCTTGCTTATGCTCCTATCTGGGGAAATTGCCAAATATCTCTCAAAAATCATCCAATCTACTGTTGATCCTGGAAAAATAGAGGCATACTCTTTTTAAGAGACATACTTGAACCCCATATGTTAAGAATAAAATCTTATTCTGATCTATGTACTCAATGGAATCTTCCCCACCAGGATTTTTGAAATATCTATAGCTTCGTTCAGCATGCACTTATTATTTCTCACTTATTGTGAATCAATCCTTATATGATCAGCACGTCTCCAAATGGATAAAAACAACATGTAAACTGAATAGTGTTATCTACAAAGATATTACAGAATCACTACCGGACCAGTCCATTAATGCAAAAATAAATGGATCAATTTGTTACATTATAACATTACAAATGAACAATGGCATAGGTGTTGGCTTTCTTGCCACAAATCTTTTCAGGATAAATGTAGCTCACTCATTCAGACTAAAATCCTTCATTTGTGGTATAGGACCCCAACTGTATTGCATAAAATGGGATTAATGGACAATGATAACTGCTGGCGCAGTGACTCTCCCAATGGCGACTTACTCATATTTTATGGGATTGTCCCCCATACAAAAGCTTTGGCATCGTAATCATATACTTGCAATGAAAGTGACTGGTCAATCCTTTGTATTGGATCTCAAACACTGTACACTTGGTATTTTGACCCTCATCCCCATAATATCACCCAATCCCTGAGCAGATGGTTAACCATACTTTTCCTTCTAGTTAAACATAGTATACTTATGTATTGGAGATCTAATATAATCCCCACTCTCCATGATATTCTTAATCATTTATCTCAATATGCCTCCCTGGATCGTATTATGACATATTTCTTTTGACCGACTCAATATGTATAATAAATGTTGGCAGGAATATTTTAAATATTTGGATTCATCTAGCCCTTCTGGCACATAATGTATGGATTGAAATACTTTACATAATATCTCTCTCTCTCTCCTCCTATTGATATCCTTTTTTTCCTAGCCTCAGGTTGTGGTCTCGCTTTTCTCTACTCACTTTATACTTTCTCTCTCTTCGCTTTTTCTTCCTTTCGTTTTTTCTTCTTTTTGATTTTTCCTTCAGATGATTTTTCCCTCTCTTCTTCTCTTGTTATTTTATAATCCTTTCTATACAGATTTTAGCGCATTCTAACGATATATACTGTATATCACAGTAATGTACAACCATGACTATTCATACCTCCTCTCTCACCTTCTACTTCTCCTATTTTCACTCTGTATTATGTAGTGTTAAGCCTTTCTTCATTATAATATTGTAACTATCTAACTTAGGTCTGTAATCCAAAATTATTATACTACCATTGAATAGTCTTTGTTTTCTCCTTTGTTAGATATTATGTTGTTAGCTTATTATTTATGTAATCTTATATAGTATAGTTATAGAGTATACTTGTTGTTTGTTTATCTTATAAATACTTCAATAAAAGATTAACTACAAAAGACAGTAGAGAATGGGTGCTCTAATATGAAATTAAAATGTGTAGTTTCAAAGGGCTTGATTTACCACCATCTGGGACTGATGCACGGTGAGTGCACCCAGGAATGGCACACGGGTGACTTGTGCCACACCATGCACTTTCCTGATTCAAGAGCGCAGCCTGTGGCAAATGGGGGCTGCCTGCACCAGCCGTGCTTGCACTGCTCTTGCTGCAGGCACATGGCTGTGCCCTGGCAGACAGAGGCTTGCACTGAGGCAATTCTGCCATATCCTTTCATAGGATTCTGATAGTGTCACAATGGAATAGTCTAACAGCCAGTGCACAACTTGCCAGGTAGAAACAACCATCTTTTGTTTCACTATTGTGGGCCAGGCATAGAAGTGTGCACCTGTGAGACACCGCATTGTGCACACAATTATGTTGTGAGTGGCATCAATTGTCCACACCGTGCACCATAGAGACTGGATTGTGACTGGATGTCCCTTACTGCACTCCAGATACATCGACTACTGGCACATAGCCTATTGGGTTCATGTGTGACACTGCACTCAGCTCTTACATGCAATCTCCATGCAGGGCACAGCATGGTGCAGAGCCCAACAGCCAGACACTGGTGCCCAGCACAGCTTCAATAAGGTAGTGGCATTGCCATAAGGCCAATCCCATAGCTTGCAGCATTCCCTCCCATGCACCTGTACTTTGACGCATGGGAGCAGTTGACACAACCTGTGGAGTTTTGCACTAGGACCCTTCCTGTTCCTGAATTGGATGAAGGGGTCCCTGGTGCACTAGCGATCAATGCAATCTGCTGTTTGTCTTAGCTTGTGTCAATCTAGGGGCCGCTTTGTGAATCTGGCCCAAAATTCCCACTGTAACATACATTGGTCCTGATGTTCAAAAGTCAGGGTTTGCACCACACACAACAAAGCACAGTGCACAAAATAATATGTGGCCAGCAGTAAAGCATATTCATACAAGCACCATGCCTCTCGCTTGCACTGCCTGTATGAATATCAGACCACAGCAGGGCCACAAAGTGCATCTGCACAGTGCATCACAGAACCCCACAAGCAACTGACACCTAGTCAAAGGGAAATAGTGCATTCCAAATGGGACAGAGCTTTTGCTACTGTGAGCCGTACTCAGAGGCTGGCATGCTAATCACCGCATATAGCAGATAAGGCACAATAACTTTGTATGGCCATTAGCAGGTCTGTGCAATTCCTATATGCATAAAGCCACAGAGGCATTGTACAGCTCCTTAGCCATTTCCCCCAGCCTCACCTGATCCCTGACAAGGACATCCTGGGCAGTCTAGGGATACCTTGCTGTTGGCCCAATCCCTGAGCTAATCAAGAAATAAAGTATATGAGGGTACATTAGGGTGGAATAATGGCCACCTTGGGTGGATTGAAGTATGAGGAAAGCCTAGTGCTTCCAACACCAAGGAAAGGTCATTTGCTCGCAATAATATACATATGGAAGTGCCTTATTGCAATTATGAAATGGTGCCAATGGTGTTAATAGATAAATACAGTATTTTGATAAAGATTGGGGGGTTAGATTAGTAAAATTCAAAATATAACAAATAAATTAAAAAGAAAAAGCGGTGCATGTACATAGTGCTGTTGTCAACTGGCCTGTAGATGGCACCAGTATTGTACATAGGCAGCAAACATAGCGAAGTCTGAAGAGAGTGAGGGCAGCCATGGCTTCACTGAGCATGATCTAGGACAGTTTCCTGAAAGCAGGCTGAGCAGGTTGGGCAGTTCATTTGTCAGGCCCTGTGGAGCCTTTTAATAAATGCCACAACTGGCAGCAAGCAGAAGACTTAAATAACGTACAGACCAAGAAGAAAGAGAAAGCAAGCAAGTAGCCTCATCAGCAAGCTGGGTGCAGAAATGATGTACAGACCCAGAATATTGAGAAACAAGCGAGGAGAGAGGGTGGGAGGGTGTGTAACGGGTGGCTAGCATCACTTCTGACAGCGGAGCCTAGTTTGAGAGGGAGTTATTAATTTGAGCTGGGTTCAGCAGTTATAGTAATGAAAAGGTTTTTTGATTTTTGTTTTCACAGTAGGAGTCATGTTTCAGGACAGGATATCATCTCTATGTGCTCTTTTGTAATTATGATACCAGTGCTGCCATGTTTGTTGTGGGCATTTGCCCTGAGCAAGAGGTACATTAAGAAGAAGAAGGTGCTGAGTCCTGTCTGCCTGGGGCTACTTTCAGCCAGGCTGTTGTGCTATGATAACGGCCCACCTAAAATCAGATCTCTGCCAGTCAGGATCCAGCATTCTTTCTACCCATTTCATAATGAAGATTAATTCCCTGGCAGTCTAGTGATGCCCTACTCATACCCGGTATCCGTCAATACAGTGCAGTAAAACAGGGTGAGCATTTCAGCACTTCAGTATACGTGCATATCGATTAGCGCTAAAGCCACATTACAGCATAAGACACTAGCAGCGTGGTTTCCATCATAATCTGCAAACTTTCATTCGCAGGCTGCTTTCACTTTGAAACTTGCACTATGCTATGCTCTGCTATGACAGATGCTAAAACAGCTGATAGAGCCACAGTACATAAACTAGCATACCTTCTTCTTGATCTGCTGGAGCTGCAGTACAGCCACTTATCACTATGTCACTTACATTTGAGTTGGTGGCATTAAAAAAAAGAATGTTAGCATCTAAACAATAAAGCAGAAAATGAAACAGGAGGAATAGCTCATAATTTCCAACTTCAGGTTTAGAAGTTTGGAGGAGCTAACAAGATTTTAAATGTTTTCATGTTTGTTTATGTGTTGTACAAATAAAGTTGAGTGCTTGAACATTCCATCCCCACACCTGTAAGCAAGTCCAAGGGGATGTCAAGTCCAAGAGAGAGGAAAAGGTATACAGTATTTTTGCCCATACTGTAGTTCTTATCACTAATGATCCTTGTGGCTTGTGTGCACAGTTATGGGTTTGCAAATCTGAATTTGGCACATGTGCAGCTTAATAAAAGATTGTGTTCTGGTGAGATGTTAGCTAAGGGTGGGGGCGATTCCGATTTTGGCACATGTGCATCATAGTAAAATGATTCTGAGAGAGTGTTTTCCAGCTTCTAAACTGTAAAGTCCAAGTGGATGTTGTGTTGTCAAGTCATTGCATTGTCACAGGCTGGGAGTTTGATAAACTGCAATATGCTGACATGAGTTGAAAATGTAATGCGCGTATTGAGATGTGACTAATTGACCATGCTTTTATTTACCCTCTTGCACCAGTCCCTGAGATAATAAAGGTTAATTCTGTGGCAGCCCTAGCAGCATTCCCTGTAGCCACAATCTCTGAAATTATGGGTAGCCTGTGACTTTAGCGACCACAATTGGGCACCCAAAATGGCAACTCAGTCGCAACACCTTAGACCACAGTGATGAGGGAGGGAGGCGACTGGATGGAGGTGCATGAATATAGCGACATCCTGTCCCTACATGTATACCCATGTGGGGAGAGACACACTGCACGTGGGGTGGGATGGGAGGAGGGATTGTGAGGGTGAAGTAGGGGTGTGAGGTGAAGTCCCCATGAAGAGGTACAGGGAACAGCCCCACATTTAAGTGTAAAATCTAAGTCCCGGTGCCTTTGCTGTGCATGGAGATTGCATTGCCAAAATATTTTTCACGATGTTGTTATAAGTCGTTATCACATAAACCCAAATTATGAAGGTAATTCTGGCAGTCAAGTGACACCTCCCTTGCCTTGACCCCAATTGAAATATTAAAATAATATTAAACCCTTCCTGGTAGCCTATTGGAGTCTTCTCCCTCACCTGATCCCAGTCAGAAATACCAGAATTATGTCAGTACCTCCCTGGTAGCCTGCTAGACCCCTCCCTTACAGAATCCTTTCAGAAAAATCTAAACTATGTCACACCCTCCCAGTAGGAACCAGTCCACTGATGTGGGGTGGGGTTACCATTCAGGATGCTGGTGACCTGGGTTGGGAATGAGACTGAGTTACCAAAGGCCAGCCAAGGGCCGATCCCAGAAGATGCTCTCCACCTCCAGCAGGGTTACAGTCCAATCCCTGCTGCTTTTGCTACCACATGGGGTGCCCAGGTGTCACAAGCTCAGCAGGGATACCAGTGGGAGAGGAGACGAGGGAGCCATGTGACACACATGCCCATTACATGCCTAACCACCCATTCATAACTCATCATTACAGGAGGAAACCCATCGTGGAGAAATAAACTCCCTGTAAGAGGTTGATTCCAGCACATTCAGGCACTGTACTGCCTGACTAGCATGATAAAACTCCACTGCCACCAAATTTGGACTGTGAGGGGCTCTCTACCCTCCATCAACCCTACCATGGGCGGTTATCCCATGGGGCAAGTAAGCAGCTCTATCTAGGGTCCCGGTAGATGACAGGGCTGGATGGTAGCTAGGCTGAGGGAAGCCAAGCTGTACAATAAACAAGAATGAATTAAAAAAACATTCCATGGTAGTCTAGTGGATTCCTTCCCTCACCTGATCCCTGTCAGAAATATCCAAACCACGTCAGACCCTCCCTGCTAATCTGCTGTCCCCCCTCCCTTTCAGCCTGATCCCCAATACACACTGTAGTATGTACATACTTCACCCCTCTTACTGCCCCACTTACTCGGCACCCACCATCTAGCACACCCTTATCTGGAACCTGACTCACCCTAGCAAATTCTTTTCCTTATTGGCAGGCAGAGCATTAGATAGTGAGTGACACAGACCCATCTCTAACTGCCTTGGCTGGATGCCATCTAAATGACAGGAATTAGTGCCTGCACTCTGAGAACCTACTGTTTCTACAGTACGTGTGCGCTTGGACACAGTCAATTAGATAGCAGCCAGCTGAGGTGGTGAGATGAGGGTCTGTGCCAGTCATCATCCAATGCACTCTGCCCCCGATGAATAGGCTGAGAAGAGCCTCAAAATTCCTGCTTCTGGTCTTCAGCCCTGAACCTGTCTGCAAAAAATGAAGCAATTAAATAATTTAAAATAAAATTAAACATTTATCAGACTGACAGAGGTCTACAGAGTGCCCCTTGCTTTTTCTTTCTTTTTAGGGCTGCAGTTGGCATAGCCCTGCCATCCTTTATGATCACTGAGAAAAAGGATGCTGCATTCCTTCCAAATGAACAACATGCTGGATTGTGTCACAGTCCCTCCACATCTGTGAAGCAGTCTGCTCATATTGTCCCTACTGACTGCAGCACTGCACTATTTCACAGTGTTGATGGTCATGCAAGATTACAGCACAGTCTGTCATGTCCAAAGATAGTTGCTGCACTGTACTGCACATGCGCTTAGCAGTCACATATGCACAGTAGCATGTGGTGACCATCTTGGTCACGGTGGAGTGGGCTGTGTTCTACTGTGACCACCGACATTTATTTCTTTATATATTTTGGTTATATTATTGAAATCCCCACCCAACCCTCCCAGCACTCACCTCACCTAGAAGCATAGAAATGATACTGGGGTGCCTAGTCCCCAGTGTCCCAATCGGCCCCTCATCAGTCTTTTTCTGACATGGGGTGTCCAGTCCCTAGTGTCACGATCAGGGTCATAAGAATTTTTTTCACTGTAAAAAGAAAAGTCAATTGATGTCTTCCCCACATAACTGTGACACTGGGGTGCCCAATTCCCCAGTGTCACTATCGGGACTGTCGGTCTCTTTTTTTTCCACCTCTAAAAACAATGGTACATCAATATGTTTTGCAGCCATTCCTTACCCCACCCAACCTCCCACTGAGCATCCACTACCCCACCCCCAAGCCCATACTTACCCATCAAGTGTCCAACACCGTAATCCTCTCTGGATCGAGACATGTCTTCACTCTTCAAAGCTGGACCACAGACTGAAGACACAGGTATGCAGTTCAATGTATTTCAATGGGGTTTTGAACTTAGTGCCATTTTTGGCCCAAATTTTCAACATGCCTTCTTTGGGATCCCACCTCATGAATAATGTCACTGTCACTGTCATTAGGCAGATCTGTTGTGAAATGTGATTTTATGGTCCTGTGAAATCACTTTGCAGGCAGGAGTTTAAAATTTTCTCTGCCCTTGTTCATTAGGTGGGTCATAAGAAGGCTATGTTGAAAATTTGGTAAAATATTGAAAACAACAAAGTTATGAGCCAATGTCGAATTTTACGAATGCATGCTCATAACGCTGGTACATTTCAATATTTTTATTCAAATTTACAACACAGCCATATCTTTACAGCACCTCATGACTGTGATAGCTGTAATTTTTCAAATGCTGTCCAAGATGGGGTTTTACATCCCAAAAGGTGATTTTGTGGTCCCTGCGTGAAATCACCTTTTGGGCACCAGTTGAAAATTTTCTCTGTCCTTGTTCATGAGGTAGGGTTATAAGAAGGCTATATTGAAAATTTGCGTACAGATATTAAAAACAACCATGTTATGAGCCCATGTAGAACTTTGCAAATGCAGGGCATAACTTTGGTAATTTTCAATATTTTACCCAAAATTTACAACATAGCCTTATCTTTACAGCACCTCATGAATGTGAAAGTTGTCATTTTCAAATCCTGGCCAATATGTTTTTGTTTTACATCCTGAAAGATGATTTCACGGTCTCTGCACAAAATCACCTTTCACCAGTAGTTGAAAATGTTCTTTGCCCTTGTTAATGAGGCAGGGTCATATGAAGGCTATGTTGGAAATTTTGTAATAACATTACAAAACAAAACATTATGAGCCTACATTGATTTTTGTGAACTCAGGCTCCTAAGTTCAGTACTATTCAATATTTTACTCCAGATTTTCAATATAGCCATTTCTTTATAGCACCTCATAAATGTGACAGCTGTCATTTTCCAACTCCTGCCCAAAATGTGTTTTTGTGTCCCGAAACTGATTTTGCAGTCCCTTACAAAATACCTTTAAGCCAGGAGTTGAACATTTTGTCTGCTTGTCTTCATGAGGCAGGATCATAATAGGCTAAGTTGAAAATTCGTGTAAAAATATTACAAACCAAATATTTATGAGCCTATGTTACATTTTGCAAATGCACGCTTGTAACTTTGGTAATTTACAATATTTTACCCCAAATTCTCAGCTGCAGCCCTATCAACTCTGGCTAGAATTTTTTTTTCAATTAACATTATGTCATTAGGAGGTGCCAGGATTCACTGTTGGTGCAGGAACCCTACCTGCCAAGTAAACTACTGTCCAATGCTCTGTCCGCTAACAAGGACAAGCTTTGCTAAGGTGAGTCAGGTGCCAGATGGGTGGTGGGTAGAAGCAAGGAGTGACTGGGCTGAGGAGGTGGGTGGGGTGCAAGGAATACTACAACAGCCATCAGGACAGGAGTGAGATACCTCTGTACTACTAAGGAATTGCACGACTGTATCCTGCAGACCAAGCTGAAGGGAGTTACTAGGCTACCAGGGAGGGACTGCCAAATTGTATATTTCTGATGCAGATCAGGTGAGGAAGGGGAGTCCACAAGACTACCAGGGTCGCTTGACATAGTTTTGATATTTTCAACAGGGATCGGAGCAACAGCACATACGTCAGAGATGTAGCCAAGTTTTACTTTGATCACAAAGTTCTGGCAAAGTCATTGAATTTGACTTGTTGAAGCACTTTGTGAAGTTGGCCATTCTGTGGCAACTTTGAAAATGTCACCAGCACTTTGCATGTAACTTCACCTTAGAGGTTGTTTTATGGAGAATTCAGAAGTTTCCTCAGAAAGAGGCTGTAGGTCACATGCAACAGTTCCTGCAGGTCACATGATACAGCTCTATGTACACAGCACCTTTAGTTTCACTTTGCAGTCAATGTGAGTGGAAGGGGTGCAGAGCCGCTGCTTTTTGAGCATTGCAAGACCTTATCCGTTCAGAAAGTACAACTTCAGCAGCGCATATAAGAAAACACTGTTAGATAGTAGCATCATGGACAGCGACAGGGTAGAATGGCAAATGCATTTACCGCTACTTCTGTAGCTGTCACATCTCAAGGAGTGACTGGAGGGAGGTAAGAAGGGCTGGGAAAAGTTGAGGCTGGCTAAGTCTACCCCTGTTGAGAGGGTTAAGGCATTGAGCAGCTTGGCTAGCAGATTTCTGTGTACCACTGTTCTGGTCCCAGTATCCAATCTTTTACTGTGAGATGGGTTTCTAAATATTTTACAAGTCCCATCAAACAGTACCCCTCCCTAAATTTCACTTTTGCCCACAATCCAACTCCCCTATAGTTGATTATTTTAGTAACGAGGATGTGGGGGGCAGAGTGTAGTGTAAATATAGTATTTTGTTTGAATTCATGGTAGCATTCCTCAGTGTGTATTTGGACTGCTACCATGTGGATTTGTGTGTTTTTGTGGGTACTTTATTGCAGGCACCATTGTTGCAGTGTTGTTTCAGACAGCGCTGTTATTGTGTTCACGCTTCAAACCTGTGTGCCTTGAAAACAGCTTTAAAACAACCTTTTCAGCTTTGCTTTTGTATTTTCTACATCTTCTCTTTGCTTAGTAGTTTGTTAGGAAGGTTCTTCTGTAGTTTTGGTCTTGTTTTCTTTATACTTATGTACTTTTTCTATAGCCATCTATCTGTATTTTCTTTTACTTCTGTATTTAGATGCTCTGGTTCTGTGAATTCTTTTGAGTTACTATTTATCATTCAATTTTTCCATTTTTATGCCTTTTCCAAATTCACTTTCTTTCTGTAATTTTAATGTTTCAGACCTTTTCTTTAAATAAAATGAGAAGAGATGGAGAGGAGAGGAGTCAGAGTGAGGAGAAGGGATGCTCACGTGCTTGACAGATGGGACACACCATCCCATTTGTCTGAAAATGACTTCTTTACTGCTGGCACCAGCAGCACCAGTTGTTGGAAGAAGGGTCAGCAAGAAACCTGTGGCAGCAATTGCATTTTTGTTTGTAGGAACCCCCAAACCACAGCCCAGCAGCAAGCATCGGCATCTCCTTTTATCACTGTTGTTCTGTCCATGGAAGAACCTGCAGGATAAAATCCCTGTGCCCGGTGGGTACCGTCACTGCCACCGCTGATCCCCATAAGAAGGAGCCCTGAGACCATCCACCTCTGGCTCATTCCCTTGGCAGCAGCACAAGTCCCTAGTTTGCACACCCACCTTAGAGTAAGGCATGGCACATTTGTGTAAAGTTATCCTATTAGAGTTTTCTGGACTTGGAACTTGCAGACTCAGGCAAGGCTCAGCCATCAGCTTGTGGGACAGGGTTAATTTGACATTCGTTTCTGAAGAAGCTTGTGAGTGGGGCTGAATTGGCATTGGTTGGGCATTGTTCTTCAACTGTGACTGGAAGTGCCAGGATTGGGTAAAGGAAGGGACTGGGGAGGGCAAATGGGAAGAAGAGGAACTGGTTTGTACCTCTGGTTCCTATGCCATTTTGACAAAGTGTGGTTCCTCTTGGAGGCACCTACAGTGGAGACCAAGGAGGATGCTGGGAACCTCCACAAAGGAGACCCACAGGAGGGTGGCAGGGACCCTGCAGGGAAGGAAACAACTCCTGGTGGGGGACTCCATTGTTAGGAAGGTAGAACTGGGCAAGGAAGGGAGAGGGAGGTAAGGTGCCTGCCTGGCACCATGGCTTGGAGGGACAGGGAGGCGAATCCTCAGGATTGCCAGAGCAGCTGCACAGGGAGGGAGTTGGATGTCATTGTCCACCTAGGGACAACTGAACTGGCTAAGAAAGGATTAGAGAAGTGCAGGAAGAGTTTGTGGAATTGGGGAGGGGTTTTAGTCAAGAAGCAGCACGGTGCTACCCATCTATGGCATAGGAGAGGCTAGAGTGTTCCGTACTCATGAGATTCAATCAGGGTTGAAAAACTGGTGGGAGCTCAGGGATTTGGCTCATTGGGACTGGGGGGTCCACCTGGAGTGATGAAAGCCTATACTGGCATGATGGGCTGCATCTGTCCAGGAGGGAACCAGGATCCTAGGTGATAGGTTTAAATGCTTCATTGGCAAGCTTTTAAACTAGCCAAGGGGAGGCACTGGAAAGGAGCAGGAAAATCCTAGCCCCCAAAACAATCACGTAGTAGTGTGGCAAACACCAACATGGAGGTGTCGATAGAGAAGGGCAGGGGTAAATGGAGAAAGTGACAAAGGCAAGAAGGACAGGGATGGGCAAAAGAGGTAAGACCATTAGGAAATGGAGGGTAATGAGTACCAATGCCTGTAGTCTGGGCAACAAGCTCCTGAGCTGGTGGCCTTAATGGAAGAGGGATGCCTGGATATCGTAGCAGTCACAGAAACATGGTACACAGAGAACCATGACTGGGATGTTAACATACCAGGGTACATAGCCTACAGGAGAGACAGGCAGGGAGAAGAGGGGAGAAGTAGCTCTCTGTAAAGGAAGGGATAAAAGCAACTGAACAAAAGAGTAAACAGGGAGGAGAGGAGGCACTGTGGGTCACCTTGGAGACTGGAAAGGCACCACAATCCGCACAGGGTTGTGTACAGACCCCATATCAGGGAGAAGGAATGGACAAGGATATGATGGAAGACATTCTTAGAATGGCAGAGAAAGGGAGATACTGTTGATGGGAGACCTGAATATGCCAGATGTTAACTGGAGCACATTTGCTGCAGCTACATCCAAGAGCAGGGCCATTCTTGATGCCCTACAGGTGGCAGGCATTAGACAGCTAGTTTCGAACCCACTCATGAGGGAGCAATCTTAGACCTCAGACTCTCAAATGGGGGCAGTGAGAGGATCTCAGATCTAGAAGTAGGTTGCCATCTGGGGACAAGTGACCATCAAACAGTGTGGTTCACGTTAAACTCAGCTACAGAGTCAAGCCATACAAAAGTGAGGGTACTGGACTTTAGGAGGGCTGACTTTGGCAAGATGGGAGAGTGCCTCAGAAAGCACTAGCAAACAGGCTAGAAGGAGGTGGAGCAACAATGGGAATTATCAAAATGCCATCACAGACGCAACAAGCCTTTGTGTGAAGCAAATAAACAAATCAAATGAAAGAAAAAGCCACTATGGTTCTCAAGAGAGGTGGCTGTGAAAGTCAGGAAGAAAAAGATAGCATTCTGGAAGTATAAGGAAACACAGAAGGAGCAGGACAGAGAGCTGTACCAGTTAAGGCAGAAAGAAGCAGGAGGGAAGTCAGAATAGCAAAGGCCCAAACTGAGGAAAAGATAGCCAACTCAGTTAAGAAGGGGATAAAACCTTTATAGGTACATCAGCGAGTGTAGAAAGACAAAGGAGGGATAGTGAGGCTGAATAGAATGAACAGTGGGTTGGCAGAGGGACAGTGAAAAGCAGGAATACTGACCGAATATTTCTGCTCAGTATTCACAAAAGAGGAGGGTGAAGTGCCTAATCCAATTAACAGAAGCACTCTTAATAGGGGGGTCGATCCCAGTCCTTTCACAGAAGAAAGGGTTCTGCAAGAACTCCTAAAACTGAAGGTGGACAGAGCAATGGGTCCTGATGGAATTCACCCCAGAATTCTAAAAGAATTAAGGAAGGAACTAGTGAAACCACTGGCTACTCTTTTAATAAATCATGGGAGGATGGTGTGGTACCTGAGGACTGGAGGAAGGTGGATGTGATTCCCCTCACAAAAGTGGGACCAAGACAGAGGCAGAGAAACTACAGACCTGTCAGTCTGACCTCTGTGGTAGGGAAAGTGATGGAGTCACTTGAAGGAAAGAATAGTTGAGTACCTAGAGGTCAGTGAAGCACAGGATCCAAGGCAGCATGGGTTCACAGGGAAGGTCATGTCAGACTGAATCTAATAGATTTCTTTGACTGGGTGACCAAAGTAGTAGACCAGGGAGGGCTGTGGACATGGCCTACCTAGACTTTAGCAAGGCATTTGACACAGTCCCACACAAAGATTGATAGTCAAATTAACCAGCCTGGGAGGGTCCCAGGTGGTAGCCTGGTAAAACATTGGCTGGACAACAGGACACAGAAGGTAATTGTAAATGGAGTCCACTCTGAAGAAAGGGCGTTACTAGTGGGGTACCTGAGGTTCAGTATTGGGTCCAGTCCTTTTAATGTCTTCATCAGTGACATTGCAGAGGGACTGGAAGGAAAAGTATGCCTTTTGCAGATGACACAAAGATCTGCAACAGGGTTGATATCAAGGAGGCGTGGAAAGGATGAAAAGGGACTTGGCAAGGTTGGAGGAATGGTCAGACGTATGCAGCTAGGATTCAATGCAAAAAGTGCAAAATAATGCACCTGGGAAACAAGAACCCAGGGAAGAATACACAATGGGTGGGGAGGTAGTAACAACAACAAAATAGGAAAGGGACCTGGGGTAATCATATCAGATGACCTTAAGGTTAGCAAGCAATGTGAGAAGGCAGTAGGAGGGCCGGGTATACTGGGATGTATAGGAGAGGCATCAGCAGAAAACAGGAAGTTGTTATCCCTCTGTACAGACAGTTGGTGAGACCCCATCTGGAATACTGTGTCCAGTTCTGGAGACCCCATCTCCCAAGGACATAGACAGGATAGAGGCAGTCCAGAGGAGGGCAACTAAATGGTGCAGGGTCTGCAAGAGAAGCCGATGAGGAGAGACTAAAGAGCTTAATATGTATACCCTTGAGGAAAGAAGGGAGAGGGGAACATGATAGAAACTTCAAGTACCTCAAGGAATCAACAAAGTCCAAGAGGGTAGCATCTTTCAGAAAAGAGACTTGCAAGAACAAGGGGACACAATTTAAAGATAGAAGGAGGGCGGTTCAGGGCAATGTGAGAAGTATTATTTCACAGAGAGGGTAGTGGATGCATGGAACAGCCTTCCTGAGGAAGTTGTGGGGTCTAAAACTGTGGGAGAATTCAAGAATGCATGGGACAGACATAAGGCAATTCTTGTGGGGGGGAGAAGATGAAGGCTGTTGGTTAACTAGGATCTACGGCCTCATCCTGTAGGTAGGAATGGGCAGACTAGATGGGCCTAGTGGTCCTTATCTGCCATCAAAGTCTATGTTTCTATGTTTCATGTTTCAATGGGGGTGGATGATAGGGAGGTGTGGATATGCTGGCCTGGGTAGGGATCGGGGACAGCATCCTGGGATGGAGTAGTGGAGGGGAGTAACAGGTTAGGGGTCAGGAGCAGCACCTCAAGATGGAGCAGGTGGAAGAGAAAGACAGGTTAAGTGACAGTGGGGGGAATATGACCAGTGGAAGGAGAGGAAAGAGGCACACAGGAGGGTGGGTCATGGGATGCAATAACTATGGTACAACAGTGTTCGTGAGCACTCTGTGGAGATTGGGATGTGCCCAGTTTTCCTAAGGCTGGAGAAGTTGGAGGCCAAGCTAGCATGGCTGAAAAGAGAGCTATCCTGGACAAAGAGGGACATAATCAGGAAATCTGCAGATGGTAACCAAGCAGGAGGCAGGAGACAGACTGACTGGAGTGGATGGAGGGAGAACAGGTCACCAGGGGTCACGGTAGGAATGAATAGGTCAAGGGATAGGGACAAGACAGGCAGGAATAGCAGTGTTCTTCAGCATAGGTACACAGTGAGCTCCAACAGATACTGGCCCTTAATGGGGATAATGGAGCAGGAGAATCTGTATGGGGTTGAGGCAGGGGAATGACCAGGAGGGCCAGGAAGAGGCAGGAGAAGTTGAGGGGAGAATCAGGCTATGGTGGCCAGGGTGGAGAAGGGAAGAGGGATACCAAGGGAAAGGGAGGGTTATCACAGGGGATAAGATGCAGTGGACAAGATTGAGAAGGGAAGGAAGCAGGTGGAGAAGCAGCAGGGAGAGACAGGAGAGGACAGGTATCCATGGTAAGGATGGGTTGGAAAGGGCAGGGTTGTAGTAGGCAAGGATGTAAGTGGGCTCAGGAAGGGATGAGGTGAGGGCCTCCCAGCATGGCAGGGGAAGAGGGACAGGGAAGGAGGGGCTGGTGGTGGAAGGTGAATGGGGGGCAGGGAGGAAAGGAGAATAGCCAGGTGGGGAGGCGGTGGCACCCACCGGGCAGCACACAAAAAATCAGTGATAGTGTATGGGACTCGATAGTTAAAGGGTCCACTGGTTGAGAAAGGGTGTAGCCTTCAAGGGAGGTTGGTTTCTGTGAACCAGGAATGGAAGCAAGCAGGGCACTCCAAGAATTAAGGAATACATTAGGCCGATTGGAGGTAAACCTAACCTGGTTATACACCTTGTCACAAATGATCTGGTCGAAGAGGAGGTACAAGAGGTACAGAGGTGATTTATGGAACTAGCTAGAGGTGCAGGGGAATGTAGACACCTTAGCCTTCTCAGAAGTCCTCCAGTACACTGTGCCAGTACAGCGAGACAATTGACAATAAAACTTTAACCACTGGCTGAGGCAGTGGTGCAGAGGAGGGCTAGAATGAACAGATGATTGGGAGACACTTGGAGTGACCAACATCTGTATGCAAGAGATAGGTTACATATAAATGACAAAGGGGCCAGGATTTTGAGGGAAGCTACAGGGGTATATAAATAAAATACTAGGGGTGATTTAAACTAGGAGGCGGGGAGGCGAGCTAGGTGTAGCCCAGTGAGAGGAGGAGAGGATCAGGCCCAACTAGCCTCCCCACAGATGGAGGCAAGAGAAGCCGCAAGGGGGAAGGAAGGGGGCTGGTGGAGGATTGCTGAAAATGCCAGGAGTCTGGGTAATAAGATGGGAGAACTGCAGGCGATAGTGGTGGAGGAGACCTGGACCTGCTGGCAGTCAACGGAAACCTGGTGGACTAAAACCACAGCTGGGAAGTGGAAATGCCTGAATATGTACTGTACAGGAGAGACAGTATAGGAACAAGGTGGGTAGCCTTTATGTAAAAGAGGGATAAAGGCGTTGGAGTGCAGGGGAAGGGATGGGCTCATGGAGACCCTATAGGTGTCATTAACAGAACAGGGAGAAGGGTAGTGAAGTATTGGTGGTCTACAGACCACCAAATCAAGAGGAGGAAGTTGACAAGCAGATGAGTAAAGAGATACAGGACATGGCCAGCAAGGGTGAAATAGATAGTGAGAGATCTGAATCTACCTGACATAGATTGGGACATCCAGGCAGCAGCGACAGATAGGACTAGAGGGGTGCTGGAAGCCCTGCAGGAAGTATCCATCAACCAGCTGGTAAGGAACCTACTAGGGGAGGCCATACTAGACCTGGTATTGACGAACGGGGACAGTGTCAAAGGTGTGGGGTTGGGGAGAATATGGGCGGTAGTGACCATAGGATGGTAGGATTTAGGATCAGTAAGGGTCAAGTCAAGAATAACTCGAGAACTAGGGTGCTTGACTTTAGGAAGACAGATTTTAGGAGGATGAATTCATTGATCCAAGAGGAACTGGAGGAGATGGAAGACCTGGAAGATATGGAAGAACTATGGGGGAAATTAAAGAGGACTACTAAAAGTGAAAGAACTTCGCTAGGATGGTGAGTAAGAGGGTAGGAAACCACTTTAATTCACTACTGAAGTGAGGGAATGCACTTAGGGAAGAGGAGGACATTCAGGATATATTAGGCATTGCAAAGGGAGGTAGACAAGAGGTGTTTAAGGATGAACTGAGGAAGCAGGAAGGGTGATCAGGAGAGCCAAGGCTGCAATAGAAGAGCATTATAACAGGGGTGAAGAGGAGGTGCAAGAGTTTTTAGATATGTGGCGACAGGAAAATGGAGAACAGCGGGATTGTAAGGCTCAAGGGGGAAGGGGGCTCTGGTGGAAGGAGACATGGTAAAGCCGGTGTCTTAAATAGATAATTTGCCTCTGTCTTATTGAGAGAGGAAGAGGGACCAAAATTGGAAAACAGGGAAGGGGGTAGGAGATGGACTCTAGTCCTTCACAGAAGCTAGGGTTCTAGAAGAATTGGGCAAGCTGTGGATGGATAGGGCCATGGGGCCAGACGGGATTCAACTAAGGGTGCTCAAGGAATTAAAACAGAAATTGGCAGCACCTACCACAAGGCTATTCAACCTGTCATTGCACAAGGGAAGGGTTCATGGGGACTGGAAAAAGGCTGAGGAGGCAGCACCACTGCATAAAGGGAAGGTGAGCGGAGGGACCAGGAAATTACCTCCTGGTCAGCCTTACCTCTATGGTCAGGAAGCTGATGGAAGCACTGATTAAGGAAAGGCTGATTAAATATCTGGAGGGAGGGCCACTAAATGACAATCAGCATGGATTCACGGGTGGCAGGTCTTGTCAGACCAACCTGACTGAATTCTTTGACAGGGTGACGGAGACATGGGACCAGGGAGGGGCGGTGGACATGGCCTACCTGGACTTCAGGAGGCATTTGACACCATCCCCACAGGAGACTGGTAGGCAAGGTGGACAGCTTAGGAGTGGGGAACAATCTCATGAGATGGGTGGGACATTGACTGGAGGGGAGGACTCAGAGTATCATAGTAAATGGGTGTGCTCAAGGAAGAGAGGGTGACGAGTGGGGTTCTCCAGGGTCTGTGTTGGGACCAATACTTTTAACATTTACATTGTGGACATCACAGAGGGTTTACGGGGAAGGTGTTTCTGTTTACGGATGACATGAACATTTTTGTAACAGAGTTGATATGGCAGAAGGAGAGTGGAGGATATGAGGGCAGATTTGGCCAGGCTGGAGGAGTGATCAGAAAGGTGGCAATTATGGTTCAACACAAAAAGTGCAGAATTATGCACATAGGGTGTAACAACCAAAGGTGAAATACCAACTTGGGGAGGGGAGCTAGAGGTGACAGAGCAGGAAAGAGACCTGGGGATAACCATCTCAGACAATCTGAAAGTCCAGAGTCAATGCGACAGAGCAGCAGGAAAGGCATAGGAATGCTGGCATGCATAGGGAGGGTTCTACAAGCAGGAGGAGGGAGGTGATGCCATTATACAAAACCATGGTCAGCCACATATTTAAAATGGGGTCCAGTTCTGGAGGCCATACCTGCAAGGAGACAAGGACAGGCTGGAAAGAGTCCAAGAAGGGTGCCCAAAATGGTGAGGGGGATGCAGGGGGTCATATGAGAGAGACTGGGGGAGCTGGGCCTGTACTGCTGGAAGCAAAGAGGAGAGGGAAATATGGCAGAGACATTCAAGTACTTGAAGAGCATAAACAGGGTAAGAGTTGACAGCATATACAAATTGAGCATGAACAATTCCACGAGGGACATACCTTCAAACTAGAGGGAGGCAGATTCAGAGGGGACATCATGGGGAGGTCTTTACTGAGAGGGTGGTACAGCCATGGAACAGGCTGCTGGAATGGATGATGGAGGTCGATAGAGTGGTGTTTTAAGAGGGCCTGGGACAAGCACATGGGACTGGTGGGCAGAAGGCAGGCTGGAAAGAGATGGAGGGGTTACCTGGGGGTGTTAAGGGCAGACTGCATGGGCCAAGGGTCCTTTCTGCCAGCTGTAGTCTATGATTCTGTGATTCTATGAATACAAGAAGGCAGCTGAGAGGGTGGAGGCAATGCCACTCCTAGTGGCCCCTCCTTGTGTCGTGAGGGGTGGCGAGAAAGCAATGTCAGAGCTGTACCAGCTGCCAGAGGGGCACTGATGAGGGAAGTGTAACTGCAGCCAGATATGGGGGCTGCAGCCAGGGACAGCACATGAGACCCCAGCAGCAGACCAACCTCATTCCAGAGCCTCATTGAGAGATGAGTGGCACAACTCTGCATGTAGATGGGGAACCTCAGATGCAGAGTTGTGTCCGTGGATGCCACCCTCCAGATGCTACCGTCAAATCAGCAGACACTGTTTGAGGGAATGGCAGAGCTCAGTGGTATGGTAAACCTGTCCCACCCAGTCCATAGAAATGAATAAACACCATATGTCTTAAATTCTCATTTCCCTATTTCTCTCATGTAATTCTTGTAATTCACTTTAGTGCCAGAAATGCACCACGTGAAAATATAATTTCCCATTTTTCTCATGTCCCAGAAATTATATGTACTTGCTACATGCCACTGCACTGTCAGTCAGTCTCCCACCACAGCAACAGCACATTAATTTGTAATTAATTTTATTGCCCAGAAATGCACTATATGAACATTTAACTTCCATGTTTCTCATGTCCCAGAAATCATGTATACTTGCTAGATGCCACTGCGCTGTGTCAGTGAGTCACACACAACAGCAACAGCAACAGCAACAGCACCTCTAACTTGTAATTCAGTTTACTGCCCAGAAATGCATTATATGAAAATCTCATTTCCCATTCTTTCTCAAGTCACAGAAAATATATACTTGCTAAATGCTGCTACACTGTGTCAGTTAGCTTCCCACCACAGCATTTTCTCAAGTCACAGAAATCATATACAATACTGCTATATGCTGCTGGCAACTGTGTTGTGACATGCAAACTATGGCAGACAGTTCACGTGGTAAACGGGTAGACACATGGGCACAGATGGCAGCACACCCACCTTAGAGTAAGGCACCACTGTGAGTTGGAGGAATTCAAGTAGGCTGAGAGGAGTGGAGGTGGTGGCACTGCTAGTGGTCCTTCTGTGCAACAGTGGGGTAGCACAGCAAGTGACAGTAATAGCTGCACAGTTGCCAGAAGGGGCACAGATAATCACTGACCACCCAAAAAGAGAAGTCTCATGTTTCCTTAGGTGCCTCAAGGATAATAGCTCACAGGGAATTTCCCACCCTCAGGGCCCAGCGTCTTAAAAATTGGTGCCCTGTCATTGCCTCTCCGTGCATGACCTGTTCAACAAGTCTTTCTGCTCAGGCACTGTACCTCATAAGTGGAAAGCAGCAAAGTAGTCCTCCACAAGAGTGGCCCAAACTCGCTTTCTAGAATTACTGGCCCACTTCCATCCTCTGTCCTCTCTCTAAGATCCAGGAGAAAATCATTCACTTACATCTCCAATCTCACCTAGTGCTTTATCATCTCTCCACCTCTCTGTGTATCAGCATGGTTTCATAAACCCATAGTACCCACACTGCCCTCATCAGGGCAATTCCTACATCCTCACTTCTGTGGATAAAGGCTTAGTCACTGGTGCAATATTTGTTGATCTAACCAAGGCTTTTGAACTTGTTAATCATATTCTATTACTCCAGAATCTACTGTACTCTTCTTAGGCTTGACTCCTTATCCTAAACTGGTTCTCCAGTCATCTCACTGGTCGTGCTCAATGAGTGAAATAGGTCGACCATATTTCCCTTTCAGTGCCATAATGAATGGATCCATCCTTGGCCCTCTCCTGTTCCTATTGTTTATTAATGAATTTCTCAGCACTGCAGTGGTGCATTATTTCAGCTGTACACTGATGACTGTCTTGCACAGGTCCTCCTCCAACCTGACATGGCTGAACCATCAGTTACAGCTGGATTTCTGGAGCCTTGAGGACTGGTTCCTCAACAATCTTCTAGTACTCAACACCAAGAAGACTAAGTCTATGCTTTTTGTCACCGCACCCTAAGTTCACCTGTCTGCCCCCTTGTGATTAACCCTCCCATGGTGATCCTCTTGAATTGGTGCAGTCATTTAAAACATCTAATTATCACCTTAGATTCAACCTCATCTTTGATGCCCATGTTACAAATGGTGTCAGGACCCTATACCAGAAACTAGGCCTTCTTTACTGCCTTCATCTCTGTCTAGCTCCCTCCTCTTGCCTGGTCATAGCCTCATCCTCTCTCCTTTCCTTATCTCTCATGAAGCTCATATTCTTCTCTCTGCCCAAGTCTCCACCCATGCCTAGCTAAAACAAGCATATAATAGGATTTGATGTTTCGCTCTTGGTACTAACTCTAGTGAGCACCACTGCTCTGTCCTTGCCTTTCTTGGTTGGATTTCCTTCAAAGCTAGATTGCAATACTCCTCCCTGTGTCTGATCTTCAAACTTGTTCACATGTCCACCTCTCCCTGTCTTAAAACCCTTATCAATGCAGAGCGGTGACAAGGTCCTTAAGGTCTGCTGGCCTTCCACTGCTAGTAATCCCAACCCTGACTAGAGGTTGTTCAGAGAGCTTCTCCTTTTTGGGACCCTCTTTCTGGAGCTCTCTCACCTGCAGTTCTAACTGACATTCTTTATACCAGTTCAAGCACTCTCTTAAATCCAACCTAGTCTCCTCCTAGGACTGCACCTGCAGTTGAGTTTACCCACTTATTGCCTGTATTTTGAGGTCCTCCACCCACAACCCTTTGCTCACCTTTGCCACACTTCCTATCTCTTACTTGTGATTACCCCTTGCTCTCCCTTAATGTCTTTCAGCACTTTTGCACCATGCCTTGTCCTACATTTCTCTTTCACTTACTCCTATCGATATTACCGTGATTAAGTCCCCATACATTTACTCTTATGTCATCTGTCTACACTTATTCTTTTCTACTTAATTTTCTCCCATAGGTTACTTTGAGGATTCTTGATTTGTACAATTTTGTGTTTATTTCACTACATGTATTGTAACTTCTGCTTATGTGCATAGTGTATATTATGATGATGTGACTTGGATATATTCCACATCTGTTGTTATAATCTTGGTTATTCTTTGAGTGATTTGTAACTCGCACTATTCATGATTATTTTATTTACACACTGTATTTGTAACTACTGTCTACATACCTTTATACATTCCTGTACTATTGTTAGCCTCTTATTTTGTACCTCCCATGGTACCCATCCCTGGCTCGCCTCTGAAAAGGGATGGTCTGCCTCAGTGGATTACCCAGTTACCAAAATTCAAATAAATGAATGGGACCTGCAGCTGGACTCGGTGCTGTGGCCATGAAAGAACCTGAGACCTCAGCTGCAGATCCGCTTTTTTCTCAGTCACAAGATGAAGTGGTACATCTATGCATTGAGATGGGGACCTCAGATACTGAAGTGTGTCCAGGGAGGCCACACATCAGACACTGCTTTAAACCAGCAGACTCTCCTTGAGAGGGAAGGTGGAACTCCATGGAGGTGATGCACTGTCTGTCACACCTAGGCCACAGCAATGATGCACGCTTATATAAAATTCTCATTTTCCTATTTTCTCAAGTTCCTAGAACTTATATATGCTGTATGCTGCTGCACAGTGTTGGTCTCCACCACAGCACCTCCTTTAAGCACTTGCAGGGTGGTAGCGATAAAGGGAGGAGAAGGAACAGGAACATTAAAAGAGAGAGGAGGGAGGAGGGAGGGCAACAAGGAAAAAGGGGGGCAACAAGCAGAGTAAAAAAAAATCTGGATGGCCATGTGTGAGAATGCTAGAAATCTAGGAAACAAGATTCCTTTACTTAGGCACCATCATTAAGCATGCCCAAAGTCTGCACCTGTACCTGGCTCTCAATGTCTCTCTTATTTCTGTGACATTGTCTTTTCTGTCCACACAGGCTTCAAACTCCTCTACCAACAAAGTGTCCTCCTTGAAATCCCACTTGTGAAATTATGCTATTTTTCTTCTGAACTATAGTTATTTTGTTCTCATTTATTCTATGCTCAAGATGTTATGTATTGTACCCATTCCTCCTGCAATTGTATTGTATTGTTTGGAAAATAATGCTTTGTATACTGTACTGAATACTACTGTCTGTTTGTTCTACTGTTGTACACTGAAACCTCCTGGGTCATGCCTGAAAATAAGGCAATGTCTAGGCAAATAGGCAAAATAGGCAAGGTCTTGTCCAGTGCAATTCTCCCAATCAACAAAAATGAAATAAACTAAATAAATAGCAGAGGCTGACCTGGTTATTGTGGCCATTACTGAGTCATGGTACACTGAAACCACGACTGAGACATGGCCATACCAAGCTCTACTCTGTTCAAGAAGGACCAAGTGAGAATGAAGGAAGGGGTGTGGTGCTTTATGTGAAGGAAAGCATAAAAAGTGACAGAGATACAGGAAATATAGGGGAGGCAGGGGTACTCTAGGTCACTCTGGAAACAGGAATGGAGCCACTATTTGCAATGAAGTCATCTACAGACCTCCAGCACAGGGGGAATTAGATAAGGTACTGGTGGAAGCCACTGGCAAGACGGGCAGAAAAGGGGAGGTGCTGTTAGTGGGGGACTTCAACCTGCCAGATGTAGATTGAAGCTTCCCAGCAGTGGCTTTAGCTAGAAGCAGGGACATCCTGGACTCTATGCAGGGGTGTTCAACAGGCGACTAGTCAGTGAACCCATGCGTGATGGAGCAATACTGGACCGAGTGGTCAGCAACAGTAACAATGTTGCAAACACCAATGTAGGCCACTTGGGAACCAGTGGTCACTGGTGGTGTGGTTCAATATAAGGATGGCTGTGGATTTGAACCAGAAAGGGGAAGGTCTTGGACTTTAGGATGACAGATTTTATAAAGATGGGCAAATGCCTCAGGGATAACCTGGCACAGAGGATGTCCTGGGTGGTGTGAAGGAACAGTGGGCAAAGATAACAGGGACATAGTAAAGGCAACAAATCTCTCGTCAAACAAGTGAGCAAAAGCAAGAAGAAAAAGAGACAGCTATGGTTCTCAAAAGAGGTGGCTGAAAAAGTAAAGGCAAAAGGGTAACAGGAGACACAGAGGGAGGCGGATAGAGCGTGTATCAGGGAAACACAGAAAAGGGACTTGGCAAGGTTGGAGGAATGGTCAAATGTATGGCAGCATAGATTCAATGCAAAGAAGTGCAAAGTAATGCACCTAGGAAACAAAACCCAGGGCAAGAGTACACAATGGGGGTGAGATACTGACAACAACAAAATGGAAAGGGACCTGGGGTAGTCATATCAGACAGCCTACAGGTGGGCCAGCAATGTGAGAAGGCAGTAAGGAGGCCTGGGATACTGGGATGCATGGGGAGGCATCACCAGTAGAAAATATGAGTTGTTGGCCCTCTGTAGACACGTGAGTAAGACCACATTTGGAGTACTGTGTATAGTTCTGGAGACCCATCTCCAAAAGACATAGACAGGGTGGAAGCTGTCCAGAGGAGGAGCAACAAATGGTGCAGGGTCTGCACCTGAAGACATGTAAAGAAACACTAAATGAGCTTAAGATGTATAGCCTCGAGAAAAGGAGGAGAGGGGACATGATAGAAACTTTCAAATACCTTAAGGTAATCAACAAGTCCAAGAGCGGTAGCATATGTCAAAAAGAGATGTGCAAGAACAAGGAGGCATAATTTGAAGATAGAGTGGGGATGGCTCAGAGGTAGTGTGAGAAGTATTTCTTCACAGAGAGGTTGTAGATGCATAGAACAGCCTTCCTGAGGAGGTCATAGAACAAGAACAGAGGGAATTCAAGAATGCATGGGACAGACATAAAAGGCAATTCTAGTGGGGTAGGGAGAAGTAGGCTGTTGGTTAACTAGGATCTGCAGCTTATCCATTAGGTAGGAAATGGGCAGCCTAGGTGGGCCAAGCGTCCTTATCTGCCATCAAATTCTATGTTTCTATGTTTCTAAGCAGGAAAGCAGTAAGGAGTTTAAATGCTCAAACTAAAGAGAGAATAATCTAGGAGGTAACGGAAGGGACAAGTAATTTTTAGGTAACATGGAAACACAAAACATAGAAAATGTTGGCAGATAAGGACCGCTTATTCCTTCAGTCTGCCAGTAAGCCCTATACTTGTATGCAGCCTCGACCCTATCTGTTTAGTGGCCTTTCATCACCCTCCCACCTCAAGGTTCTCTTGTGCCTGTTCCAGGCATGTTTAAAACCCTGCACTGTGGTTGCTCCCACCACCTCCTGTGGCTGACCATTCCATGTGTCCTCCACCGTCTGTGAAGAAAATCTTTCTCACATTTCTTAATCTGCCACTTAAATTCACACTGAGATGATGTTTGTTTCAGATACAACTCAGGAGCAAAGGGAGGTTAACTGACTTGCTCAGGGTCTCAAAGTACACAAGTGGTGGTAGTGGGATTCAAACCCACAAACCCAGGTCAGCTGGGTCTCCAGATTCACAGCCTGGTGCTCAAACTAAAGGTTATACTACCTTCATAGAATGTAAGTACTTGTCCATGGACGTAACAAGAGAAGACCAGATCTGAGATAGTAAGGTTAAAAATAGAAGGGGGAAACTGTGAAGAGGGGGACCAGGAAAAGGCAGACACTCCTAAACAAAATGCTTTTGTTCAGTGTTCACAGAGGAAGGAGAAGGGAGGTAACATAAAATGTAACAGAAGCTTTGAGGGCTGGAGGTGGACACTAGTCCTTGGAGGCAAGCCTTGAAGGACTTCGCTAATATGAAGGTGGACAAAGAAATGGGACCAGATGGGGCGATCCAAGATTATTTAGGAGCTCAGGGAAATATTGGCTGCACCTCTGACAGTTCTATTTAACAGCTCACTGGAAACAGTAGTTTCAAGAGGACTGGAGGAGGGCAAATGTAGTCCCACTCACACAAAAATGGTAGCAGGGAGGAGGCTGGGCGATTATAGGCTAGTCAGCCTGAAATCAGTGGTGGGAACATTAAAAGAATCACTGCTGAAGGAAAGGATTGCAGACTATCTTGAATCAAATGGGTTACAAGACCTGAGGCAGCATGGTTTCAGAGGAAGTCATATAGATTTGTTTGACTGGATGATCAAGGAACTAGATCAGGGTGAAGCATAGGATCGTCTACATAGATTTCTGTAAGGCTTTGACAACCGTTCCACATACGAGACTCACAAGCTGAGTAGCTTAGGAGTGGATCCAAAGGTGGTAAACTGGATGAGAAATTGTTTAGGGATAGGTGACAGAGGGTGCTGGTAAATGGAGTTCACTCTGAGGAAGGAGGGTGACTAGCCAGGTGCCTCAGGAACCAGTCCCTTTAATGTCTTTGTAAGTGACATTGCAGAGGAGCTGGAAGGGAAGGTCTGCCTTTGTGGATGACACCAAAATCTGCAATAGGGTGGAACTCTGGGGCGCAGGATGAGCAGAAACCTAGAGAAACCAGAGGAGTGATCAAAGGTATGACAGCTGGGTTTCAATGCAAAAAGTGCAAAATAATGGACTTATGACACAGAAATTCAGGGCAGAGAACAAAATGGGTGGAGTGGTACTGATGACCAGCAAGCAGGAAAGAGACCGGGGTAATCATATCATATCAGATGTCTTAAAGGTGGCTATGCAGTGCAACAATGCAGTAGGGGGCTAGTGGGATGCTGGGGGCATAGGAGAGGTAGCATCAGCAGAAAGTGGGAGGTGGTGTTGCTCTCAGTATTGATTGTTGTTAGACCCCACCTAGAGTGCTGTGTCCAGTTCTAGAGACCACATCTCTGGAAGGACATAGACAGAGTGGAAGCAGTCCAGAAGAGGGCAACTAAAATGGTGAAGAATCTGCATCAAAAGCCCTATGAGGAGAGACAAAAGGACCTCAGTATGTACACACTGGAACAGAGAAGGGGTGGGGAGATATGATACAGACCTTTAAATACTATACCTCATGGGGTAAATAAGGTACAGGTGGGAAGTATTTTCAGAAGGAAAGGTGCTCAGGAACAAGGGGACATGCTGTGAAGCTGGAGGGATAGATTCAGGAGAGGTGTGAGGAAGTACTTCTTCACAGAAAGAGTGGTGGATTCCTGAAGCAGCCTTCCAGTGGAGGGAGTGGGGATGAAAACAGTGGTGGGGTTCAACAATGCATGGAGTAGCACAAGGGAATCATAGTGGAAAGGAAGGGAGACAGAGGAAGAGCTGTAGGTCAGGCACGTCTGCAGTAATGGTGTACATAGAGAAATGGGCAGACTGGATGGGTCAAGTGGTTCTTTTAACAAATCATAGGAGGATAGTGTGGTACCTGAGGACTGGAGGAGGGCAGATGTGATTTCCCTTCAAAAGTGGGAGCATGACAGAGGCAAGAAACTACAGACCTGTCAGTTTGACCTCAGTGGTAGGAAAATGATGAAACACTCTGAAGGAAAGAATTGTTGAGTACCTAGAGGCCAGTGGGGCAGGACCCAGGCAGTATGGATTCACAGTGAGAAGGTAATGTCAGATGAATCTAATTGATTTATTTGACTGGGTGACCAAAGTAGTTAATGAGGGAGGGGCTGTGGATGCATCCTACCTAGACTTTTAGAAAGTATTTCACAGTCTCACACAAAAGATTAATAAACAAATTAGCCAGCCATGGAGTGGGTCCCAGGGTGGTAGCCTAGGTAAAACATTGACTGGACAACAGGACACAGAGGGTAATAGTAAACTGAGTCCATTCAAGAAAGATGGGTTACTAGTAGGGTACCGCAGGGTTCAGTATTGGTCCGTCCTCTTTAATGTCTTTATAAGTGACATTGCAGAGGGACTGGAAGGAAAAGTATGTCTTTGCAGACGACACAAGATCTGCAACAGGGTTGATATATAAGGTGGGGTGGAAAGGATGAGAAGGTCTTGGCAAGGTTGGAGGAATGGTCAAATGTATGGCAGCTTAGAGTCAATGCAAAGAAGTGCAAGTAATGCACCTGGAAACAAAACCCAGGGGAAGAGTACACAATAGGGGTGAGATACTGACAACAACAACAATGGAAAGGGACCTGGGGTAGTTATATCAGATTACCTAAATGTGGGCAAGCAATGTGAGAAGGCAGTAAGGAGGGCTGAGGGATACTGGGATGCATAGGGAGAGCATCACCAGTAGAAAACAGAAGTTGTTATCCCTCTGTACAGACAATTGGTGAGACCACATCTGAGTACTGCTTGCAGTTCTGGAGACCCCATCTCCACAAAAGACATAGACAGGGTGGAAGCTGTCCAGAGGAGGGCAACCAAAATAGTGAGGGTATGCACCAGAAGACATACAAAGAAAGACTAAAGGAGCCTAATATGTATACACTGAGGAAAGGAGGAGAGGGGAACATGATAGAAACATTCAAGAACCTAAAGGAATCAACAAAGTCCAAGAGGGTAGCATCTTTCAGAAAAGAGATGTGCAAGAACAAGGGGCACAATTTGAAGTTAGAGGGGACGGCTCAGAGTTAATGTGAGAAGTATTTTTTCACAGAGAGGGTTGTGGATGCATGGAACGGCCTTCTTGAGGAAGTCGTGGAGTCAAAATCAGTGGGGAATTCAAGAATGTATAGGACAGACATAAGGCAATTCTAGTGGGAGTAGGAGGACGTACAGTAGGCTGTTAACTAGGATCTGCAGCTTATCCATTAGGTAGGGAATAGGCAGACTAGGTTGCCAGCGTCCTTGTCTACCATCAGATTCTATGTTTCTATGTTTCTTATCTGCTATCAAATTCTATGTTTTTAGTAGACAGAATTGTATGACAGGATGAGAAGAGACCTGTGAAGACAAGAGTGAAATCATTTAGACTGTAGTCCACTCCCTGTCATGTCATATTACACCTGTGAAAGCAAATTTAAAATAAAAAGTATAAGAAAATAAACTGTAACACGATGGGTTACCCCAGGGTCGGGTTGGTGGTATTTTTGTGTTATTAAGCTGTATGGTGCCTCCATATGTAACCCCTTACCTGGGACCTGGGCTCAGGGAGAAAACTGTTGCTCAATATTTTGGCTAGGTTTGACTTTTAGTCAGGGGCACCAAGTAACTCCGACACAGGAAGCAATAACTGGAATGTCCAATAGCAGAAGTCGGGATTCTAAAGTGTGGCTTTTATTCACATCCAACAGAATAACAAAGCATAGATGGACTTCACGGGCTACACTCCTGGTAATGCAGATTTATGGAGACTAGAACACATCCTCTTTACACTGAAACCTCAGGTCTCAAAATACTCTGGGGCTCTGTCCTATCTCAACTCTTTTCGGTTTCCTGGCTCAGCTCCGTTGCCAGCCCTTTGGACACTTTCCATATAGCATGAAACATTTACTGGTGGCTCCCTAAACCACCTATGAGTACTTCTGGCTCCATCAGGGAATCTTCCTCATTAATCCCACATCTAGGTACTTTCTCAGGCACTGGCCAGTACCTGAGAGAAAGCAACAGTGTCCCAAAGCAAACCTGTAGAGGTGAATTTGGTTACTACTGATGGGGGGTCTCCACTTCTCGCCTCCCATAACTCATACCCGCCATTTCTCTGACTGTAACAACCTCATCCTTAAAACACTTTGCTGTGTAGATTCTTTTTAAATGTATGTCACATCCAGTCTACTGTTTTTCCATCCCATTTGTACTGAACTTGAACATACTTAAAAAGTGTCTGTGTCCATTGCTCTAGACCTTCCAATGGAGTTAAGAAGTCCAATCCCACATCTTCCAAACTGTACTTGGCTGTCTTTTCCTGACCTCACAGTAACAGTCACTTTAGTTTCATCTTGCCTGAGGCTAAACACATTGGCCCTTTAGCAGAGCCGAAACTCACCCCTTGGTTGTAGGTGCCCCACAGGCATTGTCTCTTCCTCAAGAAATCTCGTCCAGAACTCCTGGTGCCTCAGCACAAACTTAAACTCAGGCAGCTTCTTGTTCCTTTAGTCAGACCAGGGGTTTGCCCTGGAAACAGGCTGATTCTTCCCCCATCCCCACAGGGATGGGGCCCTGAACCACTGAAAGCGGTCTCTACCACTTCACTTGGCTCTTCTTGTGTTCCTCTCCAGGTGAGAACATTCCACCTCTTCAAGAAAAATAGCTGTATGACAGAACTTAAGACTCTGAGGGCCTGCTTACAGCAGAGCACCTCCCTTTCTCTGCTACAGACTGCAAGACGACTTCAAATTCCCCAGCGTTCTACTCTAACCTCCAACTGCAACATTCCAGTGTGGCTTATGCAGCTGTGACAGTTCTAAATGATGTCATAGCTCCAGCTCAGCAGAGACTGAAAACAGAGCAAGACATAGTGAAATCCATTTAACTCTAGTTTCACTAGCTGCCTGTCCCTGCCTGCCACTAGGTCTTACTAGGGTTCTAGACCGGGTAACAGGAGGGTTAACAAAACTTTGAAATGACAATTACCTTGACAGTAGTGGTGGCATGTTGTGTAATGTCACAATAGTGTTCCAGAAGGAGAAGGAAGTGGCAACTTGCTGGCTGCTGAAGATGAGGGAGCAGGAGGAGACCTGTGAACACAGGAGTTAAACAATTTAAAGTCAAGCTACTCATGGCCTTTGTACCTGCAAAAGGAAAATGAAAATAGAAAAGTAAACAACACCCCCTCAAAAAATGGACTGATAGTTACTATCACATTAGTGATGGCCATGATTTTTAATGGCACAATGGTGCTCCAGAGGAGGACGAGGAGGAAGAAGAGGCACCTTTGGTCACTAGAGGAAGCAGCAGGACAACAGAAGGTTTACACAGTAGTCAGTGTGTCTAGCATTTACACTGGGTTAAGAGTCTGGGTTTTTCTGGAGGAATGCATGAGATGGAGCAGGAGGAGGTCCATGTTGTTGCTGGGTGAGAAGGACTGCAGGAGGGCAGAGTGTGGAGGATCAGCAGTGGGGGCAGGCACAGATTCACATCAGGCAAGTGTCTGGCATTTCCACTGGGATAGCAGTCCAGGCTTTTCTGGAGGCATGCATGAGGTGGAGAAGGAGGAAGCCCACGTGGTTCCGGTTGTGGAGGACTGAATGAGGACAGAGTGTAGATCATCATCAGTATGTGCAGGTATGGCAGTAGGTTCACATTAGAATGGTGTTTGACATTTCCACTGGGATAACAGTCCAGGCTTTTCTGGAGGCATGCATGAGATGGAAGAAGAGGAGTCCATGTTGTTCCGGGTGTGGAGGACTGGAGGAGGACAGAATGTAGGTCATCATCAGTGGGGGCAGGTATGGCAGCAGGGTTCATATTGGGCTGGTGTCTGACATTTCCACTGGGTTAAGGGTCCAGGTTTTTCTGGAGTGTGCATGAGGAGGAGGAAGCCCATATTGTTTCCCTGGTGAGGAGGACTGGAGGAGGTCAGAGTGCAGCACATCAACAGTGGGGGCAGGTATGGCAGCAGGTTCACATTAGGCTGGTGTCTGACATTTCCACTGGTTGAGTCCAGGTTTTCTCTGGAGGCATGTATAAGATAGAGGACGAAGCCCATGTTGTTCTCAGGTGAGGAGGACTGCAGGAGGAGTGGAGGCCAGAGTGTGGAGTTACATTCTCCTCCTCTTTCTTTGCCCTCCAAATAAATCTGTCTACTGCTCTTCATCCACCATAACAAATACCCCTCTGTATTGTTAATGCCTGGATTTTCACCACATGGGCATTCTGCCTCTATTAAGTCCTCATCTACCTCTGTGGTGGGTTATTGTCCTTCCCTGATTCATCCTAGTGTGTCAGTGGTGCCAACAGTGATGCACTTCTATTTGGGGGTGTATGTGCACTATTCATTTTAATGAATGTCAGCATAGCAACAGTTTGGGGGATAGGCTTGTACATCAGTCTGTGATGATTGCCCTGCTGCACTGAACACACATTCAGAACTAGCACTAGATGATGGGCAGCTTAAATATATATATATTTTCCATGTAGGTGTTTCTTCCGACATGGCATTGGAGCAGGCTGGTGATGGTCCCTCCTCGAGAGGACTCAGTTCAGCCCTGTTCTATATTGGGGCTTCATGTGGCTGCCCCAGTGCTCATTTTTCTGATTTCTCCTGTTTCACCCCTTATGTCCCTGGAGCCCCAGTGCGAGGACATTATGTGCACATGGAGGCACATACGCACGTTGGTCTGAACAGCCCACTCCTGCCACATCTGACCTAGTACCTAGCTCCCTCTTGATGCCCACACTACTGCCATGCCTCCACATGGTGGTAGTCAAAGACCTGGTAGACTAAGCTCCCGATCCAGGAGTATAGAGCTGCATGCTGCTGCTGCTCGATCCTCACCCAGTCCTCCCCCGGCCAACCCTCGGCAACCCTTGTTGCCATCAAACACAGATCACTGGTGTTGTAGGAGGTAAGGCAAAAGATGCCTCAGCCCTCTACACCACTGGCCGTCTGGCAGCTTAAATATTTAAAAGCCACATCTATTAGTGTAGATCACACTGTAACATTTGTTCCAATACAGCAGAGATTCATCATCAGCTCCAGGTTGTTTGGGATCTGCCATATGTGCCTCAACATATCTGGCTTCAGCCTTAATCCGCATCCTCCAATGGTTCCTTCTCCTTCTCCTCCTCACAATCTGCAACACCAGCATTTGCAAGAACTGCCCATAGAGGGTGTGATTTTGGAGCTGGTTTTCTGATTGTCTTACTGGTATATGTCAAAGCTGCATCTCCACATTTCTCACATCCCTTGCTGACTGTTGGTAATGGTGACACAGTGCGCCTCATTTCAATATGCTGTTTTTGGTATTTGCAGTCCATGTATATGACTGATCAGCAGTCTATGCAGATGCTCAGTTTTCCAACTACTACCATCAATTATGGCTGAAAGCCCCTGTTTATACTGTGGATCCAACATTGTTGCAGTACTGAAATTCACAGATGTCAGGATAACATTCAGATGTCTGTTACGATCCAATACATTAAGCATATGTTCAAACAATGCTCAGCTTACACAGTCACCTGTTGCCTTAAACTGCTGCTGCACGTTACAGATGGTCTGCCTCAGCACTCAGAGTAATGGGACGGGCCAGCTAACAGAGGCAGTGTCCCCATTCACTGCCTGTGTAGCATGATCAAAAGGCTTCAAGATTAATCAACATAGAAGCTCCAGAACTGTCATGGCTTGTATAAAGCAATGCATACTGTGACGAGGCCTTATACTGTTCATACATCCACTCCAGCACATACAGGGTTGAATTCCACATCATGACAACCTCCTGCTTTAATCAGTGCTAAGGCAGGACATTTTTAACCACAGTGCATGTGACTGGTCCCTGCCCTTTCCAGACCGTGCAAAATGGACACATATTTGACGGCACAGGGTAAGCACTTCTTTAATGTCACACTGTGTCAAGTAGATCCTGAAGTCAGTTGAATGTCAAAATATGACTGACTTGCACAACTTCTGACTGACTTTTCAGCTAGCTGTAAATTCATGACTTCAACTACATAAAGAAAATTCAACTGATTTTGTTCAATTTGAAGTAATTTCCTGGTGCCTCAGAGAAAACGTAAGTGACTGGAATGCCCCATGAATCAAGCAGCAGTACCCACGCACTACTCACACAGCCATCTTGTTTTATGGCACTTCAGTAATCACTGCTGTACTTAGGACTCTAAGCATTACATAGCTCTTATATATCACGATAGGTAGTCTATGAGCCTTGCAAATTCACAGTTGTCTGTTATCAGTATATTTACAGGTATGGTGTATGGCTGTCACACAGTTGTGTCAGTTACCTAAATAATAATTTCTGATGCCTCCAGGTAGGACACAGTGGGACAGCTGGCAAATCATGCAAATAGTTTACCGATCATTGAATGAGCTACCACTAACTAAATTTCAATGGGTTTACTAACTTGGTATGTGGTTATGCTTGTGCGACTTTGATACACTGTGGCTGTTCGCCTTCTATCAGTGGGATATACCACCTGTAGGGTACAAAGGTGAAGAACCCAGAGGAGGGTTCCCTTAGAGGTGCCATGGGAAAGATTCCCTTGGCTAAAGGTAGCTTAGGAACGAGCCCATGGAAGAGAGGGACAAGCCACTGGACGGTGGAGGGAGGATGGTGGGGCAACGATAAAACAATCTGGGGAGCAACTGAGAGGAGTTGCCTTTAAGGCCTGATTGGGGCATGGTTAGTTGCAGGATGCACCATGTCTGACCCAACCAACACCAGGACAGACCCAGCACATTCTTTCACTTTCTCTGGACTCTTCCTTGGTCCAGACCAGTCAATTAGTACATTCGCTCTTTGTTAAACTGCCCCACCAACTGAGCTGGTGCAAGTGGCATGCAGCATACACTGACTTCTGGCCTCCTCTCTGCACACTGATTGGAGATGATTGGTGCCAGAGAGGCACATTATGGTTGGCTATAGCACTGAGTTCAGTTTAAAACAAAGGTCCACTCTGAGGCAAGTGGTCCACAGCCACTGTGTGACTGTGAGCTGAGCTGATTGCAGTGCTGAGGGGGCATTGACTCAAGTCGAAGTTGGTATAAATCTGATTCCAATGAATTTCAGCTGCAACCCAGGAAATTGCCACTAATTGTAACTAACTTGAATTGCAGTCCACGATCCCAACTGCCGACAATGGCTCTGGGGTCTAGTGACAAGAATTCTTACATAACCAGGTTTAGACAGTGTGCAAAGCAGGGCATCCTAACAAAACCCCCATCACTAATAGCCTTGATAATGTTTGCACCATTGTCACTGGCTATGAAGGCTGCCTTTAAGGATAGTGAGTTCAACCAACTGTCAGTCTCCTCCAATATTGATGCCAAAATGTTATCCCAGTGTGTGAATCAAGCATGCTATTTTTTGTTTCCCAATTATTTAACCAGGTGAGACACACTAAGCTGAAAGCTTGTTTACAGGTGCAACCTGGGAGCACAAAGTTGAGTGACTTGCTCAGGGTCACACAATATGCAGTGCAGGGCTGTGGGATTCAAAGCCAGGTCTCCAGATTTGCAGCTCAGAGCATTAAACCACTGCATCATACTGCCTCCTCTTCATAGCCAGTACTGCATACTTGGGATTTCCAGACATGTAGCTTCAATTACAATTAGGTTGCTTGCATTTTCTGCCAAGGTAATGACCAACCCTTCAGTTTTACCCCATGTGGTGTTACACACATAAACAAAATACAGCTGTTGGCACGCTAGTTCCCCCATAACTGTGGTAAGATGGATGTATAAAATGGAGGAATGCTGCAGGGCATGTGAAAATTCTTTTTCAACAATAACTCAGTTCAGGAATTGCCCTCTGTGAGAAGTAGGTCCTGGGCGGCACTTTCCACCTGGGGCATGCTTTTGACATACAGCGAGAGAAACCAGCATTTTCCACAAAAGAAAATGGGAGAAGACCAGTAGAGAGCATCTCTGCATGGCAGCATTCAATTCCTACCGCTGAATGTTTAGGGGCAAGTTACATTGCTTAGATAGAATGCTAATGATAGCTGACTGGATCTCTTTGGGTGGGTGCTTTTGGGGACAGTTTGATGCAGGCACCACATTACTCGGAAGATGTCACAGATGAAGACACGGTTCAAGAACTTGTAAATTGACTGAAGGGTTTTGTCAGAGTGGCACCGCTGCTCCTGGTGCTGTTGCTTATCAGTGATTTCACACTTTTGGGGTACTACTGACCTCCTCCTCCTCCTCCTCCACAATATCCACTGCTTCATCTCTACCTCCCAAACCACCCGCAGACACTTTCTGCTGATGTGCTTGCCATATAGCAATATATCTGACATTAAGATGGGTATGCTGCCCACCTGTGCCAAGATGAGACCGTGTTATTGCCATGTCTTACTCGGCCTAACAAAGGTGGCATATTGCCACAGTGTCATCTTTGATCAGCAACAAAAGCCCCACACAAGGGATTTTGAAGGATGCACAAATTTATGTAGAGCAGCAGTTGTGGTGGACACCACACCCACATTTGTTTCGGTTCTGGGATATGTATCATTATATATTAATCTTGGTGGCAGAGGTTGCCTACTCTTCAATTTGAAAACAAATCATACACTTGCTATGACTTTTTGTGTATTTTTTCCTTTTAGGCTCCATGAATGATTGATGACAGCATCATCCTCACCTTCACCCTCCATTTCCTCTCCGTCTCCTTTCACAGGCCCTCCTCTTCCTCATTTTCCTGAGATAGTAGTAACACACAACTCTGCCACTGCATTATTGCTTCACATGAATGTAAATGTTTCAACTACCTGCTGTTTTTGTACGTGTATTTATACTGTTTGCCTTGTACTGCATTATGTGTTCGGTTGGAACTGAAAAGGACTCATCCCAGTGTCCTTACCCGATTAACAAAATAAAAACAAACATATCCTCAGACAGGTCCAGTACCATTAGCCACTGGTGGAGACTCTTTTGATATTCTTCAACACCACCGTGTTTACTCACTGGGGTTGATGGGGTTGAGGAAATTTCAGATAGCAGATCTTGGCTCTGGCTGCTGCCTCATTCAGCTTAGAGAGCAGCCAAATCGAGTGGTGAAGCATATTAGCAGCACCACTACCATCACATGCTGCAGATACACTACAACCTCCTACAGCCATACCATGCCTTTGTCTGCTTTCATTGGTAGTCACTACTACCGCCTGCCCCTGCCTTTCCTCCCTGTCTACCCTTTTCTTGCCCTCTACTGCTCATTCTAACATGGTAATGTGTAGCACTACTAGTGGTTTCAACAATAATAAAATATTGCAAATTATAAAAGAATTACATTGAAATTAAAAAATTATATTTCAAAATGACAGAAAAGGGTTAAAGTATTCCCCAAACCCAAAATATCAACTACCTGCCAGAGCCTAGACAGATGTTAGTATTTTAGCAGCCTGGAACACTGGGAGTACATAGAGATTATGGGCCCGAATGATGTAAGGAGCCTGCATCAAAAGGAATGACACATGGTGCGGCTTGCATCAAAATTGTGCCGAAGAGCAATTCTCAAATGCAGCGTGCATCAAATGCAGCCTGTGTGCATCAAAGAGGGCTTACGACGACTTCCATCAATGACTGGGATGCGGCATGCCACAAGGCACCTTGCATCAAAAAATGCCACAACATCCCTTTTGGGGATTCTCAAATATGTAATGTGCAGACAGAAACAAACATCTGCTAGATCCCAGGTGATCTAAGGACACTTAGAGCATATAAAATGAGGCACACAGCAGGCAGCCAGAGTTGAATTGCCACTGAGGTTACACTGCAGCAGCAGAAGCACCAGACGAGAGGCACAAAATGTCAGCAGCAGTGGTCCCACTGGGCATTAGGTTACCATGCTACTATACCAAAGACATGTCCATCAGCAGGTGGCACAGCACAAGGGCATGCCAGGCAACAACAACTCAGAACCAGGAGACATGCAAGGCATGTCTATGGCAAGTGGACATCCAACCAGGACCTGACTGAGGAGCAGTGCATTGCTCGATATTGACTGGGCAAGGCCGCAGTTGCAGAGCTGTGTCAGGAACTCAGAGGTGACCTGCAGAGCAGGACATGAAGAGGCCGTGCATTACCTGTCTAAGTGAAGGTGAGCACAGCGCTCTGTATCCCAGCAAGTGGGGGTTTCAGATCCCAAGTGGTGATATTGTGGGTATTTTCCAGCCCTCTGTGTCAAGGTGCCTGACACAATGTGTGGGAGCACTGGTAACCAGGGCACACAAATACATCATGTTCTCCACTGACGCACAGCAGCAGCAGGCTGTGATACAGGGGTTTTACAGCACTGATGGCTTCCACATGTGCTGCATGCAATCACCATAAGGGCACCAGCCACTGAACAGGAAGCCTGCATGACTAAGAAGGGGTGTGTGGTAGTCAGAGCCACATCCTCAATGTAGTCACCCAGTGTCTGGGATCAAGCCATGATGCATATACAGTATATTTAAGAACAGTTATTGTGTCAGGCCTTTGGAAATGGGACCATACAGGATGGATGACTCATAGGTAGCTCCAGGACATTGACAGAAGGACACTGATACCCTGCAGGGTTTGTAATGGCAGGCACACAAAAAGGCACACCAGTCACACAGGCCAACCCTATGTGTAGGTCCACAGACGAGCCATATGGTTGAGGGCAGAGTACCACAGTGACACAGTCATGCAGATCAGAAACGGTGCACTGTGGATGATTCAGGTGGCAGGACAGCCAGAGACATGACCCAGCATAAGATGTATGTGGTGTGCCACCATGCTGTGTCAGCAGGCCATGATCTGTGATGGGACGGGATGGAAACCCAGCCACTTGTGTGACACACCTGAGCCATGCAGCCAGCAGGGTAGATGTATACTGACAGGAGTAGGATATACAGGCAGTGTTAACCAATATTTTAACCCTTACAGGTGACAGTAGATACCCTCAGCAACCATGGTTGATGACACCGGTCAGACACCCAGAGACTGGGCCACAGATGCACTACAACAATGCACCTGCATCAACACAGTCAATGACTGAAAGGACATTTGGGCTGCTGAAGACGTGGTTCAGGTGCTTTAACAGGTCAGGTGGTGCATTGCAGTACACACCGCCATGGCATGCAAGATATTCATTGGGTGCTACCTACTCCACGGTATGGCAACAGCCACAGAATCACCATGCCTGAGCTGGGCTGATGCCAGGAGAGGATGCGGAGGGTGGAAGGAGGAGCAGCAGGCCAATGAGGCATGCAGGTGAACCCACGGACACATACTACAGTGGAGGACAATGTATTAAAGCCAACCTGATCTTCAGTCACTCAACTAAACACTCAGCACCACCAATGTATAGCACACCCCAGGCAGTGTGGAGCACACTCAAGGCACTGTGACAACTCCACAACAGGCTGAGAGCACTGCCAGCCCACATCAACCTCATACCGATGCAGGAATCATGTTGTGCATGGAACGGCAACACAGCAGCACTGTGCCACTGTGAGGATGTGGATGCCATTGAACCTCAACACAGTGCCGACAGCATCATGGGACATGTCAGTGAGAACACCAAATGACATGGACCTGGTCCCAGCTGCAGTGATGCGAAGGTGTTGCCACCTGGGGCCACACACAGGCAATGGTAGCACTGTATCATGGAAAATGTCCATCGCCTGTCTTCAGTGCCAGGTGGCAGTGTCACACCTGCATGAGGACAAAGGGAACTAGGGTGTCGTGTACCACTGTTATGTGGCACTGGCCTGACACTGCATGGAAAGGAGTTGAGTGGATGGGGCACCCCACCTGCAGATAGGAAAGGATGGCTGTGAGGCAGACACCTTTGCAACAAAGTCCTGGATACCATGTACCACAGGAAACACATGGCTATGGGCCATGTGGCGATACTGATGCTGACAAGCAAGCATGTTTCACCACTGCCATGGCGTGTGTGCCATGAGCTTGTGAAGCATTGAGGGGATGCCATAGATGTGCACATGGGGTCTGGCAACCTGTGGTCACCCAACATGATGCACTGAACACACATGCCATCTCTGACACTGCTGCACTGTGTCAGACATGCAACATGCCCCTAACAGCATGCTGAGGTGAACAGAGTGATGGTGTAGGTCATATGGAAACCACCCCATGAGGGTGGGCATAGCACAGTGGGAACCTCTGCATGCCAACAGGGGTTGATGGGACAGGACAGGGTCAGTATTGGCTGATGGGCATAGTAGACCATACAGGGATATGTGGCTGGCCACAGAGGAGTGCTGTACAGACAGGCTATGCCAGCCAGCAGGCCCTATGGGTCCACCATGTGCAGGTAATATGCAATACATGGAACTCAGTCACCAGTGCTCCCAAACAGATTTGGTAAATTCTTCTGTAACACCAGGGCAACTGTCATAGATTAACCTGTATAGTACAGTATGTCCTATGGATGCCCACATGCTTAGTATCGATATATCCAATGCAAGTCTATGGGACCAGGGGTCCTGTTTGTAGCCCCATTTCCTGTACAAATCAGGAATCCCTATAGTTCGGTAGCACTGAGCAACATGGTGGCACTAGGGAGTGACCACTGCATGCTGCGTGAAATCTTGGTACATAATTCATGCAAGCTGCATCGACTGCTGAAAATGATGCATATTAGTCAATATTACATTCCCTGCATTTCTGTGCATCTGATTCAATCCAGGGCCTTGCAGTGTCTGCAATGCAGGCCTGGGTGGCATACACATAGCAGGAACGGAGAGGTACTGTACCCATATCTGTAACAGGCCCAAGAAGGAGAAAGATTACAAAGTGCAGCAATGGCATCCTGGACTAGGCACCTAACTCCTCTGATGAGGAGACTGTTATGCTGATAAGTTTAGTGGAGCAGTGGTCCAGAATATTACTACCATCTGGCAGCTCAAGGAACACACCATGGGCATGGGACAGGTGGGAAAATAATTGGAACAAACTCCAAAGGCAGTCTGGAATAAAATGCAGCATTGCACAATTGAAAAATCAGTGGAACAACCTGTCCTGGAGGAGCCAGAGCTGCTGGACCATCTGCAGATCATGGCTAGGGATGCAGATGTGAAAATGCATGGTGGCCGCATCGGCAAACAGGTACATGCTGGCACTAACATCTTTACAAACAAACATGCACAACTATACAGAGTGACAGCAGTGCACACAATGTAATCTGTTTATAACTTGTTCTGTCTCAACAGGAGCCCATGCATCTGCAGCCTCAGGGAACATCCCACAATGCACAATGTGGAGGAATAGGCCAGTGGAGAGGATGATGAGAGGACAGGACCCAGTTGAATAGGTAGGTCATGTGACATGCACAGTTCAGGCCACTGGGCCACAGGTACACAAGGAACTGCATATACAAACCACCCACCTGACATGGCCCTCAGCAGGCTAGAGCATATTGCTGTGGTTATAATGCCACAACTGCCATGCCAGCAGGAGGTGTACAGTACCAGACATATGGTGGCTGTATCCATGTGTGTACATGCATGCAGTGGGTGAGGATGCACATGATGCTTGCAGGACATACCCTCAGCATGTGCAGTGAGGGCAACAGGGAGGAAGAGGGATGGCAACTGTCACAGCAGTGTGGGTGTGGCCACGGGCTAAGGAGATGTACAGGAGCACACCAAGACCACTACCCAAAGGTCTAATGCATGCCAAATACAAATGCCCAGGCTGAGGCAACATCAGGGTGTCCAAGGGTTCATGACTGACAGTGATACACACACACTGTCAGGTACACCTAGGGCAATAGGGCAACAACAACCATATCATGGTTGGTGTATGAATGTGTACACCACATATGTGTGGCCGGTGGGCAGGAAAGCAGGGTATGTAGCCCCAGGACCTAGTAACCATAACACTATGATGTGTGTGCCCACCATGGCAGTCTGTGGGACACACACACTGACAACATGCAGTCATGGTGGTACTCATGCACAGTGTGAATTGCAACAGGTACTTAGACATGTCCATGCCCCACATGTCTACTGGGTGGGTTGGGCCACACAGTGTACAGAGCACAGTGGAGTACACCTGCCTTGATGTTGGCCAGAGTGTACCATGTGGCTGTGACCTGCGTAGCCTGAAAGTGTAATCCTGATGATAGCCACTTTATGCCATATGGGTATACACATGCATGATGCAGTGGTGATGCAGACATGTCTCCTGAGGTGGGGTGGTGGCCGCATGTTCCTGCACTGCACCAGTATAGTCTCTGTAGCACACATATGTTCCAGGTTACTTGGGCAGTGCAACAGCACACAGCTCCTCAGTATGAGGTACAGCTGTGTTGTGTGACTACAGGTGCACAGGACTGCGGATGGTCCTGTGGGTATAGTAGGTCACAGCAAGGTGCATGGATACAGCCGGAAGGCACACACCAATCACAGCACCTGTTTTCTGGAATGCTGATAGATACTGTGCCAGTGGTCCGAACAGCATGCTGTGACAGTCTGCAGCCATGCCACTGTGTGTGTCACAGAGCAACCTCTACATAGAACCAGGTGGTGATGGACAGCAGTCACATGCCTGTGCCTCACGTAAGGAGTGGTACATGCATGGCCTGCAGCAGCAATGACACAAATCCCATGCATGGTACATAAGGTGGCCAGTGGTGCCACAGTACCACCATACCAGAGCAGCACAGTCACAGATGCAACATGTGTCTGTGCCATATGTGACACACCTGTCACCATCACCACATGCGCATTTCACTGTGCTATGTGAGCCATGTGGGCCAAACAGCACAGTGAACATGCCTGGTACAGATATGCCTCAGAACCTCTTGCATGTCCCCGTGCATGTGTACCATCATGACTGGTTGCCGCCTGTGTGCATCATCAGATTACAGTTGGTAGCACACATTGCATTGTTACATGATCACTAGCTCCTGGGGCCTCATGGTTCCCTGACCACTGCCCACAGATATGTGGCAGACACATTCAAAGCCATATGTGTTATTTCTGTTTATGCCCTGTGCCTTAGGGTGTTCCTGCAGCACACACACAGACATAGTGCAGCCATCTGCAATGCCATGTGCACACTGACCATGTGACAGTGTCACCCAACTGCCAATGCACCTGGGAACCTATCCCAGTGCAGGACTGTGGCACCCATATAAAGGGCATAACCTGAGGCATGCAGGACCATGTTCCCAGGCAACTCCCACACATCCTCTGAGGGCATAATGCACATGTCTCTAGGCCACAGGTGTGCACATAGGCTGGCATCAGACGCCTTAATAGGTGGGTGCGTGTATGGTGCTCCACAGTGCCACATCACCATGCCTCATGTCTGTGCATGCATGATACATCACTGCAGCATACACAGGGCATCCACCATGCTGGTCACTGTGCATGTGTCCACATATGGTGCCATCTGTCTACAATATCCAGGGCCATAGCACTATGCCACACATTGTCATGGCAATTATCTGCACCCACCATTGTGTCCAGGCAACCTCACCTTATGCCCCACCATGCCACATGTTCATCACATGGATGTGGCATGCCTTTTACACGCCGGCTCACAAGGCAGTGATCCAACTGGTCAGGTGGCACCATGCTAGGAACATTGTGCACAGTGTTGCACATGGGCATCAGGCATCGACGGCAGCAGCAAGGGAACCATCCAGACCATGCTCATCTACATGAGCTGTGTGGCGGCACTGGTGTTGCTGCAGGGACACAGTGTAGGCTGCACCAGCACATAGCATGGCACCGGTAGCGGGGAGGATGTGGACATAGCTGTTGCATGGCTGTTACATGTCCCAGTGGCATGGACATGTTGTGCAACATATCGTGTTGTTGTTTGGGTGGTGTACATCACAGGCCAAATGTACAAATATACTGTAGCTGGGATTTTTGGTGTTTTATGGCAACACAATAAAGTTTGTACTTTATTGACTCTTATGGCAGTTTATGGCAGAGAGTGCTGTGTTTTTTTCTTTTTCTTACTGTTGAAATTGAAAGATCTCCTTTAGTGGCAGGGCCATAGAAACAGAATCAAACAAGCATTTGTCAATGCCGAATGTTTGCTTGCTGGCATTGGCATTGGTAGTGTAGGAGTTACAGAGCTGCATAATAGGAATAGCAGTGAAGTATTGAACTGAAGCCAACCCATCAGCACCCTGCAGATAGTGACAGGCATTGGGGTGTGCCTTTGGGTCATCAGGCATAACAGCCACTCTATTTCACCACACCTACCATGCAGACACCGACAAGTGTCACGGTGTGCCTTGGGTCTTTGGCCCCTTATCGCACCCCATTCCATCAGGAAATATTGTGAGATGGGTGCGGTATGAGAGAATGGGGTGAACTAAGGGGCCAGGGTCCAAGGCACACCTCGATGCCTCTCAGTGGCTGCAGGGTGTGGGGATGGAGATATTATATGAAACATTGCAGGCTGACAATCCCAAGTCACAGCCCTGATGCCTGTCATTCTCTACAGGGTGGGGTGTTATGGTCGGAAACCCTAACACCTCAGGCATTGTTGAGTATTTTCCTCAGATTTTCAACATGGGTTTTGTGACCCCACCTCATGAACAGTGGCAATATCAGTTTGTTAGCTGAAAGCTGTTTTGCACAGCGACTACGGCATTTGTCACCACAGGTGCAAAACACATTCTGAACAGGATATGAAAAATGACAGCTGTACTGTTCATGGGGAGGTGTAAAAATGGCAATGTTGAAAATCTGCAGTGAAAATATAAAAAAAACTGGTGAAGCCACACGACAAGGTGAGAACTGTGCAACGGCACCCATAATGTAATTAGTTTGGGAATTGTTTACAGCAGATTGTCAACACGCATTTTGGGACCTCCGTCATGAACAGTGTCACTGTGATTTTCTTTATCTGTCCCGAACAATGATTTCCCACAGCAACCATGCATTTCTGTGCTGAAAGTGTGAAACACATTTCGCCATGGTGTGAAAAATGACAGCTGTACTGTTCATAAAGAAGTGTGGAAAAATGTCACTGTGAAAATCTGGACTGAAAATATTACAAATTCATGAGCTTACGAGGGTGCATGGAAACTGCGCAATGCTCACTCTAACACAGTCATTTTAGAATTTTTCACTAAATTTTAAAAATAGCCATTTTAAGACCTCTGCTCATGAACAGTGTCACTGTGATTTTCTTAATGTGTCCATACATTGATTTCGCGATATCGACTACGCCATTGTCGCTACATGGGCAGAAACATATTTTGGGCGAGATGTGAAAATGACAGCTGTACTTCTCATAAGGAGGTGTGGTAAAATGGCAATGTTGAAAATCTGGAGGAAAATATGCGAACTTATGAGCGTGAGTAGGATCAGCGCAACAAACGTCGTAAAACAGTCATTTTTGGGAATTTTTCACCAAATTTTAACATAGTCATTTTAACACCTCTGCTCATGAACTGTGTCATTGATTTTCTTAATGTGTCCCGAACATTGATTTTGCACACCGACTGCGCCATTGTGTGCTACATGTGCGAAACACATTTTGGGTGAGATGTGAAAATGACAGCCGTACTGCTCATAAGGAAGTGTGGTCAAATGGCAATGTTGAAATCCAGAGTGAAAATATTGAAAATTGGCGCACCTACGTTAATAGTGAGGAACAGGCATACAACATGCTAAATAAAACAGTCATTCTTAGAAATTTTTCACCAAATTTTGAACATAGGCTTTTGAGAGCCCACCTTATGAACACTGGCACTGTCATTTCATTAATCAGTCCCGAAGGTGATTTTATGCAGTGACCGCGAAATCACCCTTCAGGCCCAATTAACACCCATGACAGTGACAGAATTCATGAGGAGGGCCCCAAAACCCCATGTTGAAAATTTGGTGCCAAAATTCCAAAAATGCCTGAGATATGTAGCAAAGTTGAAAAGCCTATTCATTACATTATACAGCTTACCAGCATTTCCTCAGTTAGCAGTCGGCTTTGAAGAGTGCAGACATGTTCCTGGTCCACGAGATCGTCGCGCCGAGCTCTGGAGGTAAGTATGGGGTGAGGTGGGGTGTGGGAGGCAGGGTGCCCAGAGTGGGGGTGCAGGTGGGGGAGGGGCAGGAGACTGCGAGGACCGTTTTGTGTTTCAGGGTTTTTTAATGTGACGCAGGGGCGTTTGCCATGCTGGTGGGCTCCCAGCATGGCAATTACACTGATAGTACATTTGCCACGCCAGGGTGGGCTCCTGCATGGCAGCTGGAAAGCTTTGGGGGCAGTGGAGCTGATGGGGATTGGGCACCCTCGTCGGCCATTCCGACTGTTGCCACGCTGGGTGGGCTTCCAGGGTGGCACTCGGTAATCTCTTGGGGGTGACTGTGGAGCGATTGGGATTGGGCACCCCAGTCGTGAGCACATTGTTGCCACGCTGGGGTGGGCCTCCAGCGTGGCACCTGGAAGACTGTTTGGGAGGGAAGTAGCATTCAGTGAGCACTTCCTTTATCTGATCATGCTCACTGAAGCTGCTCTCTCCCTTTCAACTGTAAGCCATTGCATTCTCGAGTGTTGTCATAGACAGCTGCAGCATGCATTGGGCAACTGTGGCCGCACCTGCAAAACACACAGAGGAATTGGAAGAGGGGGTGACGCACCTCCAGAAACTCGGATGATGGCACTATGTTTCTTGCACATGCGAAGCAAACATAAAATGGTAAGGTCAGAAAATTACTTGGAGTCTGTCCAGTCTGCCTTGAAATCTTCTCTGAGCTACTCTGAGATAGATTCTCCATAAAGAATTCTAGATCAAGACATTCTTATATGCCTCTTCTCAAAGGCTAAGTGGCTATAGTCATATTAGAAAGCACTTTTTCCTCAGAGTAGATTCATATGAAAGAGCATAGCAGCAGAGACAGTGGACATGATGAAAGACAGTACAGGCCTTTTTGGTAAGCCTGGAAAAATACCTTCTTATCAAGGGAACTACCAGGTACTATGGATAGTAGAATGAGTAGGGAATTTTTATAAATTGATAATGTACTGTATATATTTGCAGCCCATATTCTGACATGATGGACTTAGAGTCCCTTCACACCATAAATTACCATCTTACTATTTTTGGGACAATAAGAGCCAAGCTGATATTAGCAAGGCTGTGGGCTTGATTCAGTCTCCTGTGGGTTAATTAAGCAACTCTCTCTCTCTCTCTCTCTCTTCTCTCTTTCTTTCTCTCTCTCTCTCTCTCTCTGTGTCTCTCTCCTATAGCTGCATTTTCCCTGGTTTCCCATAGGTTAATATGAAAATATTTCCACAACATACTGTTCCACCATCCCTCTAGATGTACCCAGTAGATATGGTGCATTTGTCACTGTTCTCCTGTATGCTAATCTGAGAAATGTTTTTACAAGACACAGTATTAATTCACAGGCTTTCTAGATGAGCACTTGGAGACTGATCTCCATAGGTCTACTTAGGAATAGTTCTACAAGATATTAATCCATACATATCTCTTGAGAGGATCTTTATGGATCCAGTAACTGTATTTGTCACTGGTTTCCTGTAAGTTAATTTGAGAAATACTTCCACAAGATATTGTTCCACTGGACTATTTAGAGGGCCCTTATTGGCCCTGTATCGACTTTTAGCTTGGTTTCTGTAACATCATATGGAAAAGTATCTCCCAAGGATATTGTTCCTCTAGAGGGCTATATAGGGGCCCAGTATCTACTTTGCCACTGATCTACTGTATGCTACCTGAGCAAATTTTTCATAAGATACAGTATTGTTTCGTTGGCTCCTTATGCTCTTCAGGGTAACACAGTTCTTAGCCTTTGATGTTATACAGTGGCAGCTGTTACCGTTTTACTGATATCACTTTGATGCATTAGGTAGCAGAGAGCTAATAAGAATGATGTCACCTCATGGTGCACTATAACTTACATTGTTACTGATGTTGCTGATACCACTGTATTTTATAGAATTGGTAAAATGTGTACTATACCTAAAACCATGCTGGTGCCATGGAAAAGATTTTAAATCATAGGGTCGTATTAGCAAGCTGAATACAGATTATAAATGGTAAAATAATAAGTCTCATAAGAAAGGAACTACGGACACAAACATTTGGACTATTACTGATTTGTTATGCCAGCAGGTATAACCCATGGGTATATTGAGTTCCATATATCATGCCAAGGCCACTAATTAACAGTGAATGAGATAATCAAATTCTATTTTCAAGATTTGAAATTCCAGGATTGCACTGATGTTTGCTTATCTGATTTCTAGATTTCAGCAGGACCATACCTTGTATTATGTGCACAAACACACAAAATAAAAAACAACATAAATATACAGGTACATATTTTTAAAAGATGTTTGCCATAGACACAGAATGGGAAACATCTTTTTTTAAATTATGTGTGCAGCATATTATTAAATAAAGCAAAATGAAAATAGGACAGAAAATAAAGTATAGTGCAATTCTTTTTCTGTAGAGTCACTATTCTGTTATTAAATGCCTACTTCTGTGAAATGCTATTATTTTTTCTGCTATACAGACATTCCATTTATAAGATTTTGGCATTTTGCCTGACAAAATTGCAAACTGTTGGCCCTGATCATGTCAGTCTTCATCATACCCATTTAGATTAAAAGCATTCCTTAGTCTTTGTAACTTCTTACCACAGTACGGCCAGCACAGACTGCTCTCAGAAAAGAGTACTCTCTGACACACCAGGATGCACATATGCATGTAGGGGTGTGGCTTTGGAGTCTAGTGCTGACTAGCATTTAGCCATTTGTTTTGCTTCTGAAGTGTGGATTTCGAGCAGTTTCACTGGTACTATTAAAAGAAGCACCTGTTATTAGTTTGAGAGCCATAGGGCTCTAATTTGGAAGTAGTGGGTTTATATCTTCAGTTTTTCCATGCCTCCTAATAGGCAAAGGCACACACCTGAGTTCTGTGCCCAGCGTTGGTCACCGGGCACAAAACAGAAATCAAGACCCTGGAAAGTGTTCAACACAGGGCAACTATGATGATTAGAGGGTAAAAGATCTTGGCTATGAAAATAGAATGAAAGAACTTGGTCTGTTTTCTCTTCAGTGCAGACGATTGTATGGTGACGTGCTTATTCTCTGATGCATTACTGTAGATAACCACAATTTGTGGGATTGTTTGGGTCTGAGAATAGTGGACACCAACTATAATACTAGATCACATAGTCTACAATTAAGAGAAGAGAACTGTTATAAGAAAAGAGAGCCCTATGGTTCAACCAGAGAGTAGTGTCTTTCTGGAACTCCCTGCCACTTGAAATTGTGGGAAGTAAAAACATGATAGACTTTAAGAACAGACTTAACAATTACTGCTTAACTCATGGCATTCAGGGATATCAGATGTAATATACTCGTTCTTGGCAAGCTGGAATGGACAATAGCCTAATTATGTTTGCAATCACCCATGATACCTATGATACACTGATTTCTAGTTTCCTACTGAGCTGCATGCCAGGGGTTTAATTTCAGGATACCTCACCCCTGTTGTAGAAGCATCACTTTCATTTGTGCTTCTGTTTTCTGCTCCTACTCAAGAGTGCATTTTTCCTTTATGTTTTGATATAATGAATTATCTACAGTACATATATCACATGTTACATGCAGTGGATGATTTTAAGTTTTAGCTCTGGTCTGCACTGGCAGCAGCTTTGGCAGCTTTTTTTTACTTGTAGGCTATAATATGTCCCTGAAGTTATTATGCAAGTAAATGTTTGAGAGATTGGTAACTGGGAAAGGCACACAGAGTCAAAGCTTATTTCCAGGTGTGACCAAAGGGAGGGGAGCATGGGAGGTACAAAGTAAGTGAACAATCAACACGGTGTAATAATGGCAAGATAAAGAAGACCATGAGAAGTGCAGGTATGAATAACTCAGTAAGATAAAAATACAAGATGCTATGCTGCAGTGTGTAGCCCTTGAGCATGTACTTGCATACAGTGGAAAGGATAGGGCAATAAAAAATGTAAACCATACATAAAGTGCTGGTCAGCTTAAAATATCCGACTAATTATCTAACAGGGGCCCAGAGGCACATGGGAGGCATGATGGGCATGGACAGACGAGTAGGTAGATAAGGGCTGGCAGGTACTATAGGTCCAACTGGGAGGGTGCAACAAGTTAAATGGCAATAAAAAGTGAAATAAATGGGGAAATTAGATGCCCAGCTCAAAGAAAAAGCTAAAACAAAAAGTTTGACTACTTGAAAACAAAACTTAGGATATTTCTAGGTAGCAAGTGTTGAATGATAGTTAATATTTGTTGGTTCCCAGTATCTTCCTGAGATTTTTTTCACCAAGAATTAAGTCTAAATATACTGTATAATTCACAAATCAACACAACTACTATGTTTAATCATTGTAATCACTTATGTTTTCATCTGTATATCATTGATACATAAAGCTGTTGTACTTCTTGTCTATGGTTTAATTACTTGTTTTACATTCACGATGATTGATGATGTTTTAGGAATCTTGTCTTCTAAGCTGTAAAGCTAAAGGACTTTCAATTACTTTGTTTAGATGCTAATGATTGTATTTCATTAGTGGCCCTCTCATCCAACATCATCATTAAATGAATGAATATGCTATAATTAAAAATCTGAATTATGAATTACTTTGAAAGGAGACAACATTGTCCTGATTTCCCACTGTGACACAGTGTCATTTCAATTATGCAAATATGTTTAATCATTTCCCCTTTTGTTTTTCTAATTATTTAATATTACTGTTGTCTCACTCCTTTTGTCTGAAGAAGGGATATGGCAGCTTAACTAAAGGCACTTTAACAAGTAAAACATAAAGAAGACTGAAGCGGCATTATTCTGTATCTGAATAAAAACCTGTTATGAGAAGAACAAACGTACACCAAACCTACTGTGAAAATCTGACATACCAGTAGAACAATTACAAAAGCAATGTTTCCAGCAGATTGTGTCTACTTAGATGGACCACACACTTAACCAAGTAAGTAATTTATTATGGAAGCAAACTGGATAGGGTTAAAACCATATTATCAGGCAGCCTAGTACCTTTTACCATATGTTCTTACCATGACAGACTGACTTTGTTGTCATCCCATTCACTAGGCACAGGTTATAAAATAATTGCCTGTAATGGCATTGATATCATTTGCAAGTATCCAATGCAGTGCTATTAGTTCTAGTGAGGCGTACATTCAATTGGAGTATGGCTTTTGCTTAGGTTTTCAACCTCAGCCAAAAGTATGCAGACACTAATCAAAGCATCATTATAGCCAATGTCCAATTATAAATTTAAAAGTAAGAACAACAGCAGGTTTACCCATTCAAAACTTTAGTTGTCATTCTCTACAAATTCCCACAATGGGATATTCTCAGTCAGTTGATTGCATATCCAGATTGTTGCTCCCTTGCTGATGCAACACATGTGGAGTCTTTTCACTCTGGATTTTGATTTTAAAGCCTAAATGTAGACAGTAATGTGGTTGCCCATTCCTATCAGCAAAGCAAACAAAATGAAGGACACAAAGTAGAGAACTTGTTTTAACAATGCTGCTCCTCACCAGTAAATGATGGAATGCACATATAGTTAATTATACAGTGATATAAAATGGAAATAATTTTGAATCTAATGAAAACTGAAATATAAAATATTCATGTCCAATACAGTGATGGAGGACATGAACAACCACATTTCTCATTTGTGACTTGGTGTGGCCTATTTGTGTTTTCATGGCTCTTTCCACTTCTCTCTTTTATGGTAGGTCATTTTTCTTACTCTGTCCCTACTTATGAATGCAGTTCACTCACCTTATATATTGTTTGAATGCACCAAGGGATCATCTGTCAAATCATATTTCCCACAGCTACAATATATGGTAAAATAAAAGGAGAACAACATTTTGCAAAACACATGCTACAGCCATGGACCACACTGAGAAAACTAGCCCAATAAGCAGTACTTAGAGACATTATAGAGCTACTAACACGCTGAGAGAAATTGTTAAAAGTCATAATATTTAGTTATGACCCAATTGATACGGGTCAATACCATGTAAATATGACAGCGTGGTATTAACTGTGCTGTATAGAGTGCAACATACTTTACAGTGACAGGGTAGGACAGCGGTAGGGTATTATTGATTCTACTTGCATTTTATAGATTATCTTGCTTTATCCTGACCTCATTTTAGTTACTATTGCTAATTTGTAGGACAACAAAATCTGCCTTTTGGACTTCATCAACAGCTACTGTTACTACTGTTTACCCATGCCTGAGGTTATAATCCTCTGCTTATTACAACTCAATCTGTGCCAGGGGAAAATTATGATGGCAGAGAATTGTGCTGTATGCTGTAGTTTTTGGTGGCAAGTAGAAACAGCACATGACATCAAGGGTATAAGATCCTGGTTTCATGCAAATGACCTTGGCAATAAAGAATGTAGAAAAAGAAATATAGAAAATACACAAATGATAAATCACTGGGCACTGACATTTATTAGCACAAGACACCCTCATGCAAGTTATGAAAACAGAAATGTTACACTTAAAGAAAATGTTTGTGTTTAATTTTTATCTACTATAAAACTAGATATTTTCACTGTCAAATAATTTTGGCTATTTTTGCTGAAACACTAACTAGCTCTTAAATAAATTTGCAACTATTACCACTATTAGCTCTTTAAACATTATAATGACTATGGTGCTAATGACTTTGCACAAAATTAAATCAATTACGGCTGCATTTGTGTTTGCATGATAAAATTAGATTGTGTGAAAATAACTAGTTTTACAGAATTTTGTAAATCAGATGATTTGTAAACTACTAATATGGAAGCTTAGGCCTCTTTTCCATCTCAAGATTCTTCCCTTCTGCACTCTTTGGGGCCAGCACTGCTCACCTTTGGTTCACCATACTGTCAACCACAGGATGCATCAGGTGACGTTTGAAGAGTACACAGGTAATGTGACATCTAGATTCAAATAAAGTGTATGCTGACATTTGTCTAAATTGAATGCTTTCTTTTTTTCCCATAAGTCATCAGTAACTACTTATTTAAAATGATGGTGCTGCCACTTGTGCATAAATCACATATGGCATCAGCAGAACTACGCTGAGCTGCAAAAAAAACTTTTAAGTATCTCTAAGTCATTTTAATTTATGTGCAGTGTACTCTTTACATATGTTGTTATGTCCCAGTCACATCTGACCTTGAGGCTCTTTCAGCTGAAGGTGAACTGGTACTATTCAAGTTCTCTGACATTTTCTTCTGTATTTTTAAATGAGTATTTTGAACCAATTGGATTTTTTTCTGGTTTTTCTGCATGATCTGGGTGTTAAAAGTATGGGATTTTCTAAATAACTGTCATTCAGCTTCTGAAGAAGGACATGTTGGTCTGAAAGCTAAAGCATTTTGTTCTCTTTGTTACATCTATGTTGGTCTAATAAAGGTATCAAATCATTTGCTTCTGCATCTGGCCTTACAAGGACCAATACAGCAAAGACTAAATCTGGATGTCTTCATTACTAAAGGATTCTCAGTGACTTGCAGCACAGTTTTTGTGCACCCGAGTATTTGCAGCATGACTGTCAGACTACAGAAATATGGTTTAACGTCACGTTGCAACTGTTGGAAGATGTGGTCCAAAAATGAAGCATGTGTCAAATTAATGGCGGTGTCACTTTTGTGCTTTAAAGTGAGAAAGATGTTGCAAATGTGTCAAAACATTTGAAAAAAGGATGCAAGCATTTTTGAGCATCTCCACGCTGCAAGCTCCAGCCAGAATAGGGTCCCAGACCTGAATCATGAAGTTTGAAAATCCTGCCCTAAGGGAAGTTACAAGAAATTAGGAGAAATAAATGAGGGACAAACTGAAAAGATAAATTGTAGTGGTGTCTTACAGCTTCATAAATTATACATGGTCACTATAAAAGAATAATCTTCCTAAGTAACAACTTGAAAACTAAAAGGGCATGCACTTCAACAGTATGTTATATTCCAACCAGCAATTTAGAAAGCTTGTCAGATAGCAAAGTCAAAGCTACCTCTGCTGTAGTTATTTATCTCTCCCTGCTTTAGGAATTTTATCTAAGGGGAATGTTGTTACTTTAAAAGGGTTCTCTTTGTATGTCATATATTTTACAGTATATTTCTCTGCATTTAATGTATGTTCATATCTACTGAAAACTGCTTTTACACTCCTCTTTCAATTCTGCTCTTCTTTAATCTCCTCCAGCACTTCATTTCTCATCCATATTTCCACACTATTCTATTTGAAAAGGAGAGAGCATGTGTTTTGTTCGGTTGCTTTTATTATTTAAAGATGTGTTGTACTCTGTATTTAACAATTCCTGTACTGTGACTTTGAATTTGTTTCATTTACAGTAGGCTGTGCCCAGCAGTCCATTCCCCACTGAAAAGAGGAGGCAGAATTTTAAAATAGCAGTTCATTCAACCTTGAAGTGTTAAGGTGCACACAATTTCATATAGCTTAGAATTAAAATGTGATATTCTGTGCATTGTTCTCCACTGAGTTCACCTCTGAGTAGGCCTGCAGTAGCAATACCCAGCACAGATGAGAGATCTCTGTGGCTGTGGCAATGAAAGACACTCCAGACTGAAAGGATGCACTCTGTTCTTTAGGACCGAGATTCTTAGATATGCAAATAGTTCTTCACTCAAGTCCTTCACGCAGACACAATCAGGCCAAATTACCCAAGCAGTTCGCATTCATCAGGGAGACAAAGGTAGACAGTTAAAATAGATGAAAGTGTAATTTTAGAACAAAAACCTGAGATTTGATAGAAATGGTTATAGCAACATATTCTGCAACTGCAGCAGGTTGTAATAATACCAGGTTCTTTTTTTTCACTTTACTGGACTCTTTTTTGTACATTATGTACATTTATGAGACGTTTGCTGCAGACAGATAAATGATGTCATGATGATATTTCTATTAATTTTAATTTTTTCATGAGAACATTTTACTGCTTTGTCAGTTTCATACTAATGGCAATGAATCTGTATTATTGCTGGAAATTATTTTTCCCTATTACCATTTTATCCCACTTGTCGCCTCAGGCCAGCCCCTTCTTTCCGGTCCCCACAGACCCATCACCTGACTTCCCCAGGACTTACCTTCTTGCTTGGTGTCCCTCCACTTGTAGGACTTATGTCAGGGTGCCTGGTCACCAGTGTGGGGCCTGCAAAGGCCTGGACATCATCCTGCAACCAGAAGGGTTTCTTTCCAATTTTTGTGTTGCCTCTGAACCGCACATGCAGTGGCATGATGGATGAGCTCCGCCTGCAGAGACGTCCCTCAAATGCCCATGACTGGCTTTTACTTGTGCGCCAGACTGTGCTACCACCTGGATATCTCCAGGTGGCGGTCTCAGATATGGGAGACTGAAATTGGTGTGACTTAGATATGAGTAAGTCAATTTCAGCACCCATTATGTGTGCTACCCTGGAAGGGCAGTGAGGGAAGAAGAGTGAGGATATGGATTAGCGAGGGAAGAAGAGCGACAATATAGGATGTTGCCTGGAACGGAGAGATAAGGAAGAAAGGATGTGGGAAGTAGTGAGGCATGGTGTTGGTGGGCTGGCCATGTAGTGAGGGTGGATGGCTCTGGTGCAGTAGGTTAAGGGTTCTGCCCAGTGAGGTGTACATTTTAATGTTTGTCACGGTGGGATTTTTTAACAGTGTCTCCCTCCTTGATATGTACCACCTGGAGTTGATCATCTTTATTAAAGGCGGTGTGGGGGCCAGCTCCTGCAAAAATATAAGTAATGTCAGTCAGCCCCATGGTGCGGAGGGCTGAGGCAGTGATGCCTTACCTCCTGCCATGCCATGACCCATTGGGGTTGGCAGGATGGAGAAGATCGAGCATCCAGAGGACAGCTCTCTCTCCCAGGGAGGGTGGGGAACAGAGGCTGGCATTTGCATGACACCTAGTGGAGGCAAGGTGTTGGCACACCTGGCCCAGTACAGTGGGGCATGGAGGTGGAGCAGCTGTCGTGTGCTGTATGTGATGAACGCATGGCACACCCACTGTCAGCACTGCACACTCCGCCACTAAAAGAAATGCAGAAAATGGTGGCCCAGGTTGAGTGACTTGATGGCCGTCTGACACAACACACCATCTTCAGAGGGCGTCACCTGTGCTGGATCTGATCCTGGTGGGTGAGTTAGGGGGCTCTCACCACCTTGCCATGGAGGGGTAAGCTGCCAGGGTGCAAGGTGATGGCCCGAGTTGAAGGATGGGTGTGCTATGGACAGCAGCCAGGTGAAAGGATGCCAGGAAGAAGTGAGCCAACCAGTGGTCCAGGGCAGAAAAGTACAAAAAAAATGCATATGTAATGCTTCGCACGTGTTGTTGTTTCACTCGTGGGAGTGTGCATCGCCATTTTTATTTTCGGTGATGTGCACCTGCTCTAACAGCAATCATGGTTTGGTGATGGCCATTATAATATGGAACCCCAGGTGGCATACAAGCAGTGGGTCACACTACCCCATTAGGCACTCAAGCCTTCCTCTCCTGGTTAGTCCCGAATGACCCCCATCTGTTTCCAAACCCGGATCACTGGTGTGGCAGGAGATAAGGTGTTAGATGCCTCAGCCCTCCATGCCACCAGACTGGCCCTACTGGTAATTACTTTAAATAAATGTAAGACTGCTTTGCTTTTAAGTTATTTTGCAGGTTTCTTAGAAATGTCAATAAAATCAAAGTTTTCTACAGGAAGTAGAACCAGGAAGGTGTTACCAAACCCAAAATCCAGATACAAAGTTTGCTTTTATTACTTAATAACTTCAGTGTGGTAGTATTGTGAATACTAATATATAGTACTTTTACTGAAACAGATCGGTCTCCACTTTGAAATTTAATTAAAGATATATATAATAAACAATAAGAAAACTGTTCTTTATCCTCTATCTAAGATGTTCTAGTTCTACCATTGGAAGGTTTCAAGTAGCAGTGGGGACCAGGATAGGTCATGCTGGAAGTCATTTGGGAGTATAACAAACAGGGTAGTTTCCTGACAGTGATTACAGAGGGTTTAGAACTGAGAAAGACTGTGCCTGATATGCATAGATAGATCCCCAAAGGAAACTGTTGGGTTTCTGCAAACCTTTGCCCAACATACATGGCAGCAACACCACCTCCCCAATGGGTGACCCCATGGGTTGCAAACTCCACCTATTAGGAAAGGAAGACCTCTTTCTTGGGGGTGGGAGGAGGGATGGTGTTCTGACAGTAGCTTAGATGGCTCCTTGATTTCATCGTGTTCTCCTTTGGGGCTAAATCCACCATCATCTCCTTTATATGAAACTTTGCTGCCTCCTTTTAGCTTATTGACTTGTCTAATCTCTCCAACAAGTACTGGTGGTGGTTCTTCCTGTGTACTAGTTAGATCCTCAGAGTTATTCGAGATCATTAGTCCATGGGCTCTCTTCCGTACAAAGTGGCAAATATGGTGATGGGTGGATCAGCAGACCCTATTGTGGATCCACTGAGAGCATGTTTACCAACCTTCTCCAAGAAATGGGCAAAACTAAAGACACCTTTCTGCAATCTGCCCAGGCATTCACCCAGCTGGATACCTGGCATGCACAAAATGGAACGTTAAGTGAATTCACCTGTAGCCATTGATAAACTCCAGGCCACTCTTTGGGAACAAAGCAGCATTATCCAACACCTACTGAGCAAAGTGGATGATTCAGAAAATTACAGTCATAGGGAAATCATATCAAACCAATTTACTTGACTTCTTTAACTGGGTAATGAAAATAGTAGACCAGAGAGGTGCGGTAGATGAAGTGTACCTGGATTTCAGCAAAGCCTTCAACTCAGTCCCACATAGAAGGCAGCTAAACAAATTAGACAGCATGGGAGTAGGTCATCAGGTGCTAAACTGGGTAAGGAGTTGGCTTACTGGTAAGACCCAGAGGGTATTAGTGAATGGCTCACTCTCAGAGGAAAGAGACGAGCTAGTGGAGAACCACAGGGTTCAGCGCTGGCCCAGCCCTATTCAACATCTTCATTAGTGACATTACTGATGGACTGGAGGGCAAGGTGAGTTTGTTCGAAATGACACAAAGATAGGAAACTGGGCAGACAACCCAGGAGGAGTGAGAAGATAAGGGCTGACTTGGAATCTCTAGAAAAGTAATGAAGAATGTGGCAACTAAACCTCAATACTGAAAAATGCAAAATCATGCACCTCAGAAGGACTAACACAGGAGTGGATTACTACCTAGGGAGCTAAAACTGAAAGTCTCTAAATAGAAAAGGGATCTGGGAATAATTATAACAGATGACCTAAAAATGACCAAGCAATGTGAGAAAGCAGCACTGAGGGCAAATGGTGTGTTGGGATGCATAAGCAGGAGATTGCCAGCAGGGAAAAGGAGGTCATCCTTCTACTCTATAGATCAATGGTAAGGTCACACCTGAGTACAGTGTACAGTTCTGGAGACCACACCTTAAAAGGATATTACCAGACTGGAAATAGTGTAGAGGAGGGCTACTAAAATGATTCATGAACGGCATGACAAATCATATGAGGAGAGGCTGTGTGAATTAAACTTGTAGCCTCTGGAGCAGTGGAGGGACAGAGGAAACATGATCGAGACCTTTAAATTCCTGAAAGAAATAAACAAGGTGCAGGTACAGGACCTGTTCCATATCAAAAATCACTGAAGAACCAGAGGGCACAACATGAGGTAATTTGTAGAGTGCTGGGGAGCTGGGCTGTTTAAAGTGAGCATGATCACAATACGAATACTTTAAGATTTCTAGTACCTATCCAATCACAGGTGACCTTACACAGAAGCCAGGCAAATCATGCACAAGCTCAGCCTGCAGTTTTCTCCTATACCCAGTTACCATGATGGTTATCCACAATGGGGTCTCAGTGGTCTTCTCCACACCAGACTCCTGATGGATTTATTGGAAAAATATTAGCTGAATGAGCTCTGGACCCCCAACACAAATTCCAGGGGAACAATGTCACTAGTACCACATTTACTGCCCAGGTGGTGGGCACAGCTTCTGAAGCCAGTCGTGAACGTCAGTTCCTACCATCACATTTGCATTGGTGACAGCAAGCCCATCAGAAATCAAAAGGACCCACAAGCTCTACAACACCAATCCCAAAGCAACAGCAGGGAAGATAAGAAAGACTCCGATGGATCTGTGGAAGCTTCCACATCTACAGGATGCCAAATCGTTATGCACCTTTCCGACCCCAGTGTCCACTCCCAGCAGAGCAAATTCAGAAAGATCCCATCCAGCATAAAGTAACCACTTCCCATCTGCAGTTGCTGCTTCACCGACTTTGGAGGGGCTCATCAAATATTGGGTGGCTGTTGTAGCTGAAAAATAGCCACAGGCTTCCCTCCAGCCAAGCCTAGAGCTGTCACAACTCATTTCCACATCTCCAACCCCCAGGCCATCAGCCCAAGGACAGCTAGCCCCACTTTAGCGCCTGGTTGGCTGAGTGCATACAGGTACTGTACATTTCCTCTACTTGTGCCCCACTGTGTGTGCTGTAAGTGAGTAGTAACCTGCTCAATATTAGGGGTGTCAGACTGCATGTCAGCAGCGAGCAATGCTCTACCTCTTTCTACAGTTTTCTTGCCTCGGCAGTACTTTTCTCTAACATAGCAAACCCCAGGACTCAAGACTATTTGTACTGACTCTTTTCTTACTAGCAGCCCTAGGACTTTGCATCGATCCCAACCTCACTGAACTGCCTCTGTCTCATGGTCTTGACATTGCTTGTTTTGTACTGCCCTATATGGTACTTAAGACTCTGCTCTTCTTTCTGGTCTGGTATGATACACTGCCTAATCCTTAAAGAACTGTCTGGTTACACCCTGAATGGCCTGCAACTGGTGAATGCCTTTGAAGGACACTTTCTTTTAGCACAAGGACTTCTACTAATGGAGGGTCCCTCCCCAGACTTTTGTTATCTAAGGTTTTCTGTTGGCAATATCAGATGGAGGTGCATTCTGTTCAAAACTAATTTGTAACCCTCTGTCCTGGCACAAACTCCAGGATACCCACTCAGCTAATAAGCGGGCCCATGAATGTCATATATCACTGGAGCCATTCTTGGCTATCTGGCTTTGGGGTTGTTCTCCCCCGCAGACTTCCTCTATGCTCAGTGTCAGCTACACTCTTCTTCTTCTTCCAAGATCCTAGGTGAGACGCTTTAAATGCTTCATTGCCAAGTGTTTAAACTAGCCAAGGGGAGGCACTGAAAGGAACAGGGAAATCCCAGCCTCCCAAAAACACGGTAATTAGTGAGGTAAATACCAAGGTAGAGAAGTCGTTAGGGAGCAGGACAGAGGTAAATGAAAAAGGCAAAGGCAGTAATGACAGGAATGGGGCTCAAAGGGTAAGCCCATCAAAAAGTGGAAGGTGATGAGTACCAATGCCCATAGTCTGTGTAACAAGCCCCTGAACTAGTGGCCTTGATGGAAGAGGGCTGCCTGGATATTGAGGCAGTCACAGAAACATGGTAAACAGAGAACCATGACTGGGATGTCAACATACCAGGATACACAATCTACATGAGGGACAGAGAGGGTAAAGAGGAGGAGGAGTGGCACTCTAAGTAAAAGAAGGATCAAAGCAACAGAACTAAAGAGTAAACAGGGAGCAGATGAGACACTCTGGGTCACCCTGGAGACAGGAAATGGTATCACAATCTGCAAGGGTTGTATACAGACCCCATCTCAGGGGAGGGACTGGACAAGGAAATGATAGAAGGCTTCCTTAGAATGGCAGAAAAAGGGAGATATATTGTTAATGGGGGACCTGAATATGCCAGATGTTAACTGGAGCACCTTTGCTGCAGATACATCCAAGAGCAGGGTTATTCTTGATGCCCTACAGAGGGCATACTTCAGAGAGCTAGTATTGAATCCACTTGGGAGGAGAAATCTTAGACCTGGTACTCTCAGATAGGGAAGGAGAAAGAATCTCAGATTTAGAAGTGGGTAGCCATCTGGGGAACAGCGACCACCAAACAGTGTGGTTCACAATAAACACAGCCATACAATCAAGCTATACAAAAGCAAAAGTATTGAACTTTAGGAGGGCTGACTTTGGGAAAATGAGAGAGTGCCTCAGAAAAGCACTAGCAAACAGGCAAGAAGGAGGGTGGAGGAACAATGGGAGTAATCAAAACAGCCATCACAGAGGCAACAGGCCTTTGTGTAAAGCAAATCAACAAAACACAACAAAGGAAAAACCATATGGTTCTCAAAAAGAGGTGGCAGGGAAAGTTATGAGAAAAGGATAGCATTCAGGAAATATAAGGAAACACAGAAGGAGCAGGACAGAGAACTTTATTAGTTAAAAGCAGAAGGAGGCTTGGAAGGCAGTCAGAATAGCAAAGGCCCAAACCAAGGAAAGGATAGCCATATCTGTTAAGAAGGGGATAAGACCATTTATAGGTACATTAGGAAGTGAAGAAAGACCAAAGGAGGGATACTGAGGCTTAATAAAGGGAGGAATATGGTAGAGGATGACAGTGAAAAGCAGGGATACTGAACGAATATTTCTGCTCAGTATTCACAAAGGAAGAGGAAGGGAGGTACCTAAACCAAACAAGAAAAACACTCTGAAGATGGGGGTTGATGCCAGTCCATTTACAGAAGAAAGAGTTCTGAAAGAACTAATAAAATTGAAGGTAGACAAAGCAATGGGGCCTGATGGGATTCACCCAAGAATTCTAAAAGAACTAAGGGTAGAACTAGTGACACCGCTGACTACTCTCTTTAACAAATCATGGGAGGATGGGGTGGCACCTGAGGACTGGAGGAGGATGGATGTGATTCCTCTTCACCAAAGTGGGAGCAGGACAGAGGCAGGAAACTACAGACCAGTTAGTTTGACCTCAGTGGTAGGGAAAATGATGGAATCACTTCTGAAGGAAAGAATTGCTGACTACCTAGAGGCCAGTGGGGCACAGGACTCAAGGCAGCATGGATTCATGATGGGAAGGTCGTGTCAGACAAATCTAATAGATTTCTTTGACTGGGTGACCAAAGTAGTAGACCAGGGAGGGCTGTGGACATGGCCTACCTAGATTTTAGCAAGGCATTTGATACAGTCCCACACAAAGATTAATACACAAGTTAGCCAGCTTTGAGTGGGGTCCCAGGTGGAAGCCTGGGTAAAAATTGGCTAGACAACAGGATGCAAAGGGTAGTAGTAAATGGAGTCCACAGTCAAGAAAGGAGGGTTACTAGTGAGGCACCGAGGGTTCAGTACTGGACTGGTCCTTTTAATGTCTTTATAAGTGACATTGCAGAGGAACTGGAAGGAAAAGTATGTCTCTGCAGACAACACAAAGATCTGCAACAGGGTTGATACACAAGGTGGAGTAGAAAGGATGAGAAGGACTTGGCAAGGTTGGAGGAATGGTCAAATGTATGGCAGCTCGATTCAATGCAAAGAAGTGCAAGTAATGCACCTGGGGAGCAAAACCCAGGGAAGAGTACACAGTGGGGTGAGATACTGACAACAGTGAAAATGGAAAGGCACCTGGGGGTAATTATATCAGATGACCTTAAGGTGGGCAAGCAATGTGAAGGCAGTAAGGGAAGGCTGGGGAGATATTGGGATAGGGAGGCATCAATAGTAGAAAACAGGAAGTTGTTATCCTCGGTACAGACAGTTGGTGAGACCCCATCTGGAGTACTGTGTTCAGTTCTGGAGACCCCATTCCGCAAAGACATAGACAGAGTGGAGGCTGTCCAGAGGAGGCAACTAAATAGTTCAGGGTCTTCACCAGAAGACGTACGAAGAAAGACTAAAGGAGCTTAATATGTATACCCTTGAGGAAAGGAGGGAGAGGGGACATGATAGAAACTTTTAAGTACCTCAAGGAATCAACTAGAGTCCAAGAGGGTGGCATATTTCAGAAAAAGATGTGCAAGAACAAGGGGCACAATTTGAAGATAGAGGGGGACGGCTCAGAGGTAATGTTAGAAGTATTTTTCACAGAGGGTTATGGATACATGGAACAGCCTCCCTGAGGAGGTCGTGGAGTAAAAATTGGTTAGACAACAGGACACAAAGGGTAGTAGTAAATGGAGTCCACAGTGAAGAAAGGAGGGTTACTAGTGAGGTACTGCAGGGTTCAGTAATGGGACCGGTCCTTTTTAATGTCTTTATAAGTGACATTGCAGAGGAACTGGAAGGAAAAGGATGTCTTTTGCAAATGACACAAAGATCTGCAACAGGGTTGATATATAAGGTGGGGTGGAAAGGATGAGAAGGGACTTGCAAGGTTGGAGGAATGGTCAAATGTATGGCTGTTTAGAGTCACGCAAAGAAGTGCAAAGTAATGCACCTGGAAACAAAACCCAGGGAAGAATACACAATGGGGGTGAGATACTGACAACAACAACAATGGAAAGGGACCTGGGGTAGTTGTATCAGATGACCTAAAGGTGGGCAAGCAATGTGAGAAGGCAGTAAGGAGGACTGGGGATACTGGGATGCATAGGGAGAGGCATCACCAGTAGAAAACAGGAAGTTGTTATCCCTCTGTACAGACAGTTGGTGAGACCCCATCTTGAGTACTGCTTGCAGTTCTGGAGACCCCATCTCTGCAAAGACATAGACAGGGTGGAGGTTGTTCAGAGGATGGTAATTTAAATAGTGCAGGGTCTGCACCAGAAGACATACAAAGAGAGACTAAAGGAGCCTAATATGTATACCCTCGAGGAAAGGAGGGAGAGGGAAACATGATAGAAACTTTCAAGAATGTAAAGGAATCAACAAAGTCCAAGAGGGTAGCATCTTTCAGAAAAGAGATGTGCAAGAACAAGGGGCACAATTTGAAGATAGAGGGGATGGGCTCAGAGTTAATGTGAGGAAGTATTTTTTCATGGAGAGAGTTGTTGATGCATGGAACAGCCTTCCTGAGGAAGTCGTGGATTCAAAAACAGTGGGGAATTCAAGAATGCATGGGACAGACATAAGGCAATTCTAGTGGGGTAGGAGGAAGTAGGCTGTTGGTTAACTAGGATCTGCAGCTTATCTGTTAGGTAGGAAAATGGGCAGACTAGGTGGGCCAAGCGGTCCTTATCTATTGTCAAATTCTATGTTTCTATGTTTCTTCTCATTTTCACAACCTTCCGGCATGTGTCATTATGCTTTTCTCCCTCCCCCTACAGAGTGTTTCTCCTCTCGCCCCTCAGCGCTGTAGCAATATGGGATGGAAACTTCACATCTTGCTTGACTCCTCTGTTAGACTAGGGGAGGAGGAGCGATCCTGTCACTTGGCCTGTCTCTGGTCATTTTCTGTTTTACCTTGTCCTGCTCCTCCTTTCTTCTGTACAGAGGACCATATTGCTGTTATTTGGCATTTCCTGACACGTGGGTGCATTACTTTTACCCTTTAAATCACAGCTTCAGGGTAGTCTGCATTGGCCATTTATACCCTGCCGGGTTACGATTCTCCCCTACTTGGGCAGACTGCTGCACCTTGATGCTCCATTATATTTGCTATCATCACACATTGTGTGATTTTCTGTGCATAGCCTGCAGGAAGTGACACAGCAGTGAACTTTTCCTGAGCTCTCAGCTTACTATTCAGCGAGCTTTCAGTCAGCACCTAGCTACAGTGTCAGTCTTCTCTTGTTTGGTTTTATATGGGGAAGGGAAATTGTTGAACCAGGAAAGGCACATTAAACCGAGGCTTGTTTCCAGATCGACCTGGGGAGCACAAGGAAGTTAAGTGACTTGCTCAGGGTCACACAGTATGCAAGTGGGGCTGTGGCATTCAAACCCAGGTCTCCAGGTTTGCAGCTCAGTGCCCTAAACCACAGCACTATATTACCTCCTTATGTGCTTTTTATAGTTATCCATGCCTTCGGAAGACTCGTGGGAACCCTGGTCTGCTGTAATGGACCAGTTCCTGCCCTATCCTTTCCTAAGAGAAACATTTCAGGGTTTATCAGTTGTTTGTTGCTGTATGGTTAATGTCTAACTGCTGATTTGTTCTAGTTACTGTTAGAGGTGTCAATTCCTTTAGCCTCCAGCTATTTTAGGTATGTCAGGCCCTATTACCTACCAATAGGCCCCACTTTACAGAACCCCACTGCTTGCAGACTAGGACAGTTCAGACCAAGGTATGTATTATTACTTTGGCTTTCATCTCACCTGGCACCTCCTGAAAGGATCCTTACCTTGGATTATGGTGACCTGATCTGCCATACATAGAATGTCTGTGGTTTGAACTCCCCAGTTAAGTGAAAACAGGTGGTATCCTACTGAAAGCATCTTAAAACCACTGTTGCCACCCTTCAAGAAACCACATTGCTTGACCAGGACCATCCTCATCATAAAGTGGACTGGGTTTGTCAGTCTCCATGCCTCGGCACTTACCAAAAGGTGGGGCATTGCTATTCTCCTCCTCCACAAATTTCTCTGGCGGGGGTTCTTGACTGTGAAAAAGATCCACATGGTAGGTGGCTTCTAGACCTTTTGATCACCCCTAATGGTCCTATATTGTTAGGAAATGTGTACGTCCCTAATAGCAATGATCTTGACTTTTCCAAGTTTTCACATAGCAGGTTGAGGAACACATCTCACCCTCCAACTCCCCATTGGTAGGTAGGGACTTTAGTCTAGTATTAGACCCCACCTAGATAGGAACCACACCCAAATTGAACTGTGTCAAGGGATCTCAAGCCATTTCTCTTTTATGAAGGACAATGATCTGGTGGACATTTGGTGACTCTTTCACCCTCGAGATCGAGACTACTCTGCCAATCGATGGTGCATAACACTTGCAGTCATCTTGAGCTCTGGCTGATTTCCCCACCATTACCCAGTCAGCCATCAGTCCTACCATTTTGTCCCTTATCATTTTGGACCACACACCTGCTCAACTCCATTTTCTATGGCATGAGGCTACTCCCAAATCTCCCATATGTAGACTTGATCTCTTTGTGCTTCACAATTGGCGTGCCTTCTCTAGATTGAGGCAGAAACCATCTCCTTTCTCCAGGTTAACCAACCCAAGGACACATCCGCAGCCTCCACATGAGGCCTGGAAATCCACAGTGTGAGGTAAAATAATAAGCTTTTGGTCCACCCAGATGCCAATGTGAGATGGAACTGGAAGATTGGAGAACAATCTCCAGGCCAAATAATCTGCATATAAAGCCGTCCCCACCCAGACCCACAATCAGTGCTGCACTCAGCTATCCTAAAGTTATGACTGGAGATCAATACTCTTCTCTCCAGGAAAGATGAAATTGCCATTTTACACCTTAAACATAAACATTGAGAGGGCAGGTAGAAAGGTGGTAACGTTTTATAATATCATCTCTGACTACAGCAAATAGTGAGACTGATTGCCAGCCTTGGGGCATTGTACAAACCTCCCCTTGATCCACCATATCATGCAACAATTGTACGCCATCTTATACTCCTTTCCCAGCCTGTCTTATCCACCACATCCAAAATTTCTGGCCTCTCTGCAGCTTCCAACTTACTGCAGAGAAGGCTGGAGCCTTGATCCCCTCCCCAGAAGATGAAATCTCAAGAGCCTTTATCCTCAACTCTGGCAAATCTCCAGGGTGAGATGGGTACCGTATAAGCATTTAAGCCCTGGCCTATTTATTATGTCCACTACTATGTGAAGTGTATACAGAGGTTGAGCACACTGCAATCCCCCCCACACACACACACAATGCAAGAGGCAATAAACATGGAACTGCCAAAAAGGGGAATACACTACCCTTCCATCTAACTACCTCCCGATCTACCTCATTAATGTTGATAGCAAGATATATGCAAAGCCCTGGCCTCCAGACTGGACCCTCCCACTAACTAGTTCAACTTGCCCATGTGGGCTTTGTCAAAGTCTGATTAAGCTCAAACCATTTATGCTTCTTGGTTGATCTTATCCACATGATTAAATCTTCTCCCACCTCAGCAGCTGCAGTAGGCATTGATGTTGAGAAGGCTTTTAATTTGCTCAATTGGCAATATCTTCACCTGATTCTAGCCCACCTAGAGCTTGGCCCTGTTTCCATGGGTTCAAATTTTTACACCTCCCCATCTGCCAGAGTCCTCACCAAATCACTCCTCTTCCCTCTTTCTCTTGGCCAAGAGTGTGAGACAGAGGTGCCCTCTCTCACTTCTGCTTTATGTTCTTGCTATAGAGCCTTTGGTGGTAGCAGTCAGACAGCACTCTCAGATTACGGGATCACTCTGACATATAGGAATATACCACCATGTTGTCAATCAATCAATCAAGCAATCTTTATTTAGCCAGTTTATTTAGTTGTACATTGATGATGTCCTGGTTCTTCTAAGGGATGTGACTCACACAGTACAACCAATGATTTCTTCTCATCCACTTCACTACCCTTTCTGGGCTCTGGGTGAATTAGTCAAAGACTGAAGTTCTTCACCTTAATCAGCACTCCAACTGTCCCTTTTGAAGCCCTTGGACTTCGTGGTCATCCTGGTAAATCACATTCCTGGGAAGACAGGTTTTCAGACTTCACCAGACCGCTGATGCCATTTTGTTCTCCCTTCTAGCTGAACTCAAAACTGAGTGAGATCAATGGAAGACACTGCACCTCTAACTCCTGGGTAAGATTGAACAATTAAAATTATCTCCACCCTAAAATCCTGCATGTCCTATCCCATCTCCCCATGGAGATCCTCTGTAATGGCTGTCTCTTCTAGATAAACACATGAGCCAATTTATGTGGGAGGCACCTGACCCCAATACAGCTGGGTCAAACTTAGGAGCCACTGGTCTACAGGTGGCTGGGCTCTACCCTGGATCTCTGGTTATCTCTGGACTGTCAGAGTGGTACAAAGTTACAATGGTTACACACCTCACAGTCCCACCTACCCAATGCCTTCGGATTGAGAAAATCTCACTGGTGGGAACATGCTGTGATCTTCGATATACTGTCCCTTCCCAGACATCTCCACACTCACCCTGTGATTAAATCCTTGGTCTATAACTGGCTTGCATTGAACACATGGGTTGGCACAGATCCTACATCACTGGTTGCACCTCACTATGGGGCAGTCCTTCCTTTTGAATAACCTCATGCACCACCCCACTCGTCTTCTTGGCAAACTAAAGGAATTAGTGATATACAGGATATTCTACATGGGACCGGCATATTCAGGAGCTACAAAACACCTGGGATATTCCCAGATCCAACTTTTGTCTCTATCTGCACATTTTCAGCTTGATATAATACTTACAAAATCCTCCCATTCCTGTGCAAACACCCCTTCCATTGATAAATGGCTATCCTACAAAAGAGTCCTCTGTGCCGCATCTACTAGGAAATCAGAGATCATATATCCAATCAATCCCTCACCTCCAAGGCAAAGTGGGAGTGCATGTTGTCACAGACCCTGTCAGAGGAAGAGTGGAACAGCTGCTGGTCCTTTTGCCACAAGGACTTCAGTGATACGCGCAGCCAACGTTACCTCAGCCTTGGTCACGGACCCACTGCTCCCACTCCCACATTTTAGCTGCGACTCCCGATATCCCCTGGCTTGACCCGCCAGGGTGGGCTATGCATCGGGCCAGGTGCTACAATGTCGGATAGGTCAGGAGCTGGCCTGGGAGCTCATCGGAGTGGAGGGGCAGGCTTCATCCAGGTGGCAGGCAGCTGTATTTTCTCCCCTGTATGCGGGCAGGGGATGGGATGTGCAATGATGGCCAGCATCCACCCGGCCCTCTAACTACATTCTGGTGCTAGCTGCTGTGGTGCCCCGCCTTGCCAGGGTCTGTCATGCACCGGTCACACTCTACCCTTCCCCAGAGAAGGACAGCAGTCCTTGGGATGCTCCATCCTTCCCTCCCTGGCTAGCCCTCCAACAACCCAGGTCCATTCTCGAACCCAGGTTGCTGGCATCGCAAGTGGAAATCCAATCACTGTGCCGATGGGTCAGCACGTGCAGCACTCTTATCCAAAATAAGATTCTGAATTCCTGGTACAGGACCCTGCAGTGCTGTATACACTCAATTTATTACTGAATGACAACTGTTGGAGGTGCAGTTCTGGGAGGGCATCTTCTTCTAATTTTATGGTCCTGTCCCAGGGCCCAGTCATTTGGGGAGCAAATTAATCAACCAGCATCGGTGGTCCTAACCTGCCCTATCAACTTCTCTGATCAACTTTACTTACTAGGCCTTACCTCAGCTGTCCCACACCTTGACCCCACAGGACATTGATGGCTCACCCAGCTCAGCATGCAAGCCAAAAGAATGCTGCTTTGCAAATGGCATTCAGCATCTATATTCTCCTGTTTGAGGTGCTAACCAGCCTGGCATAAGTCGCTACCCTAGACTGCTTATGTTATGTAGCTAAAAAGCCCTTCCATGTTTGATGCCAGCTGGTAACCCGTTTTAAAGTGTATCATCCCCAGAACAGGAGTGTGTTGACTTGCCCATTGCTATCCCAAGGTTTCTGCTCCACAGGTTTATGAACTTTTCTAGGCCTGACCTACACTAGGGACCCACTTTTTAAGATTTCTGCTCTCTGGCATCTCTTTGGGTTTTATTGTTCTCATTTTTGCTATTGTAAGCAGTTCAATAGATAGTTTTATTATGGTGCTCTGATTTGTTTAATATCTTATCTAGGTCAAATAATATTATGTGGTTGACATGTAGAACAGGTTTAACTACATTGACTATAAGGTCTTCTATCTGTACATCCAATATCCGCACTGATTCTGTGCTATTACTGTACATCTAATCTCACATCTGTCAATGGTTTCTGTGAGTTTTGTGTTGTGTTGTGTTTCCACTGGTACCTTTTTCTATGCATGTAATTAAAACCTGAATAATTCTAAAGAAAAGATTAACTGCAAAAATGGGGAGGTTATTCATAGGGGAACCAAAGTAATGAGAAATTGTTCAGCATCCTGCAGTTCTGAGCTGCGGTAGTGTGCAAGAGGTGTTCTGTTGTTCACATCAATCTATCTAACGTGATAACAGAGAGTAGGATAATCAACACATGGCTGGTAAATTAACTCTAAATCGATGAATGTCTTTGTTCAGGAGTGGCTGAGAGTTTGTTGGTGTTAGGCTTGCAGGGCTAGTGCCCTTTACCTGAAGCATAGATAGATATGGGACTTTAACTGCACTGTGACACCCTTTCTCCACTTCTACCACCAGCTCAGCAAGTACCATTGTGACTGGGATTTGGCAGGCGATTGCTTACAACACACTGGGGTTTAGAATTTGTTTAGTCATCTGCCTTGTGAACTATCAAACCTATTAAGACTATGGCAAACTTTTGCTTAGTTAGAAGGAACACGCTTGCAAGGTTAAACGCTGGGAGGTTCTTCATCTCTGGTAACAACCATAACCATATGACGGGGACAGTTGATAGCAAATATGGTGGGTTTCTTTGTTTCTTTGTTTGGAAAAAAGTGATAAAGGGCATTGCTGGTGTCTGTTGGGCTAATGTTCTGGCTTTGTAATGCCTTATCAGTAACACTGTTGAGAAAATTACCACTTTCAGTATATTATATATATTACATTTATTGATATTTTTATTTGACTGCCACTAGACTCTGTGCCATCGCTTCCTTTGTTTGGTGTTGACCGCCATTTCCAGCTCCAAATAGTTCACTACACTTCGAGTCATGGCAGTAAAGTTATTTTTAAAACACTTGCCAACATTTTTTACATCTGCTGGAGTAAGAGGGGAAAATAAACACTGGATGTAGGGCTGGATGCAGTACTTTTAATTTGTTTTCACCACAGCTTCCCATTTCTCCACAGTTTCAAATTGCCAGAAGAAAAAAGCTAATAATTAGAAAAAGAAAACAGAAAGAAGGCAGATCTTGCCAGAGTAAATAAGAGTTATGTGTTTGAGATTCACAGTCCTTACCTGACACGGCAGCGGTTTCTCGCTCTACATTCCAAAGGGCAAGCAATGATACTGCTAGCAGTTTTACAAAAGATGCAACCACAGATGGAAGATGCTGCTGGCAAGACCACAAGGAAATCTTTGTCTTGCGTATTGGCCCAGTGATCCCCACAGTAGAGCTTTATAGCAGTCACAAAAGTGTCTGGAGTCAGCCAAATAACAATGAAAGGAATGATGGGGTAGGAGAAAAACCCTGCACAGATTAAATAGAGAAGGGTGTCAGACATAACTCGGAAAGTCCTATAGCTCTCCAGTGCCCCAATGACAATTAAGGGAAGGGATTGTTTTACTTTAGTTTTTTAAATGAAAAGCTTTTGATAGTTATTTTTGTTTTGTGGACTCTATTTATGCACTGCAGCTCAGGGAACTCTCTCGGCATCTGACTTACCCCAGCTCTACCTCCTGGTCTGAAGCTCCTCTGTGTCCCTGCACCAACCTGGCAACCTGGCTCTGGGCCTCCGAGGGGGGGCTAGCCTATCCATGAGGCGCTCTGTCTACAATCTAGTTGTAGCCGGGCTGGGCTCAGCCGGGACAGGAGGGAGCCCGACTGATGAAGTGTGGCTGGTGGGAGCAGTCGTCGCCTATCCCGAGTGCAGGGTATTTTTGGCAAGTTTTTCCCTCAGACTTGGACATGCACTGCCGTCCAGCTCAGCTGGTGCGCTCACGCACCCCAAGATGTCCACTGGCTTCCATCCCTGCATTTCTGCGGCCGTGCATGTAGTACTGCCAGCCTCACTAGCGGTCACTAATGCATTGGCTGGTGGACTCTCTCCCCGGGAAGGAGAACAACTTAGGATGCTCAATCCTTCCCCATCCTCCTGTTGACCCCCTACGACCTGGGCTCGCTCTCTCAACCTGGGTCGTCAAGTGGCGTGAGATGTGGCATCCAGCTCCTCAACCCTCAGCGCCACCGGGCAACTAGGTATTTGTTTTTTAAAGACACAATATTTCTCAACATATACCCATTTTATAAGCACAATAACATACTCCAGTATGTGGTTTATTCTGGATAAACACACTTCTAGGGGCAGCAAGGCAATCGCCTGCACCCTATATCACGCTACTCCCCATGCATGGATTATCCAGAATAAACACACCCTTTGTGTGTTATTGCTACATATATCACAACATACCTTATGAGGTTACTTGTATCACAACCCTTTTATCTTCAAGAAAAGCCAATATGCCAAACTGTTAAAGAAGTACAAAATATTAATTTTATAACTTTAGTAGGAGGTGTTCACTTTAAAATACTGATTAAACTGCTGCAGTTTATGTAACGATGAGGTAAACTGATATGTCTATTTTTGAAAGATATTATTTACTGATGATTTAATGGTTTAATACTAAAACTGAAATTGGTTATTTTAGCAGTTTGAGAATAAAGGATATATACTTACTGATTTATTTTTGTCTCATATAATCTAATAAGAGAAAATAAGAAATTTTGGTGCACTTGCGGGATTATTTTGTACATTTATGACAATCTGAATATTAAATTTATTATCATATTTGTGTTATTCTAGCCATTTACCCCAATGAAGAGACCAGCAGAGCCTTGAAATGTTGGTTTGTGTAATTCATTAAGAATGGCAAGAAAATAAAGTAAGTGTAGCCCCCTACAAATTGAGGTTTGCTATGATGTCTTCCTGGCTCCTGGTGCCCACTGTCAGTGTCAGTGTCAGGCTGGTGTCCTGTCTGCAGTAGTTCTATTTTGTCTGTGTGAGAGTGCCTTAGTGAGTCTCCACTTGTCTCTTTTAAGAGAGCGCCTATTCTGTGTTGGAAATCAGTCTGGGCTGGGTCCAAGTAATTAAGGCTTTACGATCAGCCAAACTGTCGGCTATATTGCTCCATTCTACAGTCGCTACATGTGCAGAGGGAGCCCTGTTAAGAAGTATGATTATTTGCCGTTTATCTGTTGTAATGATAGTGAAGTTTGTCTAACCTGTTTTCAATTGCAGCTTGAGCATTTGAATATTTTTATTTTTATTTATTTTATTTATTTATTTCTAGGAAGTACCTTTGAGTCAAAGGCTCTTTCACAGAGGTTCCACGTCGTAGTAATACATGGGCATTATATCATTTACACAATGGTTACAAGTACATAAGCAGATACAAGGTGGTTCCATGCCTATAAAGACATGAGTGCATCAGGTTACAGAGGTTACATAATTACAATAACAGGGAGTACATAAGTAAAATATATAGACACATAATTTAAAGCAGGCTAGGCTGACAGGTTGTTAAGTGAACAACTTGAGATTCTACAGGATATAGAGTGAATCAGGTAGGGAGCAGAGGATGATACAGTCTGTAAAATAATTAACTATTGCTATAAGCAAGGAGGCGAGAACTTGAGGGCAGCAGTTCTTTTGTCATAAGTGCTAAGTGTGTAGTCATAAGGAGGCCTAGACTCACTGGAGAGAAGTGCTGAGGGCGGGGACCTGGAGCCCTACTAGGGAGTGTTAGTTAGCAAGAAGAGAGGAGAGCAAGGGGTGCAGGTTAGAATGAGGGTAGCAGGAAAGAGGAGGGCAGAATGTGGGGAGTTCAGGTCTCACGGTCACAGATCCTGTTTGTAGCAAGGGCCACTTGGAGTTTATCTTTAAGGGGCCTATTTGCTCCCTCTTTTTGTGATGCCTAAGTCAAGCACTTATTAAGCCAAAGTGGTGCCGGTATTCAGAGGACCATTGGCCTTGTGTGGTTCTCACGGAAAGGGATGCAGAGAGCTGGGTTGTTTGTACCCCTAGTGCATCTGATGGAATTGTTGGCTAAGGAGGCTTTGGCAGGCCTGGGGTGGTAAATCCCAACATAGACTTCTCAATAGCATGCATACTTGATACTGAGATGACTGTCAAGGATGAGCCATTTTGTTTGAGTGTACAACTGCAGGTGTGGAGTGAAATGGGTACACCTAGGACTAAACAACATGCTTTATTTAGTGTTGTTTTGATACATTTAAGCAGTTTGGGAGGCAGCTCCATATACTGCTAGACCATAGTCTATCACTGACAGGACTGAGCTATTTACAGCAGTTTTGAGTGCCTCAAAGTTAGGCCTTTTCAGTGTCTGTACAGTAATCCTAGTTTTGCATTTGACTGACTTTCGACTGCGTCTATGTGTTGGTTAAATGAGAAGGTGCAGTTCAGTGTCAATCCTAGGTATTTAAATGTTTGAACCACCTCCAGGGAAGTATTCTGATTGTTCTGAATGCAAAGTTGGTGAGAGTACGGTGTTTGTTATGTGATGATGCTAATAACATAGTCTTAGTTTTTATAATTGAGGATCATCTTTGATTGAAGGAACCAGTGCTCAGCTGTGGTGAAATTAGCCTGCATTTGAATAGAAGCCATCATTTGGTTCTGGACTTCAGTGCTGGACCAATCGAACCTCTAGGGACCTAAAATGGAGACTGTCCCAGGGTCTTGTGGGAAGGAAATTCTGTAGTTTTTGTAGTTTTAGGTGTTTGGTGCCTAAATGGACCTGGAGGGCAGTCTTTACTGTGACTGTCAGTTCTCTCACTGAAACAAACCTTTGGGATTACCGGAATCCCTGGAACTGCCTGAAGCAGTAGTCAGTTGAGAGTTGAAAACTGAAGAGTGAACAACTCGAGCGTGTCGAGCAACTACTCCTAGAGGAGCATAGAATCATCAGAAAGGCTCTACTGGCCTGCCTGCCACATTCTCTGGCCTAAGGAACTGCCCATTGCAGAAGTCGGACCTTTCCGATTGCTGGCTTAGACCTGCAGCAGAAGAAAGAAAAGTGTTATTGCTACTTGCAAGTGGGACCGAAGACTTGATCCAGAAGTGGTCGGCCTGCCTGAGCGATAGAAGATAGCCTCAGACGGAAAGATTTGTACAGTGAAGCTGTAATTAGCAACTGGATTGTATCCGAACTGAGGTTTAGAGAAATAACTAATTTAAGTGTGCTGAATGTGTTTGTTGATCATGACTTAGTTCCACACGGTGAATTCTGTTACTCCCTCTGAGGCTTTTTCAGCTGAAGATCACAAACTCTCTCAGAACTGTTCATTCTGCTTGAACATTGTCATCTCAGCCTAAACTGCTGCCCCATTTCAGAGATCATCTCAGTGAAAGACCCGCTTGAGATTTGGCCCCTGCTCAATGCCACGAACAGGTAGCGACCACCAGGAGGTGAGTCATGTAGGCCCTGCTTCCCTGGCCTTCCAGATCAACACCATGAGTTCTTCATCCTGTCTGTTCTTCATCCTTGTCTGGGTTGTATGAGTACAAATCAGGGTAGCTCCTGCAACAACAGCTGCAAATCATTGTATGTCATCTGATTGTTTGTTCTGGGTTATTGCAAATGGACTTGAGCCATCCAGCTCAGGATTACAAATATTTGCTTGTGCACATGTTAACTGTTTTTCTTCCTAAAAGGTCCAACAACAGCTGCAATCCTGCCACCCCGGGCAATGCTTCAGGCTAGCTTCATATAACATACTAGGTACCCAGGTTTGTGGGACTGTTTAAAAGGGACTTGCAGTACATGCTGAATCCACCTGAATGTAATCAGAGTGCCAATCATTTTGCTAAATTCACCCTCTCCCTTGTTTACATCCCTGAATAAATCTGATCATCTGTTTCACATTTAATCTGGCTAGTGTGCATATTATTAGTTGGGTTACTTTGGTAATATTGCATTGTTGCATTGCTGACCTTATTTTCCACGGGTCTCCAGGGCAGGTGCAGCAGATCCAGCCCTGTGGTAAGTGCAAGGGTGAGATATTATTACTGCTTATTCAGTGAATGTGAATGTCCTATTGTGTTACTGTTTAGACTACTAGAAGGGTTGGTGGGTTGTTATAGCATCCCGAGGGTTATACCAAAGCAGTTAAGCTACCCAAGTACCATTCCTCTGGGTAGAGGCACCCGTTCACAGAACTCAGGCCCTCAACCTGTGCATAGCCATATAGGCAGGGGTAGTAGCCTATAGAATAGTGCCACCTAGGGGTTATATAAGTTTCTGAGGCAGTTTTTAGTCCAGTTTGTTGGAACTTTCTATTCAAAATTTTCATTGTAACATGTAACAGGGATTACCCCTGCCTAATTAATATGATGAAGGACAGAGACAATCTATGGCACCGTGCTATGGCCTCTGGTCTCCAGACTGATTTGCAGTGCTACAAAGCAGCCAAAACTCAGGCAGTACATAGTGCCAAACTAGAGTACTACAGATGCAAGCTCACTAATACCTGGAGAAATAGCAAAACTTCTGGGATAACATCAAAAGCCTCACTGGGAAACCTAATAAATCCTCCTCTCTATGCTTGAGGTTAGCAGCACTGTCATTCAGGTCCACAAATTTATTTACACACTTTTAATGTCACTTTTACAGATCTTAGTGGTGTCCTCCCCAAACTTCTTTAATGATTCCCCTTGCCCAGTAGCAATGGCAAACTGCTCCTACCCTGAATACCCCACCCTTCTACTTCAAGAGTGTGTCACTTGCTGAATCGAGAAAATACCTACAAACGATTTTAGGTAAATCAAGATTTAGCAGCGATACTCTGGATTTAAAGCTTCTTTCCTCTCCTTCAAGGCCATCTTACTCCCTCTCACTAAACTCTTGAACCTCTCACTCTCCTTAGACAGTTCCCCAGCTGGAAATCTGCTATTTGTTACACCAGTTCACAAAAGTGGTGATAGGTCTCAACACTCCAATTACACGCTTTGTCTGTATCTCTCCTCCTGCTTTCTAAAGCCCTTGAGCACATTGTTGCAGACCAACTGTCTGATTACCTTGACAAGTATTACATCCAATGCCTGCAGCAACATGACTTTAGAAAAGCTCACAGGACAACCACTGCCCGCTTGAATTTACTAATCTTATTCAAAAGGCCCTGGACACTGAACATTTATTAGGTATAGGGTATGTTGACCTGACCAAGGTCTTTGACATTGCTAACCAACAGCTTCTGTTGAGCTCCCTCCTGCCCTTGGCTCTCCAATGACGTTACAAATTGGTTTGAAAGCTACCTGGCAGGTAGGTACCAGCAACTCAAGATCAGTGGCATGCTTTCCGATAGCCTCCCAGTGCAATCTGGGGTACCCAAGGATCAATTCTTGGTCCACTACTCTTTAGCCTCTTCATTAACAACCTTCTGGCAGCCATCGACAGTAAAATGATCCTTTATGCAGATGATGCCGTCCTTTTTCTACTCACACTGACCCTGTTCCTCTATCCCATAATATTCAGACACATTTCAGCCTTATTGAAACGTGGTTTAATCAGCATAAACTGCTGATGAACTATTAAAAACCAAGGCCATGCTGTTCTCTAATTCTTACAGCAAATTCAGAACTTCCAATTGAGCTATCCTGAACAAACTACACCTCCCGCTCAGTCAAGTACAGGAGTTCAAATACCTTGGAATTATGCTCGACTGCTCTTTCTGTCCTATAATACTCATGTTAGTCTCATCTCCAAAGCCATAAACTCAAAGTTAGTGATCCTCTACTGCCATCACTACTGTCTGACCACTCAGGCCATGCGTAGCAGTAACTAGCTCAGTCCTGGCCATAACTGATTATGGGCTAGTTTTCTATGGATCTACCACTGACACTTCCCTTAAAAGAATCAAGACTGCACTGAATAAGTGCTGCCGACTTTGACAGGAGTGGGGAAATGAATGCATACTTGCAATCTCTATAAGCATTCCTACTGGCTCAATCTTTATGGAAGGCTAGACAACCAGACCTGTCTCCTAGCAAAGAAAATTTGCCTCTGACATACCCTACCAGCAACATATGCCTTTATGTTGCCCACCCCAACACACAGTGCTAACAAATCCCCTTACCTGGTCCCCTTCTGCCATACTCTCAAGCCAAATGTCCTTCTATGTCAGGGCCTCATCCTTAGAATGGGCCCTTCTGAAGTCACTGCGAAAATAAACTAGGTTCTTAGAAATGCAAACTCTGCCAGTAACTCCTAATTTTACCAAGTGCAACTGCACTAACTAGGCTTACTCGCCACTCTTTCACTTACTGTGCCTCCTCCACTACTTAATCCTCTCCTTCCCCTTCCCATTCACTCCCTTCCCTTTTCTCTCCCTCAACTGACTGTACACCTCCTCCCTTCCCTCTCTGTTCCACCCACCTGCCCCATCTCCCTCCCCCAGCTTGAGCCCTGACTACTTACTGTACCTCCTGCTCCCTTCCCTCTCTCTCTCTCTTCCTACATCTCTTCAATCTACACTCTTTCCTCCTTTCCTCTCTTATCCCTCTTCTCTTTTCATTTCCTCATTAATCCTACTCCCTCCCATGAATCCTATCTTTCCCACATTCATCCCTACATTTCCCTTCCCCACAATCATACCTTTCCCACATTAATCCCTGCCCCTTCCTCACATTCCTACCTTTGCCACATTAGTCCCTACACCGTGCATCCTCCACCTCCACAAGCCTGACCTTGCACTTCTATGGCCTTCAGCACTTAATTGACAATGCCACAATTTGACTGTCTCATACTCCCTCACCCTCTCCCCAGCCCTCTACATTTCCTTATTATGTTTCAATTACCTTTTCTCATGTTTGTATCTATACTTATATCTATGTAGCCTGTTCACATCTCTCCACTGCTACTATTTTGATCCTCAATTGTTTCTGTCTTAGATTGTTTAATTTCTAGACTTTCCTATGCCTATTAATTTACTGTTAGCTGAGCGACATAGATAACCCACCCTGTATTGATTATTATCTTCTTGTTTGTTCCACAATTGTACCTGACATGGAACCTTTGTAAAATAACCTCTGGTTCAAAGGTATTTGTAATCCTAGTACTCAATAAGTAAATAAAAAAAACGTACACTGCTGCTTCAACTTTATAGGTCTAACAATTCCAAGGATACAGGTTTCTGTTTGTGAACAGAAACATTCTTCTCAATGTCCGTAGAAAGCTTGTACAAATTCTCAGTTGTTACAAGGGACTGGTGCTGAACAACTGCAGCATGATTCAGCACCTGTCCTATGGTTGTTACACCCTGAGATATGCTCAAACGTGGGCAAACAGCCTTGCTACACCAGGGCACATTAAAGATTGCTGGTGGACAAAAGTGGGAGGGTAGCCTGTCTAAAAAGTGTGCATTAAAACTATGGCTTATTTCCAACTGACCTTATAGTGTCCTTGAGTATAGTATCACAGTGATTATCATAACAACATACTATGATGTCTCAAACAATGATTTTAGGTCAGTCAGGGACAGTTAGATGCTCTTTGAGTGACTGTGCACAAGCTATTAGATTATCTAAAATGTTTGGTGAATCAATAAAATGAGATAGTAAAACAAGCATTTGTCAATGCCGAATGTTGTCTAGCTGGCATTGGCATTGGTAGCGCAGGAGTTAGAGATGCATAATAGGAATGGCAGTGAAATATTGAACTGATGCCAACCCCATCCCACCTGCAGAGACTGACAGGTGTTGGGGTGTGCCTTTAGTCATCAGCTATAATGCTCATGCCATTTTACCTCACCCTACCCTGTAGACACTGACAAGTGTCGTGGTGCTTTGGAGTCTTGGGCCTTATACTTACCCCATTCCATAAGGAAATACACTGTGATGAGTGCAGTATAGGAGAATGGGGAGAACTTTAGGGCCAAACACTCAAGGCACACCTCAATACCTGTCACTGGCTGCAGGGTGGGGTGGAATGGCATGAGCATTACAGCCAATGATCCCAAGTCACACCCCTGAAACCTGTTAGTCTCTACAGGGTGGGTGTTACAGCTGGAAATCGGATGCCATAACTCCACATTTTCAACATGGGCTTTTTGTGACCCCACCTCAAGAAGAGCGGCACTATCAGTTTGTTATCTGAAAGGTGGTTTTGCCCAGTGACTGTGCCATTTAGCGCCACAGGCATGAAAACTCATTTTGGGCAGGATGTGAAAATGACAACTGTATTTTTCTTGAGGAGGTGTAAAAATGGCAACGTTGAAAATCCAGAGTGAAAATATGAAAATTGGTGAAGTCATGAGCATGCACAGAAACTATGCAACACACATCTGTAACCCAGTTATTCTGGGAATTTTTTAACCACACTTTCAAAATAGGCATTTTGGTACTTCCCTCATGAACAGTGGCACTGTGATTTTGTTAATCTGTCCCAAAATTGATTTTCCACAGTGACCATGCCATTGTGCGCCACAGATGCGAAACACATTTTGGGCAGGATGTGAAAATGGCAGCTGTACTGTTCATAAGGAGGGTGAAAAATGCCAGTGTTGAAAATTTGGCATTAAAATATTACAAATTTGCAAAGTTACAAGGGTGCATGGAAACTCGCAACGACATGCTTGTAACACAGTCATTTTATGGACTTTCATCACCAGATTTTTCAACGAGGCATTTTAGGACCTCTGCTCATGAACAGTGTCAGTGTCATTTTCTTAATCTGTCCCTAAAACTGATTTCCACAGCAACCGCATTATGCTGCGCTGGAAGTGTGAAAACACATTTTGGCCAGGATATGTAAAATGATAGCTATACTTTTCAAAAGGAGGTGAGGAAAATGCCAATGTTGAAAATCTGGAGTAAAACATAATACAAATTCATGAAGTTATGAGCCAGCATGAAAACTACACAATGCATGTTCATAAAACAGTCATTTTTTTATTTTCACCAAATTTGCAACATAGGCTTTTGAGAGCCCACTTCATGAACAGTGGCACTGTCGTTTCAGTTAATCGTCCCAAAAGGTGAGTCTCATGGAGTGACAATGAACTCACCTTTTGGGACTGAATAATGCCATGACAGTGACTGAATTCATGATGGGGTTCCTAATAACCCATGTTGAAAATTTGGTTCCAAAATTTCCAAAATGACAGAGATATGCACCAAAGTTGAAAAAACCTATTTATGCCATTATAATGCTTACCGGCATTTCTTCAGTTCGCGGTTGGCTTTGAAGAGTGCAGACATGTTCCCAGTCCACTGAAGATCGTCACGCTGGGCTCCAGAGGTAAGTATGGGGTGTGGGGTGTGGGAGGCAGGGTATGCAGAGGTGGGTGGGGGGTTGGGGAGGGTGCAGGAGAGACCATGAGGGACAGTTTTCTTGTTTTACAGGGAAAAAAAAACAGTGAAAGGTGGTTTCTTTTTGCAGGAGTTGCTTGGTACACTGGGGTTGGGCTCCCAGTGTACCACCTGCGATATAGAATTGGGGAACCACAGCCAACAGGGATTGGGCCCCTGTCAGCACAAAAACAGGTGGGGGGTGCACATGATGCCGAGGGATTGGGTACCCTTCAGCACACAGCACAAATCAGGGTTGGGGACATTATGTCAACGGGGTGGGCTCCCTCATCAGCAAATTGAACTGGGCAGTGGGGACTGAAGTCAATGGGGATTGGGACCCTCCTTAGACAAAGAAAGACTGTGAGGGGTGCATGATGCTGGGGGATTGGGCAACCCACAGCACACAATTGAAATGGGAAGGGTGCATTATGCCAATGGGAAGTGGGCTCCCCATCGGCAAATGAAGTGGGTCAGGGCATGCCGACAGGGGATGGGGCACCCCTGAAGTCATTGGCAGCAGTCAGTGCCACCATGTTTGGTGAAAACTTCTCCAGTAAAGGTACATCAGGAGACGTGTTATTGTGCCACTGCATGACAGGCATGCCTCTCATTGCAGAGGCACTATTGTTAGATCTGGTGGTCACTTTACATACTGCTGGTGTCAGCGCCTGCATGCTTACTTATTGGGGAATGAGGGACGCACCTACTGATGCATGCCCTGCATTCGCCACAGTGATTGCACCTCCAAATCTGCTATTACTACAATATGTTGGCTGGTGCACAAGTGCGAACCAATAAAAAGCACTAGGAGAATAAGTACAGGAGTAACACTCACCAGTGTGTTAATTTTGCTGTGATATATAATCAATAAGACATGATGGGGTATGCACTGAACAAATAGTACCACATGCCCAGGGTATATTGAGGCACAAAGCTGCAGACCGAGTGCATTTAGCCTCTGGAAGTGTGACACTATCTGTTCATTGCACCACCCTGGAGCGCCTTACTGCACTTATAAATGGGCCACTTTGTTTTACATGTGTGAAAAAATTTTAATTCATGTTTAAATAATCCAATAGAAAAATATTTAAAGTATTTTGCTGCAAAATAGTTCCTCTGCCTGTATTACTTCCATGCTTTTTTTTTTTTTTGTGCTTCTGACTTTTGTCCTACTGTGGGCTGCATAGATCTCCTTCTCATACGTGTCATGGCTTCCATGCCCTAACTCTCAATAGTTTTTTTTTATTTTTAGTATATTGAGCTCAGATTAGAAAAACATAAAATAAAATGCTGTCCATATGTTGTGCATTTAGTTTATGGTTTGGTGGGAGTCATCCGCTTGTGGCAATGGACAGTGTTGTGCTGGTCCTTTCCAATTGGTGTGCAAGTATGGTGGCAGAAAATATGCTGATCTTGGCAGTCTGAGTAGAATCAACAGCTCAAAATGGACATGCCAGCCACAGCTCTAAGACAGAATCCAGTTGTTATACTTTTTAAAAAGTTCACTTTGCAAGCCATTACAGCCTGTAAAAGTGGAACGACTGAGCAACTGAGGGAGGTTAGAGTGTGTGTAGTCTATGGATTTTATTTGGAAAGCCACCAGATCATGACAGAGGGGAGCTGTTATTTAAATAATGGATGGAAAGAAAACCTACACTACAATTTATCTGCCGAGGGATGAGTGAAATGAGAGTGACACAGACATCACTGGTTGAGGTTCACATCATAGACCGGGAGATTTGTCAGCAGTGAGTTTCAGTGCAGGTCAGATCACCCAGTATTAACTGTTTTTAAACCATAGCAAAACAGCTCATGAAATCATGACACACTGAAAAGTCACTGCTGACAGGACCATGGTTCAGCTGAAAATCTTCCCGTTCTGTGATGAGAAGATGAGAACAATAGGATAGTTCTGTGTGTTTTTTGTACTTTTATACTGAGTTTGGGTGGGCTGCACAGTTGTTTTGTTTTCCTCACTAAGAGGGAAAAAATGGCAGTGTTTCAAAATGAACATTCTAAGTGGCACCTTGATTTATACTCTGTCCTGGTTTTAGGAGTTTGTTATTCCCTGTGCATCTAACGGAGTTGATGCACAGGTAATAACCAATCAAACTGCAGGATTTTCTCTCCCATTTTATAAACAAGCACAAACTATATATGGTACTACCATCAGACTTGCCCATACTGTACATCTTGTACAACAGGACACGCTCTTGTGTATTATTCCTTTATAATATAGTCTTAAAATAAAAAAATCTACATATTTAATGAAAACTAACCACCAGCTCTGAGGTATCTAGTTGTGCTGTAACAACTGGGCAGTTACATGAGACTCTTGGCCAGTCAGATCACTAGGATTTCTTCACCTGTTTTAGATTACAAAATGAAACAGAAGAATGTAGCAACTATTAAAGAGTTCAAAGTTGTACTTTTCTATTCAGGGTTTTAGAAGACTAGAATATAAGGGGGCCTCAAATGTGTTACTAATTTGCATACTAACTGCCTACTACCTGCAGACTAGCTACTGGGGCACATAGACTCACTCATATTTGTGAGTTGTACACTTGATCTAACTGGCTACACCTTCAGGGCCATATAAACTACAGTATTACAACTGTCTGTTTGCAAAACAAATCCATCTTGGTCTAACCCATCCAGTCTGCCTAAAGCTTCTTAAACAAGTAACTAACCCTCACTGCACCTGTGGAATGTCTAACCTACCCTACCAAGTCCTGTTATGTCACACCTCCATGACACAGTGCTCCTTGAAGTACTGGGCATCAAGCTGGCTAAATGACCTCCCACCATCACTCTCGAACCAATCCAAGATCGGCCCTTTAAGTACAAACTTCACTTGCGCCATGAAACACAGTGCAGGTGTGACTGTCTGATCTAAGCTATCCCCCACCCCATTTATTGTGAAAATTACCCTCTCTTGGACTTCTTATTTTCCTCCCTCACTGTATCTCTGTTCCCAGTGATCTAAGCTTCCCTATTCGTCCCTCTTATCTCCCTTCATACCCCCCACTCCTATTCTACTCCCCTCTATCATGATATAATCTTTGCCTGGCTACATTGTTATTCTGTATTCTCCTTAACTTTGCACTTTATTTTGTCTATCATGCACTGTTCACCTTATCTGTTTTTTGTAACTTACTAGGTACCTGTGTTCATCTTTACCTGATGTGGAACCTTTGTAAAAGAGCCTCTGGCTTGAAGGTATTGTAATCCAAGAAATAAAATAAATAATAAAATAAATTTGGTAAATGAGGTGAAATCTGGTGTTTTGGAGACTGGTAAAGTAGGTCAAAGGAACTCAGTTTTGTTTTCAGCATTGCAGTACACTGACGCCATGATGCAGCACTTTTTACAGCACATGCACACACTGAACATGTTCAAGTTGCTGGCAAGCCATGACTGGCAGAAGCCAATAGGAGAGGACAGAGGAGAGGAGAGGAGAGGAGAGGAGAGAGGAGAGGAGAGGAGAGGAGGAGGACATGAGTTCCACGAGTCCTGGTTTTGTAAGTGATGTGGTGAAGGAGTCAGGACAGGGACTGGGAGTCGTGGTGGGGGTAAGGGCTATACCTGAGAGAAGGACTAGGGCTGGCAGTTTGATAGTCCTTCCAATGAAACCATGTTCTGTACTCCCCAGAAATAATTGCCTTCATGCCCCTTGCAAGCAACAGCTTTCAAGCAAGTTCCAGTTAGCCAGTATTTCTGGTGATGAGAGAAAGCAAGCTGAGCAAAAGAAGCACACAGGCCTCCCACTGTTCATCTTTGGACTACTTTGAGGTCCCCACCCATTATGATATAAGAGATCTATCTTTCTGTAAAAGCACTATGTTTGTCTTGTGTGAAAACAAGACACCAGCTGTCAGTGCCAGTGGCATCAGCACCACCACTGTCACCTCTGGAACATGGATCTGAACAATTGCCTTTCTGCCTTGAAGCATGCCCCCCATCCCCAGAGTCAGGCAGCAGGAGTGGTACCAAGCACAGTGCTGCTGCCCAGTGAGTCTGTGTCTAGCACTGTCACTTCTGTTATCTTGTCACCTGAGGAAAAGTAGAATTGTTTGGGGTAGAGTGAGGTACACACTGACCCCACAATTGATAAAAGAGCTGCTAGCACTGCGACAAATACTGCCTATAGTGAAGAAAAATCAGCATTTACATAGCAATTTTCACACACATTGCATCCCAAAGCACTTTACAAGCAATGCTAGACTGATAGTGAAGTGACGGAACGTGTTGTGGCAGCCATTTCGCACATCAACACCCACATACAGCCTTGGACAATTGCATGAACCAGTTTAAAGGAATGGGAAATGTTGGCCAGGACTCAGAAATTCCCCTACTGTTGTGTAGGGGCTGCTACCCTGTAGGTGTGTCATGGAGGACTTCAGTGTGCAGCCAGAGGTGGCTGTGGAAGAATGCATGGAAGAGACCTTTGGTGTTGCTGCAGACACTGATAGGGAGGTCCAGCAAGATGGTGAAATGCAGGAGCAATCTGTGCTTTGCAGAATGGAAACTGCAGTGATTTCAGAAGAAGAAAGGAGGATGAAAGCTATGGAAAATCAGACAGCTTTTTGCAAGCACAGCTTCAGCAGGCGAACAGGATATGTCATCAGCTAGAGCTAAAATTATGGAAGAGAAAAATGGAAAAAGACCGGAAGATAACTCACCAGTGCTGGGACAATTGCTTCCTAAGGTCTTTGTTCTTAGAGAATGGAGGAAGTGGTTACCTTGGAAGTGCAATTAGAGGAAGAGATTTGGGTGGATGATGAGGAACACCAACTACCAGGGAAGGGTTGTGGTCACCAGAACAGGCTCTCTCATGGGCAGGTTGGAAGAAGGATTGAGGCACTTGGATTGTGGATGAGGTATACTCTCACGGGTCCACAAGTAAAAAGAAGGAACAAGGCATTGGACCACACTGTGAGGATGAGAATCAAAACCCTGCAGGCTCTCAGGATGCATCACAGGAACATGCAGGTACTATTTCATATTCCCGTAGAAGTTCACAAGACACATATTTTGATGCCCAGCCCAAATGTTTTGGCCATAGGTCTGACTCAGGGAAGGGGAGGCTTGAAGAGGAGGAAGACTTGTTGAAACAACTGAGACAGCAACAAAATAAAACTTCTTTTGCTGGTTTGTTTACAAAGCTGGTTGAACAGGCCAAACAGTGCAATGCTATTCGCTTAAGGTATATGTGAGGTATGGAAAAGCTCTCGGACAGATACTATGTGGGAGAATACTTTTGAAACAGTCTCTGGGGTTCTTCCTTGCTGAGATTTATGCTCTTATTCATGCTCTGGGGAACATACCTTCTACATAAGCTTTCATACCCCAGAGATACTTGAAAAGTTCTGGACTAAATATACGACCTTAAAAAGAATCCACTTTGGTCTCACTTTCAAGTAATTCCCTTAACAAAACAACCTTTTCGAGTTGTCACTGTGCTGCTTCGAAATGAGGGTGTGAACACTGCTGACATTTTATACTGGATGGAAAAGTTGCCAGATGTACAAGGTTTCCAAACCTATTTTGATGGGGAAGGCTTTTGGAATGGTGGGTGGCAGATGAAGATTAAGCTGTTTCACACAAATAATGAATATAGAAACATAGAAACATAGAAGTTGATGGCAGATAAGGACCGCAAGGCCCATCCAGTCTGCCCATTTTTTTCTGCCTTATAAATGTGCCATCGGCCTTTGCTCTGTTAGTGGCCTATCTATTCATAGTCATTTGTATTGCTCCCTTATGCCTATCCCATGCCTGTTTGAAGCCCTGCACTGTATTCATAGCCACCACTTCTTGTGGTAAGCCATTCCATACATCCACCACCCTTTCTGTGAAAATAATTTCCTCACATTCCCCCTTAATCGGCCCCCCTAATCTCATGCTGTGTCCTCTTGTCCTGCTATTTTTCTTATATTTAAACATGTTAGACTCTTTCACCTTGTTAATGCCCTTAAGGTGTTTGAATGCCTCCGATCATATCACCTCTCTCCCTCCTTTGCTCAAGGGTATACATATTAAGCTCTGTTAATCTGTCTTATTATGTCTTCTGATGCAGTCCCTGCACCATTTTGGTGCCCTTCTCTGGACTGCCTCAATTTGGTTAATGTCCTTGTGAAGGTGTGGCCTCCAATACTGCCCGCATGATACTCAGATGGGAGTCTAACCAGTGTCTTGTAAAGAGAGATTATTACCTCCCTTTTACGACTTGTGATACCCCTACTAATACACCCTAACACCCCGTAGCCTTACCTACTGCTTTAAAGGTCTGCTTGGATGATTTCAGGTCATCAGTGATGATGATGCCCAAGTCTCTTTCTTCCTTTGTGACTGCTAGCAACCCCCTCCCAGCCTATAGGTGGCTTCAGGTTTCTCTTCCCTATGTGCATGATTTTGCACTTCTTTGTCTTAAATCCAGTTGCCACGCTTCTGACCATTTTGCTAGTTTATCCAGATCTCTTCTCATTCTGCCCACCCCATCTGGATCATCTACTCTGTTGCAGATCTTGGTGTCATCTGCAAACAGACAAGCCTTACCCTCTAGTCCATCTGCAAGGTCACTAATGAAGATGTTGAAGAGGACTGGCCCCAGGACTGATCCTGAGGTATCCCACTTGTGACTTTGCATCTCTTCTGACTGAATACAATTTACCACCACTCTCTGTTTTCGCCTCCAACCAGTTTGCCACCCAGCTGACCAACTTCTGACCCACCCCGAGCCTACCCAGCTTATTTATCAATCTTCTATGTGGAACAGTGTCAAAAGCTTTGCTGAAGTCAAGGTAGGCGACATCATCCCGCCCCTTGGTCCACCACTCTGGTCACCCAGTCAAAGAAATCTATGAGATTAGTTTGACAGGACCTTCCTTTTGTAAACCCATGCTGTCTTGGATCCAGCTCCCTATGGATTCCAGGTATTGCACTATCCTTTCCTTAAGGAATGCCTCCATAATCTTGCCCACTACTGAGGTAAGACTGACTGTTCTGTAGTTCCCTGCCTCCTCCCTGCTCAGTCTTGTGGAGCGGGATCACATGAGCCTTCTCCAGTCCTCTGGGACCTCTCCTGTGCTCAGAGACTCACTGAATAGTTCTGCTAATGGCTCTGCTAGTTCCACCTTTAGCTCCTTAAGTACCCTGGGATGTATGCCATCAGGTTCCATTGCCTTATCCACCCTGAGCTTAGCAAGCTCTTGTAGGACCCTTTCTTTTGTGAGGGAGTAGTGCTCACCTCCTCCCCTGTGTCCATGATGTTGAGCTGCGGGCCTGCCCTACCTTCTCTTCAGTAAATACTGAGCAAAAGTATCTATTTAGGATAGATGCCTTACAGGGTCCTCCTCCTCACATGCTCCTTTTCTCCATTAAGCTTAGCAATACCCTCTGGACTTTCTCCTTTCACTAATGTATCTATAGAAAGTCTTGTCACCTTCTTTACTGTTCGTGCTAGTGTTTCCTCAGTTTGGGACTTTGCCTGCCTTACTGACTTCCTGCTTCCCTTAGGGCAGTTTGGTATGCCTCCCTATCTTCATCCCGCTGTGTTCCTTATATTTCCTGAAGGCCAGCCTTTTGGCTCTGACCTTTTCTGCTACTGTATTTGAGAACCAAAGTGGTTTCCTTCTTCTTTGCACTTCCTTTTCTGTCTAACATAATGGGATGTTGCTTCAAGTATTGCATCCTTAATGCTTGCCCACTTTGCCTGTACCCCTCACCTGTGTTTCTTTTTGCCATGGCTAGCTTAACTCTGTTGGCCATCTTATCAAAGTCAGCTCCTCTGAAGTCCCATATTTTTGCCTTGGAATGGGATGATTTAGATGTAGTAGCCAAATTGAACCATACTATGTGATGGTCACTGGCCTCCAGGTGACCTTCTACCTGGAGATCTGTGATCCCTTCCCTGTAGTCAGTACTAGATCTAGGATAGCCCTGTCTCTTGTGGGCTGCTGTACCAGTTGTTTGAGGCCCTCCCCTGCAGGGAATCCACTATGTGTCTAGTTCTGGCAGATATTCCTGCTGGTATTGACCAATCTGTATTCGCATGTTGAAGTCTCCCATTATCAGACCCTCCCTTTAGCTGTCATGTTTTGTATATCTTCTAACAGTAATGTGTCTCTGTCCTTCCTGGTCTGGGGCCTATAGACAACCCCAGTTCTTATGGCTGTCCCATTTCCTGTTTCCAGGGTGACCCACAGTTCTTCTGGCTCCTTATGTGTATTCTGAATTTCTGTAGCTTTGATATTTTCATTGACATACAGGCTACTCCTCCCCCTTTTGCACCTTGGTCTCTTCTGAACAATACATAGCCAGGTACTGAAGTCTCCCAAGTGTGGTTACTGGTAAACCACGTCTCACTAATTGCTACTATGTCCAGTTTAGCCTCTGACATTATTGCCTGCAGGTCTGGGATCTTATTTCCCAGGCTGTGAGCATTTGTGTACATGATTTTCCATTGGCCAGATTTTGGTGAGTTAGTTGTTGGGTGAGGTTTGGCTGTACCCCTGTGCGATAAATATAGGAGACAAACCTTTTTCTTACCTGGTGATGCAAATGAACTGCAAACATGCTGAATCCCTGTTTGACCACTAGCTGAGGGAGGGTGTTCTTCCCATTCGACGTATGGGGTGCTGCACCCTCTCCCCATTTGCTAGTTTAAATATTGAGCATTTACCTAACTGTTTTTATTGGGAGAGACAAGGGTTTTGTTTCACCCTGAGCAACCATGGAAGTGTCATAAGTGTGGGTCCATTGCCACATAATCATTAACTGCAAAAAAGTTGTATGCTTTCAATGTGGGGAACTAGGTCGCTCAGGGTATCAGTGTGAACATTTCCTAAAATGTAGCTTTTGAGATGAACTAGGCCATACATTTACAAACTGCCCTTTGGCAGCCCACAATAATAAAGATGCTGATTTTGCAATGCAGGATCTACACTTCTTTAAAACTGCCAGAAGTAATATGGATTCAACCAATTTTAGGCAGCGTCCCAGGCCCGAGATCTCAATGGAGATCTGAGAGAGTGTCAGCCCAGGAACCTATTACTCAACCACAACCCTTACCCCAGGCAAAGGAAAAAGCCTTGGGAAGTCATCTACAGAAAAATCCCCACCCTGCTAGTAGTAGATACCAACCCCATCACCCCCAGGGGAGCATGACACCGCCTCCCTACTACTCGCTCCCAGTCATTTCACTCCCGACATCTCTCCCTTCATTAATTTGCTGCTGCACCTACTCCTCCCAACAGATTCACTCTCCACACTGTTTATTCCTCTCTTCTTCACTCCTAAGTGTGATATCGCTCCCACACAGTGCTATTATTCCTTCGATCCACACATGGTAAGTCATTGATATTGCTTACCTTGTTATCCCTCACCTTGTTTGTGCTCTTATTCCCACAGAAGATATATTCATATTTACCCATTAGTGTTTGAGAGTGATCAAACTGTTAAACTGCATCAAGTTAGGGAGTGCAAAGTTTGTGAATGTATTCAGGGCAATTGGTTTACAACGCTTTTGTTATCTGCTGACTTAGTGATGGAGTGAGTGACCTCTGTTATGCATTATATGAAAATAATTACTTTCATCATCAAGCTTGTGCCTCTTCCGCTCAGACAACATGAAACGACCTGTCATTTTGCAAGCACTCACAGCTGTATCACAGACAGAGATAGTGAATATAGTAAATACTAACTGTATCCTGATAGACAGGCTTTATGTAGTATACTGATTGTTGATTGGTACATTCACTGAGGGGAGATTAAATCTGGAATGAGACTTCAGGTGCTTGGATGGCATTCAGAAGAAGAGAGATTCATGTATTCATGCAAGCAGTGGGAGTAAATGAACAGTGGGGTGAATTGCAGTGGGAGTGAACTGACAGCAAAGTAAGTTTGTAAGGGAGCATAAGAGCAGCAGGAGTTTGTCAGGAGTCAATAGTCAGGAGTGAGTTGTCGAGACCCACCCCCAGAGTCAAAGATGGCTTTTGGATACTACAATGCCCCCCCCACTCCCTCAGCCAAACTCAGGGAAGCTTTGGATTTTCAAGAGGTTAGAAGCAAAGGAGGCCAAATAAAACAATTGAACATTCTCATGCACAGGACCCCATAACTGTTTCCAATAAATTTATTTATTATTTATTTATTTATTTAAATTTTGGTAACTGGGTAGGCCACTGAGACCAATAATAGTCCCTTTTTCAGGGGCGACCCGGGTTAATTACAACAATGGTACAACAGGACAATAATGTTACATTAAGTTCAACAACATACAGTAGATTATACTTCATACAAGGAGACAGTCATTAGGCATACAGAGTAATACAGGGACTGTTATCAGTTCTTTGTCATACACATTAGGTGAGATCAGTAAACATAATCATCATCAGGCGAGCAACAGGAATGAAGTTTGAAGTTCAGCGATTACTAGTGCATTGGTTTAATCCCTGCAGATATGTTTTAAGTCCCTTTTAAACCCCCAAAGGATTCACATGCCTGGAGTTTGGGTGAAAGTGAGTTCCATATGGGAGGAATGAGGGATGAGAAGGCCCTGGACCCTTGGGAGGACAGTGTCCGGGGAACCTTGAGAAACTGTCTGTTTGATGACCTCAGAGTCCTATTATTAGTTTTAGGTTGTAGTAACTCAGCCAGGCTAGGTGGGGCAGATGTCAATCTGAGTTTATAGGCTAGGCATAGAGAGGAGGAGCGTAGAGTCTACCTTCCAGGGTGGGCCATTTAAGGGCTTGCAAGATCTGGCAATGGTGTTCTCTTTGGGGCACCCCTATAGCAAATTTCCTGATCTGGTGGTAAAGTGTGTTAAGTTTTTTATCTCAGTACTTTTAGTGGAGAGAAGTACAGGAGAGCTGTACAGTAGTTTGGGTAGCAGGGTACCATGGGCAATCTTAGCTCATGACTCCAGGGTGAGGTAAGGGCTGAGTCGATACAGGAGACCTATTCTTTGGTTCAGTGTTTTGGATAGGTGATCTATGTGAGCCTTGAAGTTGAGTTCCGGTCAATGGTGAGCCCTAGGTATGTTAGTGAGTCTACTACCACCACCTTTTCCCTCGATGAGAGGGTGAGGTTGAGTGTATCTGATCTGTTGGGTGGCATATTTTGGGCCCAAACAGCATCCCTTTGGTTTTTGCAGTTCAATAGAAGTTGATTTGTGGACAATCAATCTTCCAGTGATGTTAGATCTTTGGATAGCAATCGGTTGAGTTCGTCGGATCCTCCACTGATCTATAAATAACAATGTCATCTGCATAGAGAATGATTTCAGGGCCTTTGCAAAAAGTAGGCAGGTTATTAATAAATAGGGATAATAGGAGTGGTCCTAGGATAGATCCCTGAGGAACTCCCTTATAAATATCAATCTTGTCAGATTTGGCACCCTGCCATTTAACTAATTGGGATCTGTCCTGGAGATAATTCCTAAACCATTGTATTACTAGAGAGTTGAGACCGATTTGTGCCAGTTTGGCCAGGAGTACTTGGTGATTTACCAGATCAAATGCTTTGATGAGATCGATAAAGATTGCACGGTGTGCAGTCCTTTGTCAAGGGCAGAGAATATATCAGTGGTAAGGTTAAGCAGGGCAGTGTCAGTACCATGATTCTTTCTGAAGCTGTGTTGGGCCTCGGAGAAGATATTGTGTCTCTCCACGTAATCCATGACCTGGGAGTACACCACTCTCTTCAGCACTTTGCTTAGTGTCGGGAGTAGGGATATTGGATGATAGTTTTAAACAGAGTCTCTGGCACCCCTTTGTGTATAGGGGTAACTAGGGCCACTTTCAGAGGGAGGGAACCCTTCCTCCATCAGTGATCGTTGATCAGCTACGAGATTGGGGCTGCAATGACTGGGGCCGTATTATTGATTAGTTTGGGTTCCAGCCCATCATAGCCAGCTGTACCATAGGTTTTAATACCCTGTGAAATTTTCTGGACTTCTAGACTAGAGACTAATTTTAAATGAAAATTGGGAATGTTGTGGCTCTTTTTGGGGAGTTGTTGTGAGGTTTGACCGGCGGGGGACTTGGGGTATTTATTTCAGTAAAGAATTTATTAAATGCTTGTGCTGCCTCGAGTGGGGTTGAGTAGTGAGTACTATTTGCTATGATGTTGCCCCTTTAGGTTCGTTATTCCCTTGATAAGGGCTTATCTGAGACCAGAATTTTGGGGATCTGATAGGTTTATTTTTGGATATGTCTTAGGTGATTCCTTTTGGCTTTCTTCAACTCAGCTTTACATCTATTTCTGAGTTCCCTATATTTTGCCAGTCAATGAATTGGTCTGTGGTTTTATAGGTACTCCATGCCCTATCTCTGTAACCCATGAGTTTCCTTAGATCCCGAGTGAGCTACCTGGCTTCTAGACCTTTAACTCTGATCTTTTTTGAGGGGCATGTTTGTTAGCGGCAGACAAGAAATGATTGTTGAAGAAATCTCGATGCTTTCCAGGTTAAGGGCTAATTTTATCTGCAGCCAGTTAACGTCTGTGAGTGTTCTGAGAAAGGAACTAGTATCAAAGTTAGAATAATTTCTGGTCAGGAAGATGAGGGTGGGGGACAGGAAGCTGTTCTTCCATAACCTGAACATGGGGAGTGATCACTCAGGGAGTCTCAGAAGGTGCCAACCATTTTGAATCTGTCTGGGTTTGTGGCCAGGATCCAGTCCAGAGTGGATTCTACAAATTGTTGGAGAGGAGGATCAGGATTTGATGCGACATTGAGATCTTCTTCACAAATGGATGCCATTTCTGAACCTGACTCGGTTAAAGATACAAAAACAGTGGGTAAAAGCAAGAAAAAGAAAATAGGGGTTAGGATGGGACTATGAAAAGTGTCAGGAAAACTTCTGCTTCCACTTAACCCACTCATCTTCTTGTCCAATGGGGTTATGATTTGAAATTTGCAATCCTTAATACTAACAGCCTTAGATCTGAAAAAAGAGATTTGCTACTTTTGGCATCTTTGCAGATCTAGAATACAATATAGCATTCTTTCAAGATACCAGGCTGCACACACTGGAAGATTTTGATAGGGCTACCAGTGCATGGGGTTGGGGCCTTGTTATTGGTTGGGGGAGGAACACTTTGTGTTCTGGTATGGGAATTTGTTTTTCGATTTTCTCTTTTCAGTTACAAACACAGTTGATTTTGTCCCAGGCAGAGCTTTACCACTTGACGTTAATATACAGATGGTGGCATTTAGACTTATTAATATTTATGCACCACAGAGTAAGTCAGAGAGGATTCAATTGCAACAGCAAATACGCCTTATTTGTTTACCAGGAAAAATACTATGGCAGAGATTTTAATATTAATAGGTCTATAACAGATAGAGAAGCAAGAACCTCAGAGTTATATTGCTACACTAATTTTTAATGATTTAATAGACCTTATAGGATTAAGAGATGTATTTTACAATCAGATTCCTCAGCTCTTATATACAGTTTTAAAGGCCACAGAAAATCTAGAATAGATTATTGGTTTATTTCCCAGACTTTACAAGTTAGTAATCTTACAGTTACTCTGGTGGTCACTTCAGATCATGGCCTAGTAAGTCTTAAGATTTCTGGCTATGGAGAAACTTCAAAAGGTCCTGGTTACTGGAGACTAAATGTATCATTGTTAGACTATCCAGAAGTATCAACATGTGCTAGAAGCTAGAAAATCAATCTTCTTCCTGTATGATTCTAAGCAGACTCATGGAGCTACACAAAAAGATTTTCAAGATTATTTTAAACACATAGGGAAGACATTGGGTAAACATAATAAAAATAAGTGTCAGGGATTGAGGTCACAACTTCAGTATTTTCTATCTTTTTAAATAAAGAAGAATTAGTGGAACCAGAGGAACGTGCTGAAGTTAAGACAATTATCAAATGTAATATGACAAATGTAAAACCTAGAGAGAGAGAGAGCAGAGATTTGGTACACAAGGTAAAAAAGCTAGTATAAGCCTTTTCAATAGTTGTACTAACCAGAGAGGAAGAATGAAATTAAAAGTATTGTCACAGTACACGGTGAACATAGAATATACCGAAAGAAATCATGGAGACAATAGCACTACATATTTCAGAAATGTTTAGCTCAGATCCATCCCTTACCCCAGAAAAACTGGAACAGTGGTTAGATCTTTGTCCACTCTCTAAAATACCAGATCATTTATTTTTATCTTTAATGGCACCTGTTACAGAATGGGAGTACCAAACACGATGAACCAACTTCAAATGGGTAAGGCCCCAGGAGTGATGGACTTCCTAAAGAGTTGTTTCAAAGAATAAGTGCCACTCTAGGTGTAGAAATAGTTCACATGTTTAATTCCAGCCTAGAACAGGGATTTCTACTAGACAGTTTAAATTCTGGTCTTTAATACAACTTTTAAATCAGGGATAGAGAATTTGAATAATTGGAGACCCATCACATTACTGAATTAAGACTGTAAAATACTCACCAAAATCTTAAGTAACAGAATTTCGATTGTATTAGAATACATTATACACCCTACTCAGTTTTGTTCAGTGCCAGGGAGGACCATTATGGATGCACTTATTCTTCTTCAAGAAATTATGGTAGGGGAAAACAGAGGAAATTACAGGACTGTGCATAAGTTTAGACCAGGCTGAAGCCTTCAGTAGTGTTTCCACTTATATTTATGGAAATGTCAGGAATAATCTGAGTTCTCGATGCCCTTTATTAGATGGAAACAGATATATTATAGTCATGGAGTTGTTGACCCCTATGTGAACAAGTGGGTGGGAAACAAAGGGTTGTGGCCAGAGGAGTCAGACAGGATTGTCCCTAAGCCCTATTTTATACATCTTAACTTCAGAACCATTAGTGGCATGCATTCACCGATCAGATAACATTAGGGGTCTATCTTTGAAGCTGAGGACACAAAATTAAGACTGTAATTTATGCTGATGATATTTATCTTTCATTAGCAGATCTTCCATCTTGTGAAGCTGCAAAGCCTTGACAGTAGCCTACATGCTGGGAACAGGTGCACAATTTAACCTGAACAAAAGTAAGTGTTTTGATATTGGTTCTAATGTTTTTGAGAAGGAAACAATTATGGGTATTCCAGTCACAAACAAGATGTGTAAGTTCTTGGTGTTTATTTTGGGATGGATGACATGGCAATTTTAACTGGGAGCTTCTTATTAAAGAAGCTAGAGGTGAAGTGGCACAATGGAATAGATGGAAGAAGGCAAACAAGAAAAGGGTTTTTTGGTGAGGACTTTTCTTCTTGGATTTTTTACATTTAAGTTGTTTTGCATTATCTAAAACATTGGATACAGCCCTTTTAGTGGGTTTTCAGGCAATTTGGGGCAGTCGTCTGAACCTGATCAAGGGGGTCCTATACTTATAAGTTAAGCTTGGAGGCCTTAAAATGGTTAACCCTATTACATTTTTCTTTTGTATTTTTTTTATTCCAATATCGTCCCATCTTAAAGGTAAACCCACTATTTGGGAATTATGGGCTACAGATCATATTCAACCCTGGCTAGACCAGTGGCAATGGGATGGAGTAATTCTAAACAAAACCCATTCTAGGTTTACTAGACTATGTGCAATACTGCTTTAGTAAAATCAAAGTATGGGGCATTGCAAAATTACAAATAGTACATATTACAAGAAAAGAATTATATATTTACATACAACAGAACTATTTCCACAAATGCTCAATCTTTTAGATAGACAACAACAGAAAAGGACACAGATCCAGGTAATGTTAACACATCCAAGAACCCCATCTTATATGTGGGATACCATTTGGCTATGTGCCCATAGCAGATTAAATGTGAAGAGCACCCTTATACACAAGGGAAGGAATAGAGGGTTTGTCCAAGGATGAATGTTTGCTCAAATGTTGTGGAGATGATGAAACATTTATCTTTTCAGTGCCCTTTTATATGCTAGTTTGGGAATATTTTTTTACCTTGTGGATTAACACCCCATTAAAGCTCATTAACAAGGAGATTCTGTTTCTTGGGATTTTACCTGCAGATTGGTGAAAATATGATCAGGAGACAATGCTTCTTATACTTAGCTGTCTAAAATATTGTATTTGGCAAGTGAGATGCATATGGTCTCGCAACAACAGTATATTACCCCGAACAGTTATTCTGGACTATACAAGAATCTATTAAGGGTATTCAGAGTTTGGACAAAAAAATAGGCTGCTTGCTTGTTACAAACAGAAATGGAAACATATGCCATGGTTAGACCTGGGTTACAATTATTCACACATGTTTGCATAGGTACAGTCCAAGTGTGTTTCTGAAACATACAGCATGTTTTAAGCTTACTTTTCTGCATAGGCTTTCTTTGATTTTTGTATAGGTATAGTTTCATCATAATGAGTTTGAAAAAAAGGGGGAGTTTCTCTTCTCCTGAAGTGGGGGTGATGTAATATTTAATTTGCTATAGCTCTTGTTTCAATATCAGTAGTTAAATAAACTTTATACTTACCTTTCCAGTAGGGGTTAGTATGCTTAAATTCTGATTAACCATATGATTCCTTGTTTATAATTTCCTTGGATAAAAATGTATGTATTGCATTTTATTTTTAGGTTTAAATAACTAAATTCACCCACTTTTGGTTGGGGTAATTGGTAGGGTACTACTTAATTTGCTTCTGTGTTTTCTGTTTCAATATTTGACTTTACAGCACTTTTTGTATAGCTTTCTTACAGTAGGGGCAGTATGCATTTAATACTTATTTATCTTATGGTATTTTTTCATTATAGACAGATGGGGTTATATTATGTATTTAAGTTGAAAAACAAAATAGAACGTATGATGAAATACTTAATTTACTTTCTCAGGAGCTTGACTGTATTTGTCAATTTATTTTCATGTGCCTTCAAACATGTATTGTAATATTATTTTGATGTTCGGGAGGATGAAAGATTCCAGTCCAAGTCTGATCGAGGAGGAGGAAGGTTGTATCCTGATGGCAGCACAGGGACTACTTTTGCTGATGATTTAATATATGGACCTGTAGACCAGAATGCTGCTATTGATACTGACTATGATGTTGAAGAAATGGTATCTGCAGTGGAGGATAAACTGGGTGATAGTGATCACTCAAATCTATCTAGAATGGAAACTGTGCATGAGTTGTCAGCTGAAGAATGGCACTTGCAACCAGAATTGGATGAGAAAAAGTCACCACTCTTGTCATGCTGTCCAGGTTGGACATGAATTTTCAGACACTAAATTAAAGCTTGAGGAGGAACACAAAAGAAAAGATCCACTCGAGCCCTAGAACTGTGACAGGCAAATGTCTTACCTTGCTTTCCCAGACAGAGGTCTCAACCGCCAGGTGATATCGGAACCCCGCCAGGATCCAAGGATGCTAGTGCTGGCTCTTTTCTTCCTTTGAGGAATGGACATCTGGAGCTGCCTTAGAACAGGCAGGTTGGATTTTTGAACAGGGTACCTGGATTCTGGACCATCAGATACCCTTCCAGGTACTCCTTCATGGTATCAGATGGTGATTTCTATTGTGGCAGATGCTGTGGCTCTTCTTAACTTCAGCGCACTTCACCGCCAGCTGCAGGTACATGCACCACCCTGAGGCTGACATCTTTCATCACTGTGTCAGATGCTACTGACCCAACAACAGTAATGGATGGCAACAGTGTTTCCCACCTAAGGTATCCACTGAACTACCAATGACAGACACAGATGAGGGGGCTCGATCTGCAGTTTCTGATGTTTCGGTACAATTTTGAATTCTAACTTACATGCTGGGCAATGGTGGAACAGGGGCTTCCTTAGTTGAAGGAATGGCCCTACTATGAAACAACCTCAGAGCTATGCAGATTTATTATGAAACTGCCAGAGGCTGCAAAACAGAGTTTTGTGTACAGCTGTGTTTTAAGGGTATAGGACTGTTCCTGACAGTCTTTTGTGGGGAAATGTTGTTCCTGGACTCTATGCATTTTAATCCTCATAATGTTTATGCCTTCATACACGCACTATGGCACTTGAATTTCAATGTCAGTTTTTGTACAGCAACATTATTGGACAAGTTTTGAAGCTTTATAATCAAGTTAAAAATACATCTGCCTGGCAATCTTTTACTGCTATTCCTATCTCTAAGCCCACAGTGAGAACAGTGACTGTTTTATTCCACAATGAGGGTGTGAGTGTGTATAATATCACTTTCTAGCTGGAGAAAAGGTGTGATATTCATGGTCACCCCAAGCCTATAATTGATGACAGTGGGTTTTGGACTAGGGTTGGGCCTGAAATATCCAGCTGAAGCATACTGACCTGGGAATGAACCATTTTCTGCTCTTTTATTTTAGGGCAGGACCAGGAATTCTGTTTACCCCAGTCAATTGAAATCCTGTTATAAGTGTATCTCTTTATCTCACTTAAACACTGACTGTTCTCAAGTGAAATGTTTTCAATGGGGAATTGGTTCATACAGCAACTCAGTGTACTGTTCTGTCCATCTCCAACTTATGAGGTGACGATGAACATTCTTTTTGATTTTGCCTATGGGTTTCCCATAACTCAACAGAACCTACTGAACAAGACTATTACCTACATTTGATTAAGAAACATTTTGTTCTCCTGTTCTGACCAGACTTGTGCCTCCACAGCAGTCTAAACAATCTGAGGCCTCTACCTTATCTCAGAGACTTTCCCATTACCAGCTAGTACTCTCTTGTTAATACCTCCTGTTACTGAGGGGATTCCAGTTCCTCCCTTGTCTGCTTCTATGGTTCCTTCTGTTCCCCATGTCTGTTTTAGACACCTCTGTGGCACCTGACCAACTACCTGTGAGGTCCTTGTCAACCTCACCCCCTTCACAGGCCTGGAGCCTACACCTGTTATGCCTAATCCAGAACCTGCTCCTCCATGTGCCACAGATGTGCAAGATGAAGACAAAGCTCCTTTTAATCCGTTGGAAAGTAGGGACATACACCTTCTCAGCTTCTGCCTTCTGAATCTGGAACACTTGGTACTGGGAACAGATATGAACCTCTGCAGAGCTGGGGGAGCTTAAGGAAGCAGAAGAATCTGAAGCATCTTCCTGTCCTCCGATACTGATGGCTGTATGGAGCCAGGGATGCCTGTTCTGAGAGACTCAACACCAGCTCCAACAAAGGGTGGCCCATTCTAGTAAAAGATACACTAATTCTCCACTTCACATCATGTTATCCTGGATATCAGGCTTGCAAGCCTGAATACTAACAGTATTAAGTCTGATTTTAAATGGAAGACTTTGTTGGCCCACTTGCAACAACTGAACTATGACATTTATTTTTATGGACACTGGCTGCACACAGATTTGAATATTTTGGCTGCTACTCAGGAATGGTTCTAGGGCCATTCTTTTTGGTCCATTGTACCAGATTTATGTTGTGGTTTGGGTATCTGTTTTTCTACTACTAACATTACTGTGAGGAAATTGATTGAAGTTGAATGAGGGAAGGTTTTAATTCTAGATATTTTGTATTTTGATTTGGCTTGCTGTTTGATTAATATTTATGCTCCCCAGTCAAAAGCTTTGAGAATTTCTTTACTAAGTAGTGTACAACCATATCGCCATACTAATAGACATTTTTTTTTGGGGGTTAATATTAATATGGCAAAAGGTCCCAGTCAGAAATCTCAGATATTGTGACAGATAATTTTACAACTCTGATTAAACAAACTATTCTAAAGGATGCCATGTTGTTTCCTGGCCAGTCCTCAAAGATACTTTTTCTAAAGGAACGTTGACTTCTCGGATAGACTTTGGTTTATTACAAACTTTCTTCTGATTGTACATACCAAAACATTGCATGTTGAAACCTCAGATCATGCTTTAATTACTTCAGGTTTCTTTTACGCCTCATAGAGTACCTGGACCTGTTTTATGGTGTTTGGATGCTAGTATTCTGTCTCTCCCCAGGTCTTATTTGATGTTAAAACATAATTCAGTACAGGCAATCTGTATTATTTCTATATGACTCTGTTTTAGATTGGTGGAAGGTACTAAGCGGTGTCTGATTTTTTCAGCAGACATTTAGACAAATAGCAGTTTCTGATTATCAGAATTATATGGCTCAGAGGACTTTATTACAGTCCTTCTTTTCTAGACAGGAAACCACTCATGAGTTTTTTCTGTTGATATTTCAGAAGTGAATGCAAGATGTTTGCCTTTCAGTACAACAGGCAACGACCCTTAAACAGGAACAAAAATTTGGAACTCAGGGAAACAGGAACAAGTAAATCCTTTGTGGATTGGACTAATAGATTGTCTAAACGGCAGATCGTGACATTGTAAAACTCTGTTGGTGTCACAGTGTCAGACAACACTAGTATTATGAATATCTTGGAACAACATGTACATGCACAATTTGGGACCGCATTACCTGAAAATAGTTATATGAAGCAGATTTTACAAGCGGCACAAGTTCCATCTTCAGATGTGAATTATGCTGCCTTTTTATTAGAAGTCTTCACAGAACAGGAGATAGATGTGGTTATTGGCTCTCTTAAGTCTGGAACCTTGCTTGTTCTGATGATTTACTGGAGGAACTCTATAGAGGCCTTTAGAAATTTATGCCTGTAGAATTTTGATTTGTTTAATGCTTTTTATGAGACGATAGATTACTTAACAACATGTATGAAGGGTTGCTGATTTTCTTTTTAAATCTGGTGACAAATCAAATATTGATAATTTGAGGACATTACCCTATTGAATACCAATTTTAAGATATTTGCTAAGTTATTGAGCAAACGTTTGTCATCTGTATTAGATGCCTTAATGCATCCTTCTCAATTATGTTCCAGGCCAGCAGATTACTGATGCCCTCATCCAGTTTAGAGAGGTGGACGCACCAGGAGAGACAATAAAGCTGAGATGGGTTATATTTATTTATTTATTGAAATGTTTCACCAGGAAGGCATGTTGGCAACATGTTGCTCATCTCCCAGTGCAACCTGGGGGATAGGGAACAATGGATAGAATACAGAGAAATGTTACAATGTTGGAATACAATTTGCTTACTTGCATACAATGAGAGCAGGAGGGATTACAGGTGGATAACATTGGCTAACAATGCAACAGTTAAGTATAGTAGATATGAAGACACATATAGCAAATTGGCAACAGTTGGCAACAGTTGGTGACAGTTGGTAACGCTGGAACACATATAAAAAAACTTGGCAACAGTATGTAGCATTAGATGGTAAGGTGACCCAATAGTATTGGTAGCCTATTAGTGTAACACATATATTCAAGATTTACAGTGATTGGAGTAAAGAGAGGAAGAATGGAAGGAGGGAACAAAAATTGCAGAGGGCAGAATGGAAAAAGGGAAAGGAAATTTACAGAGACACGCAAACAGAACAAGATTTGTGAGGCAAACAGAGATGACAGGGTGGACTAAGCAATGCAACAATTAAATATGGTACATATGAAGACACATATAGCATACTAACAACAATTGGTGCCAGTTGGTAACACTGGATCCCATATAATAACTTGGCAACAGTATGTATGTAGCACTAGATAGTAAGATGACCTCATAGTAATTGGTAGCCATTAGTGTAACATAGATATTCAAGATTTACAGTGATTGGAGTAAAGAGAGGAAGAATGGAACACATATAATACCTTGGCAACACAGGTCAACTATAGTAGTGATGTATATCATGAGTCTTGACCAGTCAAAGGCTTTTGATAAAGTCTCCCATGATTTTTATGGTTCTGCTTGAGACTTATGGCTTCCCAGAACTTTTATAAACTGGATTAGAATGTGCTATGCCTTGGCTTACATTTGGCCATATGATAATGGTTGGTTAGGGTCTAGGTGTTGAGTACAGGTTGGGGTGAGACAAGTGTCCATTTAGTCCCTTATTGTACTTTTTCACATTGGATATGATTATTAGGATTCTTTATGCCTCCCCTAGAATATGAGGGATATCATTTCACACACTTTAGAAATTAAATGTGTTTCATATGCTAATGATTTGTGTGTTCTGCTTTCAGATGTACATTCTGGCAGGATAGCATATAATTTACTTTACTGCATATCTGTTATCGTAGGCACTAGCATTAATACAGCAAAGAGCATATGTCCTAATGTTCAGAAGGTTTATTATAGAGAATGACATAGGCACCATTCTGGCTGCAATGTTCCAGAAACTATAATGGAAGAAAACATGGTTCACCAGCAACACTCTGGTTTGTAGGCATTGAAAAGTAGAAGCTGGACTCAGGAGGAGATCTAGAGCTTAAGCTTTTACAGAGGGAGTCCTATTGGATTTTTAAACTGGAGAGCATAATGCCTGATGGACTAAATGAAGACATTCCCCTACACAACTATGTAAATTCATAGACATTTTCTACTGCATTATTTCCATGCCTATGTTGTTCTGCTCCTCTGTTTACTCTGTATTTTAAGCATGTACTTTACAAGGGATGACTTCTCAGCTCTTCCTTGTATAAAGCATGACTTGCCAGCTCTGCTTTATTTATTTATGTGTCTGTTGGTGTTTAATCAGGGTATGACTTGTCGTGTTTCTGCCCTGTTTTTATGGCATGACTTTTGGCTCTGCCATAAAATGTGATTATGAGAATCTGTGTAAAATACCTGTATCTATGGTTTTGGTATGCTATTTATTTAGCCTTGCATAATTTGCAAATATTGGTTTTAGATGTCTGTCTGAGTATTTTGCCTGTATTTATATCTTGTATTTATCAACTGATATTTAGATAGAAATATGCACCTTTGCAGTTTTGCACTTTTAGAGCGAGTATGCATTTTATGATGTGTCCTGTTTATGCTGAATAGCTTACACAAATAGTTGATAGTGTTTGGAATGGAAGCACTGTCACTTTAAACTCTGTTGGCTATTAGTACAACACTTATGGATGGTGCACCATGCTCTGAGGATGACTGAAGGAAGTCGATATTGTAAGCGCACCATGGAACACCATGTAGCCAGCATGGAAGCCTGATTTTACTGCGACAAAGCGATATAGCATTTAAGCGTTTTAGCATTTGCACTCTGCAGTACCTTTCTTGTTGTTCTGTTTACTCACGGTTCATTTGATGCTCCACGATGGCCGCAGCTACAAGCCTCGCGAAAGAGGAGCTCAACCACTGAAGGTGAACAACAAGGGACCATGCAACACTCGCACTAGCAGTAAGCTTGCTGAACAATATTATTACAAAGAAGCACTTGGGCATTTAGTTGTATTTTGCACTTTGCTATGCACTGTTGAATGCCCTGTTTAGTGCACTTTGGAGTGTAACAGTGAAGAACATGAGCAAGGAAACAAATAATTTATCGAGCAAGCAGTTAATGTGATGAACAAAATGTTTTTGGCACCTTAAGCTGCAGTGTTCTTCCCCTTTTTGTAGTACACTATTAACGGGTTGCTTCTTACCTTTACTGGCAAGATTATTTCAGTCTAGGCCGTATATTGTACTTTTCAATGACCATGTGTTTGTGTGTATAATCTTGAATAAATATGCCTTTGGAATTTTACTTCCTGGATTTGTTCAAATATTTTACAAAGACAGTCCAGTGCTGACCTCAATTTGTAATTCATTCATGGTTTCCTAGTAATTTTTGTGGTTCATGTTTGGATCTGAGGTACCAGTGCACTTAACCTCTCCTGTATGGTCTAGAGAGCCCCCCACCCATTTTGTAATTTTTTAGTCTCCTTGTAAGTTATTGGGAATCTATTTAGACCATGGAGATATGGCGAAATATAACTGGGATTTATATCTAACCCATGGAGAGGTAATGTTTGTCAATGGAATGCTTGTCATATGGGAAACTGAAATGGATTTTCTTAATAAAGAGTTTGCTCATTTCTACTTTTTTATTTTAAGTTACATTTATCCCATTCCAAAGTCTTATGAGATGGCCTTACTAAGCAGTTTTTTCCTGTTTCTGAGGCAGCCAGATGAACCCTGTGAAAAGGCATGTTTTATATAAACCTTTGAAGGAAGGAGGAGGGGTATGCCAGATCCCATTATTTTCTTTTTAGTACTTTTCTTTTTGCTAATATTATCCCACTCTTAAAATCAAAATATGAAATATGGACACCATGGGTGCTTTCCACAGTATTGGGAATTTTGATGGAATGGTCTAATAGTTCTTTGTGCATAAAAACAAAAGGAAACCTAAATTATCTGTCTTATGGACTTATATTTTGATTATATTCAACATTGGGGAATTTCATTCACTTATGTTGGTAACACACAAAGGAAGCAATTATACTTGGATATTTTGCATACTTGTATTGTAGAACACCCTTTTAGTCATTTTTCTCCGTTGAAACAAGCCCAGATAAAGCTTCTGCTGACAGATCCAAGGATCCCACCTAACAAGTGGGATACCACCTGTTAGGGGTTCATGGGAGGATAAATACCAAAGGGAACCACAAACATAAAGGATTGTCTGACAGAGATTGTCCTTGGCACTCCTGTGTTTCACAAATAGAAATGATCACTCATTTGTTTTAACTTGCCCTTTATTTTAGAATTTAGGGACCTTTGAAAGAAGGATGGAAGATTTCATTATTCTCAAACCTTACTCCAGCAATTCTGTTTTATGGTATATTACCATTATCTTGGAAAGATTTAATGCAAGCAGTATTCAAGTAATCCTGGTCAGCTTTACATACTGGATTTGGCAAGTCCATTGTCGATATGTTTTACAGCAACAGCAGTTAACAAGTCTGGATCGGTATAATATTTTGTTCATGATTTACAGCATATTAAGGTTACAGAGTTTTCTGAAATGGATTCTGGCACATGGCAGAATTTGTGGGGTACAATTCCTTGGTTCTAATATGTTTTCCTCCTTTGTACTGTACATGTTTGTATGACTTTTCATTTTCTTGCAGATTTTCTTTTTATGGGGAGAGGAATATTTGTTTCTGTTTTTTGTGCTTTTATTGCACATCAAGGGATGTGATTGTCATTTTATTTGTTTTCTTTATCTTTTTTTATTATTATTTAGATATGAAGTTTTCCTGTTTGTATAATTTTGATTTTAATGTTTAATAAGAAATTCCTCTACTCATTGATAAAGGGCACTGTTGATGGTGTTTGTATGGCCAGTTCATCTTGAGCTCGACCTGCACAGATGCAGGAGAGGCTAGGATTGAGTCTCCTCCCTGCCTAGGACTCAGTGGAGACCAGTATGGAATGCTTACCGGAGGAGTGCATGGAAGTGACAGAGAGCAACTTACCATATGAGGCGTCATCGTGGAAAAAGAAATTAACTGTATGGAGCAAGATGCAACAAAAATGGAGAGTCGACAGTTAACGGCAGCAGATTTGCAGTCTGTATTACAAGAAGAGGAATGTTGGTTCTTGAGCACAGAGGACGGTTGGCAGAGGAAATATGGACCCATATGGAAAACAGACCGGAGGTACTATCAACACAGGCTGTTCTACATGGAGAAATGGATGCATCAGTTTCTACAACAAGCATTGCAGCTGAGGAAAAGATGACACAAACTGCTGCATTGAAGCAGACGGGATAGAGTGCAGGTACTGTATAAAATCTATCTAGTGTGTGCACAGTGTCTTTACCTATAATTGACATTACAGGAGGGATGGCAGGGTCGGAAAGTGTTTTAACACATTTGTTCATAGATGCCATATGGTGTTGGAACCATCCTTTGCTAGATCTGACCCAAAATGGCCACCAGGAGCAAATGAGTTAATGGTGGAAGTCCTTGACTTCTGCAGCACAAGCATAACTTGTGCAAATGACTATACCCAGCAGTAGCACTGCGATCGTCCCCTGTTGGCAATGTTTACAATTGGTATCACAACTGGAAAACTGCTAAAGATACACAAAAATCTAGCACAGTGGGATTGGCTGCAAGAACTGGGGAGGGGTAACATTCCCACATCCTTGCAACCTGTGAATTATGGCTACCACACCAATTTGGTTATCAGAAGCCCTGGAGAAAGCTGGATGGGTTAAGATGGCTGATGGTAAGGGATGGGATGGGATGCAAGTCTCCTGGTACTTCAATGGCTGTGCCTGAAAGGCCTTTAGTAGCTTTAATGGATATAGGGTTACAGGAGACCTTGACACCTGCTTCCTTCACAGATCCCCAGGACAACCAGATGCCCCTCAGGTCAGCCAGCCGGTAATGAGGAGGAACCAGATAATCATGACATACTACAAACAATAAATAATTTGGAAGGAGTGACAGGGCCAGTGGCATCACCCTGGACCCTGCTAATATGCAGGCATCAAACACCTCAGAGGATCCAGCAAAGGAACCAGGACTACTGGGAGCTGCTGCTCAACAAGATATTGCACAGCAAGGTGGGGGTTCAGAGCCTGCTCCTACCCACCCACTGAATGTGTGGATAAATATGAGGGAACGTTTGTTCCCTGAGTATGTAAGGCTCACCACTGAACCAGCCAAGAGGTGAAACCCTGTTAGATTGAAATATCAGGGTGGTCTTCCAGACATTCCAGATTGTTTGTTTGTGGGTCACTCTCTCATCAAGGAGACCATGAATTTTATGCACATGAGGTGTATGCACTGATACATATGCCGGGTGACACCCTTTATGACATTAGTTTTAAGCATCCTTCTGGTCTGGAGTGGTTCTGGAAACAGTACCAACTCTTAAAGAATATTTTCATAGCAATATCACTCACAAAACCCTCCTTCAACTTAATCATGGTGCTGTTTTGTAATGAGGGGTGAATGTTGCCAACATTACTTTCTGGCTTAAACAGTGGTGTACTGTTAATGGTATCCTGAGCCCATATTGACGATGAGCAGTTTTGGACAGGGAATGGCATTAAAAAGTGACCTTAAAGCAAGTTCATGTGCAAACACAGCACTTACCCAATTGTTTCTTTCTTGGAAAGACAGGGGTGTTTTTATACTGGTCAACCCCGGCGTATACAAATGTGTGGACACTGGGCACCCCAGTAACGACGTGAAAAATGAAGTGTGGCCTGTGTGGGATTAGAGACATAATAGTGCACAATGTGATAACCCCATGCAATATAACTTAGGTGAAGAGCATGGACACACCTTTCAAACCTGCTCCCGGCCTCCCACAACAGTTTAGGCAAGGCAGTCCATGCAGAACAAGACATATACTGAATGTTACTCTGACACAGAAAGAAAGATTAAAGATGGTCACAACACCAGTTGGGGCTAGCCCACCAGATGTGGGTGAACATATGGAACCTGCTGCTACTGGACAAGCAGGCCTAGTGCCCTCTGAAAGCCCCTCATTCAGCCCCCTCCTCCCCGCCCCAGCTCCTGCCAAGGGAATTCCTGTTGAATTTGAACAGACATCCTAGCCAGATGAGGCTGAAGCAACACTGGAATCAGAGGTAGCTGCACCACAGGATGCAATGTCCACAGTCCTGAAGGAGCTCCATCTCGAAGTGCATGGCACACATATAATAATGCCCCCTCCTTCCCATGTGAAAGGAAGCACCTTTAAGATGGTCACCCTTTCCAAGACAGTTTTGAAACCTCCCATCCTGACTTTACAATTGGGAGACACAGACACAGTGGTGGTGGAAAACCAAATTTCTGTTTTGAAGGAGAAGGATTGGGCAGAATCTGAGGGGAAATTGATGTGTTCTCAGTGACATCTTCACAGGCAGATGTTCCTAAGGAAGTAGAAAACTGGTAAACAGAAATGAAAAATGGAAAAGGAAGAGATGAATAGATACTCATGTTTTGATATCTGTGTTGTCCATTCTTTTCCTATTCTTTTATATGGCAGAAATTAACATCATAACCTGCAATGTCAACAGTAGTAAGTCAAAGGTTAAAGGCAGGTCACTTTATCTATATTACATGACTTTCAGGGGGACATTGTCTTTTTACAGGATATCCACTTGCACAATCCCTGAAATTACTCTAGCACAGAAGGACTGGAGATAGGGCCATCTCTTTGGTCAGTGGAGGAGGACACATGTTTGGGGTTGGGATCTTGTTCTCTGGACCAGCACTGAATGCTGAGAGTGGTTGATGTCTGCCCTGGGGTGCATTGGTAGTAGACCTCTTGTACGCCTACAGCTCCTTAGACTTATTAACATATATGCACCACAGGCCGAGGTGGAAAGAACCAGACTATTGCACCACTTGAACCCTTTTTACATACTTCTAAATTGACCACTTGAGGTAACTTTAACTGTTGGTTGACCAAAAGGATTAGGGAGGAAAACTGAAAAATATTTTGTGATACTAACCTGCTGAAAACCATTCTACAACGCTTGTTTTAGGAATGCTTATGATAGCTTAGGGACAACACCCATGCATACATTTTACAAAGGAACCCTATCATCCAGAATTGATTTTTGGTTTATACAGGATAGGACAGGGAAGTGCTGCATGAATTATACCACTGAAATTTCAGATCATGCAGCAGTATGGGTAACTTTGGACTTGACTAATATGTACAAATGGGTGGGATATTGGAGAATGAACCATGTCCCTGTTACAGAAGGACGCTGTTAAGGAGGAACTCATGGAATTGTTGGAGCTAGACAGATGGTTAGATGTTTGTATGATAACCCTTGGACTGGTGGGAGGACACTAAGCAGAACATTAAGCAGTTGATGTTGATTTCTCAATGGGTAGTAAAGACCAACTATAGCTATTATTTGAGTTTGTGAGCACGGTACTTACAGCTTCTACTCAAATGAGGGAAACAGGAACTGATTTGGCAACACAAATTAATGAGGTCAAACAGAAAATGTTTACATTTTAATACTGACAAGGAAAATCTTTATGTATGGAACAGAAATTTGGAACTCAAGGTTTCAGATACCATGTTAATCCATTTGTTAGTCACACTGATCAACTTAAACAAAGAGTCATGACCTCATTACAGGATGAAACAGGCAGGGTACTCTCAGACACGCCTCCATTAAATGGTTTTAAACTCCATATTCAATGCAAATTCCAGGAGAAAGGAGTCCCAGTATAGCAAACATTTCTTGATTCCTTGGTTGCTCCACAAGTGTCAGTTTTGGATCAGCAATTGTTATGTGAACCTATTCAGAGTGTTGAAATTGGAGATGCCATTGGGTTCCTGTCAGCAAATACAGCACCGGGGCTAGATGGCATACCCAATGAGTTTTATAAACTTTTTCAGATCAGATTGTTTTATTTTTTATGTTTTTATTACAACTAGGATTGCAAGTACCTTTGAGCCAGACTCTTTACAAAGGTTCGCATCAGAGAACAAATGCAATACAAGTTACAGAAATAGGAACAAAACAATAAATAGGTTGGCATATTAGGTTACAATGGTAGATCAATACAATAGCTAGAATAAGTAGAATGTATACATGGGAACACGGAGTAACAGAGGATAAGTAGGAGGGAGGGTGGAAGATGAAGATAAACATGAGGAGTGAAGTTGGAGAGGGCAGGAATTGCAGCCAAAGGGCATGGTCATCAACTGGGAGCAGGCTGAAACTAGTCAAAAAAAGGAAAGGTCACTGAGGGCTCAGAAGAGGCGGGGTGAAGGGGAAGAGTCAGGAGTGGTGAAAAGAAAGAAGAAATAAAAAGTAACATAGAGGAAAGGAGGGGTGGAGATGTGGTAGGTGATAGTTGGAGGAACAAAACGAGAGGGCTGAGGAAATTATAGGTAGCATTCACAGGAGCTAGAGTTAGTAAGGTGGAGGTGGAGTTTATGTTTGAATGAGTCAAGGGTGGTAGTGGAGGAGATCAGATTGTTCCTGTGCTCACTAAAGTTGTTCATGACCATCCACATTTGGGGAAGCTAGGTCCCAGTATGCAGGATGTAGTATTGTTTTTCTTATTTAAAAAGGAGACTGAATGGATATCAAAAATTGAAGACCTTTAAATCTGTTGACATCAGATTATAAAATTCCGCCAAGATTATTACTATAAGATTGGCAAGGGTGGCAAAACCCTTACTTGTGGAGTCTCAGACATGTGCCATCACAGAAAGGAATGTAAATCAGAACCTGATATTTATCAGATAGTGGAGCAAAGTCTAGACAAAACACTAGAGGGCTATGTTGTAACAGTAGATCAAGAGACACCTTTTGATTCAGTAAAACATGGCTACCTATAGGTGGGTATTACAGCACTATGGTATTCCTAAAGTTTTTTTTTATCCCTGATACAAGTTTTGTATAGAGAGGCACAACTGAGACCCTTGGTGAATGGGTATTTGGGGACACCTATGTTTGTCCATAAATGGGTGTGGCAGGGTGTGCCTGGAGCCCCTTATTGTAGGTTTTAGTTTGGATCCCATTCTATGGACAATAGAGGATGAGCATCAAATAGTTCCTGTAAAGATGGAATTGGTGCACCTCTACATAAAGTTTCAGCTTATGGGAGGATTGTGTCCTGGTAGTGGCAGGCTTAGTCTCTGGAGCACATGCTCTGGAGGTCTTTGACAGTAATTGTACAGTTACAGGTATTGCCATCAATACAAGGAGAAGTGCTGCCCTTGCATTGGCACATGCTGCTATTCCAACTGATTTCGTATCAAGTAACTAAAGGGCCTGTTAACACTCTGGCTTGCAATTTGGGGCCTGGAATGTGGCTCAGGCATATTGAGAAGGGAAACTGATTAGTGCACAGTCTAAAGTTATGAAATGGAAATTGTGGGCAATGACCAAAAGGAAAATGATTTTTTATTGAGAACATATCATAGTTCCTATTTTTTGAATATGGCTCACATTTTTCCACCACCATTTCAAATGCACACTAAAATTCTAGGTTTATTTTTTATTTACTGTTGGATAGTAGACTCAATCCAGTCAAGTGAAACCATACTTATAGAGGTGGCAAGAAGGGGTTTCAATACACAATCAGCCTACAGTTTGTTTTTAGCATTTTTTCTATACAAATATTAAGCCTCTATTTAGTGGGATTGCAAGTGTATGGACTCAGGTACAAAATGACAGACAGGTTGTTTTTTTCCTGCCTGTGGACTAGGAAAGTGGAGTTTGAGAGAAAAATCTTTCCGAACATGTGCAATTTTGTTTAAAATGCAAAGATTATAGAAAATTGATTCATCATGGTTTCAAGGGTACCCAGGAACAATTTTTTAAGGAAATTTTGGTGACTTGTTATTATGAGGATCCAGTGTTTACAGTGAGCCCACATATATAGACTAAACATCTTTTGGACGCCATGTCAGACAAGCAAATTCTACTTAAAATGTAAGAAACTATGTAGCTATGTGGGCATGGAAAAGTGAACGTGATAGCAAACCATAAGCATGAGCAGTTGAAGAATGCATGTGTCTGATACCAGGCTGTCATGAACAACTACAGACCATGCTGCACTTATTTGTGAGTGCCCATTCATACAGCCCAAGTGAAAATGCTGAATGATTTCTGGAACACTTATGTTTTGTTCAGATGAATTATGATATGTTGATTTATGGCCAGGTTCCAGCTTTTTGTTGAAATGGAATAGAAGCACAATATATGTGATATTTGCATGCCTTAAATGGGTAATATGGCAGATTCACTATCAAGTGTTTTGAAAGGCTAGGAGGTAACATTGCAGGATTTATTTTTCAAGTTACAAATGAAATTGGATGTATTATTACTAGTATGAACTCATGCGTAGCAGGAAACTATATGTCATCAAGATTGAGAGGCATTAAGTGGGTGGGTGAAGGAATGAATGTGTTTTTCTTTTTCCTTTTTCCTTTATTGTTTTGATAACTTACAGTATGATTTGAGCTTAACGTTTTGCTATTTTGTGAAATGTTTCTTTTGATCACTGTCTGAATTTATTGTTTGTTCTTGTTTTTGGTTTTGAATAAAAATCCCATATTCTTTGCAAAACTGCCTTGGGTTCATTAACTTCCACCTGGACATCCACCAGAGATGGGTTGAAAGGACCTCAGTTTAACATCTTATCCAAAGGATGGCACACCCCAACAGTACAGCACACCCTTAATACTACACTCAGTTTCCAGCATTTATGTATGGAGCTCAATCCCAGTGTGGGACTAGAACCCACGACCTTGTGGCTCAAGCAGATGTGCTACCAACTGAGCCACACTGGCACCAGTGAAAGACCATGTCAGTGAGGGAGGATATAGGAGGAGATGTCAGAGTAGGAGACATGAGAGTGAAGTGGTGTAGGAGGAGAAGCAAACATGGAGCAAGTGGCAGAATACTGAACATATGAACATATGAAATTTGCCAGCAGATAAAGGCCTAGAGGTCTATCAAGTCTGCTCGAATGTGCACCTCCCCTTGTCCTGTCCCATCCCCTTTGAAGCAGTCCACTGTTCTACTGGATACCATTTCTGCAGGTAATGCATTCCACCCAGCCACCACCCTCTCTGTAAAAAGTGTCTCCTCATCTCCTCCTGAACCTTCCTCCCTCCAGTCTCATATCATGGCCCCTGGTGTCCCTCCTCCCTTACTTTGAACAGCCCTCTGTACCTGTCTTATTTATTCCTTCATGTATTTAAATGTTTCAATCATGTCCCCACTGTCCCTCCTCTCCTCCAGTGAGTACATGTTCTACTCCCTCAGCCTCCTCCCATATGATAAGTCCCCAGCCCCTTGATCATCTTTGTCAGAATGGCAAAGGAAAGCTGAAGAATCATAAAAGACTGAGACATAGGGATATAGGGAAGGGAAGAAGTTGAAGAAGAAGAAGAGGGAAGAAATGGAGATGCACATGTAGCAGAGGAGGAAGAGAAAGAGGAAGAGGATGAAGCAGAGGAGAGTGAAAGTGTGCCATCAGTTATATACCAACAAGTTCTGATGATGAGTGTGATACAGAGGTGGAGGCCATCGCAGGAGGAGGAAATCATGCAAAATACTCAGGCACATTGGTCAAGCTATGAAATCTAAAGAGCAGGCCCACCCTCGGCTCCTAGATTATTAGCCTCATTGTAACCCTGCCAGTGCTGCCCTTCCTAGGCATCCAGCTCAGCCAAGTCATTCCACATTAGCAAAAAAACAAGTCATTTCAGTCGACACACTGTTGCTCCAAAAGAACCCCAGTAATCCAGTTATGTAACATATGAACACTGACAGAATTTGTTTGCAGAAAAAGACCCATTGGCCCATTGTGTCTGCCTATATTCCTGTTCAACTACTGTATTGTGTTGAATGAGAGAGCCGTAAAAGCTCCTATTCACCATTCCTTTCCTTTTTAGTGGGGTCTTACAAGCCCTTGTATCTTTCCCACTTTATTTGAAACCCTCTGATTTTACACCGCACCTTTTCTTGCAGCTTCTTCCTCCTATTCCCACCTCTCTGTGAAACAGTATTGCCTGGTGTCTGCCTTATAATTACCTCCTACCAGCTTCTTGGAGTTACTCTTGGTGTTTGTGTTCCACACAATCTGAACGATTCCCCACATTGTAGTTTATTTCCTATGGAAGTATTTGCATGTTTGAATCACGCTTACACTCTCTTCTTGCCTCAAATGTGTACAGGTTCAGAGCAGCCAAACTCAACTCACACATCCTTCCCTGGTGTCCCTAGAGCATCTTGGTTACCTGCCTTACACTGCCTCCCTCCATCCCTGTCCTTCTTAAGATATAGACCCTAATACAACACACAAACCTCTATCTGAGGATGAACTAGTGATCTGTATGATGGTGGCAGCACCTCTGGCCCTTTGCTGTTGCTCTCCATCCCTATGCACCACAACATCCTACCTGGCCTACCTACTGCCCTATTTCATTTGCTAATGCCTTCAGACTGTCTGAAATTATCACTCTCAAGTCCTTTTTCCTGCAATACTCTCAATTACTACATCACTATTCTATATTCAATGTCAGGATTTCTTGCCTCAATGTGCATGGGCTTGCCATTCTTGGTGCTAAATTTAAACTTCCATACTTCTGACAACTTTTCCAATGTACCCAGGTCTTCCTTCATGATTCTGACACTCTCTTTACTATCCAGCGCAGCCACAGGTCATAGGTATCATCTATGAAAAGGCATTTCCAACCCTCAATCCTTACCATATGTTGCAGATAAAGACATTAAAAGTATTGGTCCCAAGAATTATTCTTTGGCACCCACTAGCAACACCCCTGACCCTTAAGAACTCCCCATTTATTACCAAACTCTGGATTCTGTCACTTAACCAGTTTCCTAACACCTTGAATTTTGTCTCCTACTCCAAAGTCCTGCATCTTCCTAACTAAATAAATCTATGCAGAATAGAATTAAAGGTTTTACTGATGTCAAGGTACAGTATGTCCATGACCTGTCTCTTGCCTTCTGTCTTTGTCACCCAATTGAAGAACTTGATCAGGTTTGTCTGACTTAACCTCCTCCCTGTGAACCTACACTGCCTTTTGTCCTCTGGTCCATCTGCTTCCAGAAAATAAACTATTCTTTCTGTAATTATGGTGTCTAGCAGTTGATAGGTGAAGAAGGGTATTCCACACAAGATCTCTCACAATTTAGATTACTATCACTTTATTCACATGCTTTAAAACAGACATAATCAGGCTTGATTCCTGGAATATATCTGTTGAGCCTTGTTTATTGTTTCAATAACCAGAATGCTTTTTAGTGTTCAAAACACAGGTAAGCAGAGTGACACAGCAATGTGCCAGTGATCGATGAGTGTAAGTACATGTTAGAATGGGAGGGCTAAAGCCAATGGTTCAGTGTGGGAAACAGCTCCTCACAAATCCCCTATTTAAGCTAGCCAACTTCTGTTAACTCCTCTTGGAGCATTTTGAAATCAGCACATGTGGACTCGCTGCTGGGTTCCATCTCTTGGTGCCTCTGCTTCTCGGATCCTGCAGCTCTCGGCTGGTTAGGTTGGACTCTTTCCTGTTTGTTCCCTCTCCTGGTCTCCTTCCATCCCCTTTTCAAGTCCTTCCTTGCTCGTTCTTCCCCATCCAATTTCTTCCCTCCATTCCCATTACCCCTTTCATTCTGCTCCCTCATTCGTTCCATTTGTCCCCATCTGTTTCTCTGTTTTCTCGTTTGTTGCCTGTGCTGCTGCTCTTTTGGGCCCTCCTTTTCCAGCTGCTGCTCCTGCTCCTCAGACCAGCCGCACTTCCTGGGCATACATCACTCACCATACCTGGATTATCTTCCCACCTTACCTTGGACTTCTTGACTGCAGATTCCTACTGGCATCAGTGTGGATCTGGTTCCACTACCTTCCTTAGGTGGGTGTATCCCTCAGTAGTGTCATTTGGTACCAGCAGCCACATCAAATGCCCCCTGGCTTCCTGGACTTTCAATTCAGGGCCAACATCAACTTACTGCTATCCTCTATGTTATCAGTTGCACTTGCAACCATTCGACTGTTCTGACATTGCCAGCACTTCCAAGGTGTGTCACCTGCAGTGCTGAATTTACCTTCCACTAATTGAACTTGCTGTTCAGTAGCTCTACCTAAGGAACTCTGAAAGATGGCACTGCTCTGTTGTCAGAACCTGCTCGATGCCGCACACATCTTTTGCTCATGGGGAGTTCAACACACTAAGACTCCCCATTGAATTTATATCCAGAACTCTATGCTGAAGCATACACACTGGTTTTGCTCATTTGCAGACAATTCCATGTTAAGAGGAGTTGCAGACTATGAGGGAGCCACTGGAAGTATCTAGAGAATCAGATAGACTAGCATAGACTTGCAAAGTGCACCTCCGTGGGAAACACAGTTTACTGAGACAGAATGTTCATTGTTGCATCTGGGGTGAATAATGATAAAGCCAGCTACTACTATCTGAATAATACTGCACTATGACGCAGTACTGGAGACTGACTTGAGTGTTTTGTAATGGATTTCCTGTTTCTCATATCCCTGCCTCCCATCATTCCATCTTTATTTGCACCCTAGTACTTTGGTCTGCCCTGTCTGCTCTCACCATTGTTCCATCTTTCCACAGTCTCTGACCCTAGCTCAGCCTTTGGGGTTTTGAGCAAGGTGGGCTCGTTTGTCTGTTAGGGATGGGAGTCTGTTCCATGTCTCTGGTTTGTACCACTGTTCCATCATTCAATCTGGTTTGTACCGCTGTTCCATCCTTCTGCAGGTCTCCATCCCTAGCTCTGCCTTGTGGGGTATTAAGCAATGGTGAGATTCTTGTCTGCTGGCTTTGGGAGTCCTGCTCCACCATTTTCCATCAATTTTTGTATCCTGGTTTGTCCACCTTTCATCTGCTGCTCGGTCTCTAGCTCTGTCTGAGTGGCACTCTTGGATATCCTACACCTCCAACGTCTCTCTCTCCACTCGATAGTCTCAAACTGGGACCTCTTCGTCATACTCAAGGTTTGACCCTCCTACATCATTGATGACTCAGAAGTCCAGTCCTCATCATCCAGTCCATTTTATTATTCCTTTTCAACAGCAGATGTTTACTGCTTCATTGATCAGAAGATTATATGCTTCTCTGTAGTGCTCTGTAGTAACATTATAGAACTGGAACCCTCATCAAAGACCCAGATGACAGGTCTTCACCATTTTCTCCATTCCATTCTGTACTTTCTTCAGCGGATACTTTCCACCCTTTTGATCAGAATATTGTCAGATTCTCCATAGCGATATGTAGTGACATTTTAACTTGACCCTTCTCCTTCCTCATCTTTGGACTGGCTCTGGATTGCCTCCTGAACATCCTCCTTCGGTATTACTTTGATGCCTTCAAGTGAGCCACACCGTCTAGTGCTCAACCATCCACTGATTTTGTTCCCTGGATCCATCCTTGCTTCAGGCTTCCAGTACTCGAATACCACAGCAGAAATCCTGGACATAGTTTAACCATCCATCTTTCTTGGTCAGGACATCCATCTGACTTGGATTCACCTTCATCTTCCAGAACTGACCTTCCTACTCACACCGTCAAATATTCAGAGGCTATGTCTCATTGATCAGCAAATATTCAGAGGATAAACTCTTCAGCTTAACCAGAACCAACAACTCAGTCCAATTCATTTAGGATTATCTCCTGTAGATTGTCCAGAGGATGGGCAGGTCAGTAGCCATGGGTCCTCAGAGGTTCCTCTACCTGAGGGTTCCTCTCCTGCGTGCTACTGGCTGAGCTCTCTGTGAGTTGGAGGAGGTAATCTGTAACTGTTAATCTTTTGGGCCTTCTATTCCCTACACCTACCCAGCATTTCTACCAAGGGTTGGAATAGAGAAAGGACAAACTCTAAGTTCATAACTTCAAGTTCATCAGTATACACAAGCACTATGCTATGCACCAAACATTGACTGGGAGGGCTAAAAGCCCATGGGTTAATGTGAGAGATATGGCTCCTCCGTCCCGATTTAAGCTAGCCAACTTCTGTTAGCTCCGCTTGGATAATTTCAAAATCACCCACCATCCTCCCCTGCCTCCTCTGGCACTCTTTTCACCCTTGACACTGGGCCTCTCTTCCTACACCTACCCAGCATTCCTACCAAGGGTGTGGAACAGAGAAAGGCCAAACTCCAAGTTCATAACTTCAAGTTCATAAATATACACAAGCACTACACTATGCACCAAACATTGAACATTTGTTTTACTTGCATTATGTCACATATGAGAATACTTGAAAGTACTGCATCATGGGTATGCAAATTATATGGGTTGTACAACATCTTTGCCATTCCTGGAGAAGCAAAGTTCTAAACAGAGTACATATGAAAGTAGTAAACAGCAGCATATGTGGAACAAAAAGAAGAGGTACAGTAAGATTTTGGTTCACGGTATAAATGTTGCAGTATATTTTGGTGCGGTCAAATGATAGCGGTTAAAATCTAGTGTGGTACTTAGTTGCAGGCATAGCAGTAGCGGTCATGTAGTAACTGTGACTATAATGACAAGATCATTGACCATAGAAAATGTTGCCTTCTGCCATGTTTTGTTTTGTTTTGTTTTGTTTTGTTCTGTACCTGTATTGTTGCACTGGTGATGACATCAGATGACCACCAAAATGCAGAATAACAACTAATTGCTCTGTCATGTAGCTCAGGTGTTCATACTTTACTTAAGGTGAGGTGAGCTGCACAGAGAGCATTCGTTCATTCATCGATTGCTGACATGGACTTTGTTACCTCACAGAAAAGAAAGCAGAAGCTTTGCTTAGATCATTTTATACACTACAGAAAAGGATGGATCTGATGGAAAATAATCTGGAGATGAGAGCAACGGAATGCAGGGGCTTGCATGCACACCCTGGGGACAGTATAGTAAAGGTCCCACTGAGCATAACCATACTCCCATACTTGGTCATGCACAAGTCATTAAGGTCTGCAGCAGCATGAAATGCAAAGCTGCAGAATCAGAGGAGTGCACCAGAAATGTAGTTCTGCAGGCACTTCAAGATGTAGATTTCGAAAACGTACACTTATTGCCAAGTCAAGAAACGATTTGGCAAGATGCAGAGACACAGGCAGTTATCTTACTCTAAAGATTCTAACATTTCAGAATTTTCTCAGACAGATAATGGGGAAATGTTTATACAGGTTCAAGAAGACAACTTGATTATCTTTGCTAGCAAATCTGACTTACAGGTGCTACGGAATCATCAACACTGGTTCTGTGATGGAACTTTAATGTAGCACCACAGCAAGACATCCAGTTGTACACTATACACGCATGTGTCCAGGAGGCCAACAGGCCTTGCATGTATGCCTTATTGCCAGGCCGTAGTAAGGAGGTATATAGGAAGTTGTTTGTTCACCTTAAAACATTACTTGGTAGACACATAAGCCCTGTCAGTATAATGACTGATTTTGAAATTGCGAATCAAGGTATTGGGAGAGATGTTTCCATCTTCAGAGCTATCAGGATGCAACTTCCACCTGGGTCAAGCACTATGGTGACATGTACAGCAAGAAGAAATGCAGCAGAGATATACACAGGACCAAGAATTTGCTCAAAAGGTCCGTGTTTGTTGGGATTGGCTTATGTGCCAACGGAAGATGTAGAGCGTTACTTTGAGGTGTGTTTCAGGATGACTCCAATTTCAAGATTTGGAGTGCTTATTTGACTGTTTTGAAGACATGTATATTGGCAGGCTGGCAAGAAACAGAAAGAAATGAAGACAGCCAAGATTCGCATTGCAGTTTTGGAATCGCACAGTAGAGTACTGAATGATTTACTATGCAGTGATAATGCCATTGAGGCTTGGCATCATGTCTTCTCATGGACTGTCAATATTAGCCACCCAACAAGAGCAAAGTTGGTGAGAAAGTTGGACCAAGAGCAACATGCTGTAGCACTGCAGTGTCGTCAAATGGAGCTAGGACAGCAAGCACCACAAAAAATAGCAAATATGTACGCCTCAACAAAGTGTACAAATCCATCGAACTGCACTCTGTGATTGAAAATCAATGTCACATAAAGCACATTATATTTTTATAAAATCTTTCTGTCCCCGATTATCCAGTGTTCCTGTCTTCATAAATGAAGGAATGGTTTCAAATAAAGCTCCTGCTGATATCTGCCCTTACCAGTAAATGTAACAGAAAGCACCATATTGATTTCCGATTCTCCAGCTTCCCATTTTCATAAATAAAGCGCCTACTGATTTGTGCCCATCAGATACCCATATTAACACAATGTTTTCAGCATGTACTGGCAACAAGTAACACCAATACATTTTGTCTGTGCAATGATTACAGTAACTACTATTTGTCTTTGTGACCATTTGCCCACTACTATTTATATCTGTGACTTTTGTCTGGGATCTAAATGGCTGTCACATAAGATTTCTAACTCTATAACAAAAGCAGCTCAACTGCAAGGAGGATACATTATCGACATATCACCATGAAGTAAGCAAGAAACTGCACTCCTCAACTTTAACATCCAAGGCATAATTTATTTAGAAAATCAGGCTAAAATGCCCAAAATAGCATACCAGCATGCTCCAGTATGGTATGTACTGTTTTGGGCGTAATTGCTGATTTTCTAAATAAGTATGCCTTGGCCCTCAGGTTGAGGAGGCGGTTTCTTGCTTACTTTCATAAGATTTCTAGCAGTAATTAGAGGCTGCACAAGAAAACCCTCTAACTTGCATTTTCCAGCCTTGTGATTGGGCAAGAACCTCAATGTGTAAAGGAAAAGAAAGGCAGAGAGTGGTGGAATTAGGAGGAGATGCAGTAGTTTGGAACTGTGGTAGATGAAGGAAGAAGCACACCCCCAAAGCCCTCTCACAGCTTAGACTGACACCAGTAGGATTGCATGCTTTGCAAGCAAACATAGAAAAGGCACATTTAGGATAAATTAAATAATAGTGATAATAAACAGAATAAAAATAATGTAAGAAAGAGAAAACAGAAGAACCGTAGAACTGCAGGAACTTTATGCTGCTGCATCCAGCCTCAGTTGCACCATATAACTGCCCCATGAAAGTTTGTATATGTGAATCATGTGCATGATCCACCTAAGCAAGATGCACAGCCAGTACACAAAGTGGGCCATATGCACTATCGGGCAGGAAGTACGTGATGGAGGTGCATATCCTGCCAGCATAGCTCCACGCCTGCAGACAGGTGAGCATGGCCGCATTCACCATCAGCCATCACTTGTCCACAGCCCCCCGGCGTGCAGTACTCTACAGGGCAGCTTTGGGCCAGAGTTGTTGACCCAGTCAGGCACCCAATGGGATGTCCAGTATGGGTCCCACAGTGGGTCCCTTTGCGCAGCAGGGTGCGGTCCAGGTGCGTGAACAGCACCTGCAGGTGCAGGGACCCACTCCCCCAATCCAACAGCTCCAGTGATTAGCCTTCTACAGCAGTGCCCACTGCACCAGTAACCCCCGAAGGCTACACCACCTGTCCCCATAGAGCCCCCCAGTAGAGGGCACCAGTCCCAGGCAGCAGATGTCAACCCATCCCCCACATGGGGTGCCCAGTTCAGCAAGATGCCATATCAACTCGTGTGTGCAGTGTACCCCACCCATCTACTGCACCAGCAACCCCATCCAATGCCCTGTACCATCCTGCTGGTGTTGTGGCAGGTGGCCAGTGGCACAACCCTCCACACACCTCCATGGTCACTGGCCATCTAACAGTAGCAGGGAGTATGCTGCTTATGTACAGGGCTGCACTCCCAGCAACTATCATATAGCCGGCAGCCACAGAGGTGTGAAGAGAGCTGTGCCACTGGCTACCTTGAGCTGCTGCACCAGCATGCAGGTAAGGGGGATGGGTGGGGTTGTTGCCTGTGCTGTGGGAGGAGGGGCACTGTCCTCCTAAGCCATGGCAGGGACATTGGAATCGGGCATGGGGTACATCTGTTCAGTGGGGGCATGTATTACAACATGAATGGGGCTGTCTGTCAGAGGGGTGGGGAGTTGTGCCTTTATGGGGACCATGCAGCCTTGGACTTGGGGGTGCCCACTACAGCCTTGCTGACTGGGGCCTGGACTGGGGCCCTGCTGATGGGGGTCCATTCTGATGGGATGGGGCACGGTGTTGTTGGGGGTGCTGCCCACATGTTGCCTGGACCGGGGACTCTGTGAGTGCATGGATCTGACTGTGTACCGCGGTTATGGTGGGGTCCACTGGACATATCCACCGCACCACTACACCCCCTGCAGGACATGCTATGTGCCTTCATGCATGGCGTGTAGTGCCAGCACACACCCATCACCCTGGTGCATTGCTTTCCATGTTGGCTTAGGGGATCGGGTGCTATAGGGGCTACTCACCCCATTGTGCATCCAGCGTAGGGCACAATGGGTGCAAGTGGTTATGCACCATGGATGCTAGAGCACATAGACCCTCCACCCATTGGTACATAGGGCCCAGAATGCATAAACATGGGTATGCACACCCCCAGGGAGGCTCTAGCACAGAGGTGTATTGATAGAAACATAGAAACATAGAATTTGACGGCAGATAAGGACCGCTGGCCAACCCCAGTCTGCCCATTTCCTACCTAATGGATAAGCTGCAGATCCTAGTTAACCAACAGCCTACTTCTTCCTACCCCCACACCCTAGAATTGCCTTATGATGGTCCCATGCATGCTTGAATTCCACCACTGTTTTTGACTCCACAGCCTCCTCCAGAAGGCTGTTCCATGCATCCACAACCCTGTGAAAAATACTCCTTACAGTACCTCTGAGCTGCCCCATCTTCAAATTGTGCCCCTTGTTCTTGCTCACCTCTTTTCTGAATGATGCTACCTCTTGACTTTGTTGATTCCCTTGAGGTACTTGAAAGTTTCTATCATGTCCGCCTCTCTCCCTCCTTTCCTTGAGGCTATACATATTAAGCTCCTAAGTCTCTCTTCATATGTCTTCTGTGCAGACACTGCACCATTTTAGTTGCCTCTTCTGGACTGCCTCCATCCTGTTTATGTCTTTGTGGAGACTGGGTCTCCAGAACTGCACGCAGTACTCCATATAGGGTCTCACCAGCTGTCTGTACAGAGGGATAACAACTTCCTGTTTCCTACTGGTGATGCCTCCCATGCATCCCAGTATCCCCCAGCCCTCCTTACTGCCCTCTCACATTGCTTGCCCACCTTAGGTCATCTGATATGACTACCCCAAGGCCTTTTCCATTTTTGTTGTTAGTATCTCACCCCGATTGTATACCCTTCCCTGGGTTTTGTTTCCCAGGTGCATTACCTGCACTTCTTAGCATTGAATCTAAGCTGCCATACATTTGACCATTCCTCCAACCTTGCCAAGCCCCTTCTCATCCGTTTCCACCCCACCTTGTGTATCAAATCTGTTGCAGATCTTTGTGTCGTCTGCAAAGTGACATACTTTTCCTTCAGTCACTCTGCAATTTGCTTATAAAGACATTGAAGAGGACCAGTCCTATTACTGAACCCTGTGGTACCCCATTAGTAACCCGCTTTCTTCGAGTGGACTCCCATTTACTATTACCTCTGTGTCCTGTTCTCCAGCCAATTCTTTACCCAGGCTACCATCTTGGCACCCACTCCCAGGCTGGCCAACTTGTATATTAATCTCTGGTGTGGGACTGTGTCAAATGCCTTGCTAAAGTCTAGGTAGGCCATGTCCACAGCCTCCCTGATCTACTACTTTGGCCACCCAGTCAAAGAAATCAATTAGATTCATCTGACATGACTTTCTCACTATGAATCCATGCTGCCTTGGTTCCTGTGCCCCTCTCGCCTCTAGGTACTTGACAGTTCTTTCCTTCAGAAGGATTCCACCATTTTACCTATCACTGAGGTTAAGCTAACAGGTCTGTAGTTGCCTGCTTCTGCCCTGCTCCCACTTTCGTGAAGTGGAATCACATCTGCCCTCCTCCAGTCTTCAGGTACCACCCCATCCTCCCATGATTTGTTAAAGAGTGTAGTGCAGTGGTGTCACTAGTTCTACCCTTAGTTCTTTTAGAATTTGGGGTGAATCCCATCAGGTCCCATTGCTTTGTCCAACTTCAGTTTTAAGAGTTCTTTCAGAACCCTTTTCTGTAAATAGGCTAATATCAACTTCTGTATCCAGAATGCTTCTATTGTTTGGTTTAGGTACCTCCCTCTTCACTTGTGAATACTGGAGCAAAATATTTGCTTAGTGTCTGCCTTTTCATAGTCACCTCTGCCTGCCCCCTCCCTTTATTAAGCCTCACTATTCTTCCCTTGGTCTTCCTTCACTCCTTGATGTACCTATAAAAGTTTTTATCCCCTTCTTAACTGTGTTGGCTATCTTTTCCTCGGTTTGGGCCTTTACTGTACTGACTGTCTTCCCAGCTTCTTTTGCTTTAACTGATACAATTCTCTGTCCTGCTCCTTCTGTATTCCTTGTACTTCCTGAATACTTTCTTTTAAAAGCTTCTGCCAATGAAGCATTTAAACTGATTGCCCAGAAGACTTGTTCCTTCCTGGACAGATGCAGACCATCCTGCCAGTATAGGCTGGTATCCTCCAGGTGGAACCCCAGTCCCCAATGAAGCTAAACCCTGTGCTCTGCACCATTTTTTTTAACCATCTGTTGAACTGAATGGTGCAAAGTACCCTTTGCCTCACCTTTGCTATAGATAAGCAGCACCTCCAAGAAGGAGTTACTGTGTGTGCTATTTGCCTTAAGCCCTCCCCAACTCCACAAACTCCTCCTGCACTGCTCTAATCTCATGTTGAGTCAAGTAATTTGTCCCTAGGTGGACCACGATGTCCAGATCAGTCTCTTGTGCAGCTTTTCTCATGATCCTGAGGATGTGCTTCCTGTCCATCCAAGCCATGGCACCAGGCAGGCACCTTACTTCAGTTTTCCCTGCTCCCCAGTTCTATCCCCTAATGATTGAGTCCCCACCAGGAGCTGCTTCCTTTCCCTGTTTTTTCCTCTGCCTCCTTCCTGTGGGCTCCTTGTGACAGTTGTCCATAACCTCCTTAGTTGCCTCTGTGGATGCATCCATAGGGGAAACTATGCTTCATCAGAATGGTGTATGGACCGTGAAGCAGTACAATTTACTGGGTGTGCTCTGTTCCACCACCCTCACCCTCCCTGAGCCCACTGTGGTTCAACTGCTGTGCTTTCTTTGCAACCTCTGAGGTAGTGGTGGTAGCTCTGGTGCTCCCTGGATGGGAAGGTTCCTTACTACTGTCCAGTTTGGCCTGAAGATGGGAAACCTCCTCCCTCAGGGCAGAGAGTTGTCTGCAAATTGGGCAGCATCTCAACCTCCAGAAAGACTCCCAGATGACTGCTGCCCCGCAGCCATTACATTACTACTCTCCACATGTCTTTCTACTTTCTTGTTTATCCTGTTTAATTTTTTTGTGTGATTGTTTTGTTACACAATGCATGCACAGCATTAACGCATATGTAAAATTTAGTTACACTGAAAATATATGTGCACAGGCCTCTGAACATTTAAGCCAGACAGACCCTGCTATAAACAATGGATTGTGGCACAACAGCTTCTATCCCAAAGGGACATACAGTACCTGAATAAGCACTGTAGCCATGTTTGCCCCCCACATGGTTCACACATGCTGCAGAGGTGCAGAGCTGTACCAGCCAATCTCCCCATGAGATAGTGCCAATTTGACATCCCCTGCAGGCATAACCACAGGGTACAACCAGTGTTGGAATTATACTTCCAGAGCTATTGGAGCCCTAAATATTTCGGAATCAGGATCATCTGTGGTTGTTTTAAATCAGTGTGTAACACACACCAAAGGGTCAAATGGAGGCACACTGCACTAAACAGTACTCATTAGTTTTAGTTTGTTTACAAGCATACAATAGAAAGCCCTGTGTTACGCAGCTTTTCATGCATTTATAAAAACGATATCTTGAGCATGGCATGCAGAGAAATAGGTCGATTTGCTGCTTGAGTAATCTGCAAATTTATCCAGTTTTCGCCAAGTCAAAATGTCCCCTAGGGAAAGGCAAAATTTCACCTTGGAAGGCAAAATTCTCTTGCAAAAGTGAATGGAAAGTGAAATTTCACCTCAAAGTCAAATTCACTTGAAAGCAAAATTTCACCTTTCCATAGGTGAAATTTCGATTTGCCATGCTAAATGGTCAAAATTATGGATTACTCCTCGTAGTTTAATTGTTGTCACTCACCACTTCTAATGGCATATTATTTATACGAAATTACTGGAACCTGGGAATTACATACTGAGCCAAAGCTCACTTCTAGATGTGATCCAGGAGAGGGAAACAAGGTTACAAGGTTAAAATAAAATAAACAATGCAGACTTGGTTTATTTACTTATTTATTTATTTACTTATTTGAAAGTAGAGAAGTGGGTAGAACAGTATAGTCTAACAAGGTGCAATAAATACAAAACAATAACAACTATGCAAAAAACAAATACCAGGTGAAGAGAAATACATTTGCAAATGTACAAAAGCAATACACATGTAGAGAAGAAACAGTACTTTTAATTGGTGAGGGTGGATAGGGGATGAGTATACAGTGTAAATGCAGGGCAAGGAGAGTCATGGCTGGAGGGTGGTTGTCAGCAGCTTTTGAAATGATAAATTATACTAAGATAAAATAATGAAAATGCAGTTAAAAACTGAGTAAAATGTACTGCACAGCAGCACAGCCCTAGAGCATATAACTCATACATTTGAGCTTCATCATTTGAAATGCAGCTGCTGGCTACATTTACTGCTACTGGAATATATAAATGCTTCCTATGAACACATTGTATTTTGACAATTAATTCTTCTATACTGCACTTAATTTGCCTAAACACTTGTAACCTAATCCAAAATATGTGTAAAGTTATATATAAGCTTTGTTTGTACTGTACTTAAATGTCTGTATACCTGACTGAATCCTTTGAAAATAGGTACTTGCCAGGAGTTTAAGTAACTAAAAACAAAACTAAAGTAAATGGCAGAAAGTCATATTTTCTCTTCCAAAGTTATAGCTTGAAAAGCAAAGGTACATTCTTTCTGAGTTTGACCAGTGCAAAATAAAGTTAAGCATGAACATTGTTAACCCCAAAATGAACAATAAAGCTTGAAGTAATTATATAAGGCCTTTAAAATGGGTAGAGTAAATCCAAGCTACCAGTGCCATAGACAGGCTGACACCAGAGTATTTATCTCAGCATCTGCATAACATAATGCCATCTGAGAAAATGTATCCATGCCAGCCTGCTCCTGGTTAATCACCTCAGATATCACACTGCCAGTATAAAATCCACAATTTTAAAATATGTCATGTTTCACCACCCACACCTATTAGGAAACCAAGGTGAAGAAAGCTTGTCTACTACTACTTAAAGTTGAACCAGCATAATATTCTGTGGTGATTTGCATATGCAGCCCATGATGCTTTGCATTATAGGGGCATGTGTGATTTTATATTCTTTAAAACTTGGCAGCTTCAGAACACCAGGCGAAAGCGTGAGCATGTGTTGTTGGCAGCTCGGCTTTTAGTCGTGTTCTGAAGCTGTAGACTGGCTCGCTTCTTCTCTCAGTACTGTCGGCAGCTTCTTTCTGAAAACAGAGGCATATTAACAAAGGGCAAACTTTTCTACACTTTACAGAACAGGCTCCATAATTAACAATTTCTTACAGTACCTACATCTGAATTTTCTAGTGCTCAGTCAAGCTACATTTGACTGCATTTCATCGCTCATGCTGCATTACAGTTGGACCTGGATAAAAAGTCTCAGGATCAACCAGATATTTTTAAAATTAATTTTTGTGTAAAGATGTAGGCAGGATCAACCAGATGCAAGAGATGTGTGTGTTGAGGGGCACTTCCTTGTACAGGGACAGAGGAAAGAGAGACAGGTGTATGATGAAAAGTGAAAAACTTTCACTTTCATCATGATGACGATATAGGAACGTGGAGATAAATGTATGATGTATAGGAACATGAAGATAACAATGTTATCTTCACTGGGCAGCCTAGACATCATTTTATACTCTTATTTATCCCAAAACATACATTGTGCATATATATATATATATATATATATTTCATGTTCATAAGTGTGGAAAGCAGTGTTATTGCTGTTATCTGGAATCTGGAGAGCAAAGGATAGTATCATATGTGAATTTTATAATTAATTTTGTTAATTTTGAAAATATTTTTGGTAAGACCTGAGGAAATCTAAGTGCTGCATTATAGAAGTGATATTATAGCCCTTGTTCTAACATCTTTGGGGTTCTCATCCCGATATAATTGTTATTAAATTACAATCCACGTTTAGAGTGTATGAGAAATAAATGTTGTTATTATTGTTAGTATTTGCAAGATTTCTAAATTGCAGAAATAATACTTTTCTGTTTTGTGTTTTGAGTCTGAAGCTACCTTAAGCAAAGAGAAGGAACTAAAGCCTAAAAGTGAACAGAATAAAATCTCTGACTAACAATAAAGCGCAAAAAAGGAAAAATAACTTTTGAAGCATCATAAATAAATATTTTGTTTGTTAAATTGTTGTTTAAAAATGTATTGCTATTTTAACTTTTTTCAAAAGAATATTTAATTGTTGTTGTTAAAGTTAATAATCACTATTGCATAGCCTTGACAACTTTGGCTGTAACTGCAGATATGCTTAGCACTGAGACAGTAATTTATAGCCCAGCACGGCTGACTTTATTAAGAGTGAAAATGAAAGAATACAGCAGCTGAAACAAATGTTGGAGGATAAGTCTGATGAGTGTGGTAGATTTGCAGGTCAGGTAGAGAGTTTAGAAAAGCTTTTGCAGGAGAGTAAAATGACCTTTCTAATAACTATTGTGACTCAGTCAAACTAAAGACTGAAAATACTGTTTTAAATGTGAGCTAAAACAATTTCAAAACAGTGTTTAGATTTGACAAGAGAAAAGTTGAACTACTGTAGCAGATGCTTATACACAAGTTAACAGAGATTTGATTGAATTAAAGAAAAGTATGAACATTTACAGAGTAAAAGTCAGGTTAAAGGAAACATGAAAGCATTCAAAAGGTTAGATTGTTTGACTGATTCTAGTATCACTGAGTATATCATCTGACTCAGAAAATGAATTACCTCAGAGCAAATAAAAAGATTACCCCTAGACAGACAAGTGATTCAAATTTTGATTCAGAGTGTGAAACATTCAAGAAATACAAGAAAAACACAAGCTTAGGCAAAAGGGAGTTCCTCTGTACCTCAAGCTAATGTGTTGGAGGCCACCACCTCTAATACTCCAGCTAAGGGGTGGGGGATGTTACCTACGTCAACAAGGAAAAATAATTAAAGCCCATGCTTGGTCCAGCTGTAGCTCAGCAGCCTTATCAAGACTCAGACCAACACCAACACTGGAGTCCCTCTCAAAATGGGAGGCTCAGGTGCAAGCTTTGGCAGTGTGCCTGGTAATAAAACTGACCACAGGGGCACCACTATTCTGACTATGATCAGCAAAATGGTAGTGCAACTCAATACAGGTCTAAACATAATTGTCCAAGACTAGAGGAAATAATTAATAATTCACAAAAGGAAATGGAGGAAACAAACAGGAAAATAGAAGAGTTAAAGGCTCATTCTCAAAGATTGCTCCAAGCTGTTCAGTCATTTCCTGACTTTCATTTTCCTGAAAAAAATCCTTCCTCAGCTGTACCTAGGACTATGTGACTTGTAGAACCTGTCCACCCATTGCTGACATGGTTACAGAAATATTGTTGTTAAAAATGATAATGAGATTGGAATGAGATTAAAACTGAGATGCAAACTGAAGTTAAAATACTATCTCTGTGATTATCATTTCTCAAAAGGTTCCCAGAGCTAGTTTCCACCACAGTGTAAAATGCCATTATAAAACTGCTATGTTGCCAGAAAAATACACATTCTGCCTGGGCAACTTAATTTCTGGAGGAAAAGCAGGAAGATTTTACTGTGACATAAACATTGAGGACACTCTAAACCATAAGACTTTGCTTGATTCTGAGGCTAAAGTAAGTCTCATGTCTAAAAGTCTCTTTGATGAATTGACTGATGCCTTAGGTAACTCAAAAAAAGCTGAAACCCCTTCCTAACAGCTTACAATTTGTAGGTTATGGAGAGGAAGCTCAAAAGACCTTAGGTAAAGTTTAGTTAAAATTGGATTTGGTAAAATGGTGATTAAACATCCAGTGTATGTTACAAACAAAACAGATAATGATTTCTTGATTGTAAATTACATTTTAAAGAGGTTTAAACCTATTCTAGACTATGGCCAGAAAATCTTATGGTCACAGGTGAAGAGGTCTATTCCATTTAGAAAGAGTCAGTAAAGTTTCTAAACAATGAAATTCATGCTACTGTGGAAAAATGATTTAATTATTAAACTGATTTTTATAAGTTCTAACATAATTGATGTATCTCGTTTTGGTAATTCTAAAATTGGTTAAATGGAGAAGTAAAGCTTATGTGGTTTATGTGTCAAAACAAAATGTGGTAAATCTGTAATTAAGCTTAGTTACCTAACTTTCTTCACAAAGAAAGTAAGTCTTGTTTTCCCAGTGCCATTCTGTTTCTGACAGAAGCATTAAACTCTATGTACAAGACCCACCAAGGACTGTGGAAAAGAGGTGCCACTCAATAAACCAGAAGTAAAGCCAATATGCCAGACAACAACAGAGCTTGTAAAGTCCGGTAGTGTCCAAGCAGTGTACAGGTTTACACACTGTTAAGATAAATGGTTACAAATGTTCCAAACCACAAATAAAGTTTGAAAAGTATAGGCACTTGCATTGAAACTCCAGATAGGGAAAATATACTACATCCTGTATATAATGCAAGGATTGACATCTCCCATGCCTTGGGATTGATGCACTTGTACAACTGGGTGTGTATACAAGCCTAGCTAATAAAATGTTGTGGTCACAACTAAGAGGAAACCCTTACCCAATTAATGACATCACTGGCCTTGAGGTCTGGATAAACTATTCCTCAAGTGTGCCAAATGGGGAGTGTGTTCACTACAACAGTTTCAGATAAAGTAAATACATTTTCTGTTAAGGTTAATGGAAAGGTGTCTTATAAACTGTATTTTTGTGCCTAACCTGAAGTAGTAATATGGATTTAAAATCCATTATATACTGTGCCTAGGAATGTGCACTAGAGTAATGCATGTTTTTTCCTAGTACAGAAATGCGAAAACAGGGCCTGTCACTTTTAAAACTAACTGTGATTAGCAAAAGTGAAAGGAAGTCCTTTACAGTTCAGATATCTGTTGATCCAGTTATTGGGGAGACTAACAGAAGGTATTACCTAAAAGAGATATGAAACAAAAAAAACACGTTTTAAAGAAGCATATGTAGTTAATGTAAAACTAAAGTGGATAACAATGAGAAAAACACAGTGTTAATAAATAAGATACATTCAGGTAAAAACTTTTTTTTTATTGATTTTAATTTTGATAAGAAAATGTACCAAGAAATAGTGAAAGTTTTGATTTTGATTTAGTAGAAGTATAATGAGGTAACAAAATAGTAAAACACTTTTGTAATTTCATTAAGGAATCCCAGTGTAACTATGATTGCTACAAAAGTAAACAACAAATAGACCTTAAACTTAAATCTGTGTAATACCAAAAGATGACTTCCAATCAAGTAATGGTATTTTGGTAAATACTGGTAAAAGTTACAAGAGCCAGTTTAGTAGTGCCTTCAGTACATGGGGGACAAAACTTATGAAATATAACAAAGTAACTACTAGTCTCATATGTACTATAATACTAAAGATTTAAAAAGGTACAAGAATCTGAGAAAAGTGAAGATAATGAACAAGAGTTACACTGAAATGTTAATTGTAATACTGATCTTTGAAGCTAATGAAGAAAAATGATTTGTTGTATTTGTGAAATGTTCAAACAATGTAAAAGATTGTTGTGTTATTTTAAAAGTGTACATAGTTGGAGTCATGTTTGTTCATGTAGTACTGTACAGATTTCTATGCCAAAAAGTACATCTCCAATGATGTCATCTAGCAATGTCACATCTATGATGTCATATCCAATGATGTCATATGTGATGATGTCATGTGCTGATGATGTCATAGGTTACCACATGCTAATGCAACTTTATGTTTTATGATACATTTTCCTGTAATGCTTAAAACTATATACCTATATATGGTAGGATTATAGTTTTGGTGCATTTTCAATTCAAAGGGGGAAATGTAGGAACAAAACCCTTGCTGGAAAAATTATTTTATTTTTATTATCAAGAATTGATTTTAAGTTATTATTTTTATATGATTTTATGTGGGATTAATTATGTGAAGTTTTACCTAATTTCTGATTAAGATTACTGTTTGCATAAGTTTCTAAAAGCAAAACAAAAGTGTTAGTTGGTCAAATCTTAAAAATATTAAAATGGAGGAATGATGCCATTTAAAATGGAGACAGATTCAGAGTGCAGAAAAACTGTTTTAAAATTGATGCTTCCTACTTCAGGCCTTGGTACTTCAAGCTGTAGCTTAAGAGATATGGGAGGCCTGCTACAGTCCAGAAATACTTCAGCTGAAGCCAGCTTGGTACCAGAGAAGCATCCCTGAGACACCCAAGTCTTGGCAAATTTATGAGTTGTTAAGTACTAGGAATATCAGTTAGCCAGAGTTAGGTAACCATGACTACAATCAGATAGGAGGTCATGTGACTGGTACAGTCTTGCATGAGCATCTTGGAAAAACTGTTCCTCTCTTTAAGCTTTGTATAGGAATAAAAGTTGTATTCATAGTTTAAAATGCAATGTACTACTGCTGTGAACATTGGACAGTTAATGGATACTAGTATAAGTAATACATACATTTAATGTCATAAGTGCAGGACCAAGGGTTTAAGAACTATGTATAAAAGTCATTTTAATAACATTCTTTCATTGATAACTAGACAAATCTAGTCTCTTGTGATAGCTGACATGCTGAAGTCTGAAACTATAACTCTTAAGTCTGCATCTTGTTGCTATGCAGAGAAAAACTGTCTAAAGGTCTGGCAAAAGCAAGGTGATTTATGACTGCCTTTAGACAAGACAAAGAAACATATGCCTAAATAAAAAACTAATGTTTTAAAGATTTTAATAACAGATTTTCTAAATAAATCTTATATTATTCTGTAGCTTAGGATATTTAATGCAATACTGTCACTTTATTTTAAGAAGTTTTATTAGAATTATGAAGTTATGATCCTTAATAGTGTAACTTAAAAAGTATCAGTGCTAGGAATTTAAAATCCATACCAAAATGTTCCATTTGATGGGAGAGTTCAAATATGTAAGTTTAAAAGTTATATTATTTTGTATTGAGAAGTTATAAGGAAAACTAATTTCCTTTCTAAAAATTACTTTGGAATAGTGGGCAGTCCTTGAAATGGTATGGCCATTGTCACCATTCAGTCATCTGCAGGAGCCACAAACCAGGCCCCCTTTGTGATGCAGACCAATCAAAATCTGGTGGTGGGCAGATTCATATTAATGACTTTTGTTGACCACTGCCCAGTCTGAGCTGAAACACTGATGTAAGAGGACCTATGTCAGGCTAATTTAAAGTTTGGCTACAACCTACAGTAAATGACTTTATAACTGTAGCTAGGCTTGGAAAGCTTTAGGCCATGCCTGTATTTGGAATACTGGGACCAGCCTAAGGATAGTCTTGAAGCCTATGCAGTGCTACCACAAAGTCCAAAGGCAAATTTCTTGGACAAGAACATTTCCACGGTGGTAACAGAGCAAGGTCTGTGTTTTATTTGCTGAACATTTTGACTTAAGTAATGTTGCCTGCTAAAGCCTGGACCAGAGACTTAACTTTAAAAATCACAGCCAGAAGCAAGCTGCAATGCTGTGAGTAAAATAAAGTCCAGTGTCTAAGGCTTGGAGTGAGATGGATCAATGTGAAGAAGTCAAAATCCAGTTAAGGTAACTTTCCTATCCACAAGAAAGTTCTTTAAATTCAATATTGATATGGACTGTGCAGATTGAAGCTGCTTTCTGCAAATCCAAGAACTGACTTTTGGTGACGTGACTTTTAGCAAAGGAATTTAACCTGCAATGTTTGTACATGCCACAAAGTTCTATGATTAAGAAGATTAGCTGATTAAAAGAAACTTTTTCATTCAGAGCCAGACTCAACCAAGATTTCTAAGTTGAGAGAAGAACCACTTCTACAACCAGACATTTAAGTACAATTTTAATCAGTTTCACTAATTAATTTTTAATTGATAGTTTTAGTAATTTAAATTGGCTTATCTGTGAAAATAACAAGGGAACTTACAATTAACTACAGAACTTGGAGTATATATTAACCCCTTTGTTACCCGGGGTCACTAGAATCCCAGTAAGACCTAATGGTAGGCAAGGAAGGCAGCTTGTGACACTCCAGTTAAATGGATTTCACACTGTCTCACTCTGTCCTCAGTCACAGCTGAGACTTGAGAGATGACATCATTATAGAACTGTCGAGCTGCATGAGCCACTTTGGAATCTCCAGCTCAGGGAGTGAAGTTTAGAACTTTGGGAAATTCAAAGTCAGTCTTCAGTTTGTCCTTAACAAGAAGGAAGCATTAGCCTGCAGTCTGATCTCTCACTCAGAAAAAGGAAGTGTTCCTGTATTTTGCCTTTTTTAAAGTGGTGGAGACCGCTCCCCAGTCTCAGAGCCCCTCCCTCTGGGGAGGAAAGTTCTTGTGGGTTCCAGGGGCAATCCCCTTCTCCCACCCTGGGAAGAAAGCTGCTGTTTTAATTTCAGTCTGTTCATGTATAACAGCAAAGGTTACAGTACTTCGCCTGTGGGGCACCTGCAACGAATGGGTGAATGTTTGGCTCCATTGGAAGGGCAAACATCTTGTTTTCTTCAGTTGGATTTCAAGTAAATGTGGACTGCTATTTGGGAGGACTATGTCAACTAGGACAAACAAATAGAGAGTCAACTGTTTAAAGTTTTAAATGGATTTAAAGTTCGCTGTAGAGGGGTGCTTCAGGTCATCCACCGTTCAATCTACATTTTAAAGTCAAAAGTTTTCTGTGTCCAGAGAAATGGCTGGGTATGGGCTGTGGGAGCTGGAGGTGGGAAAACCCCCATCTTTAGTAACCAGGTCCACCTCTGATTTCTTCTATGTTTTGCTACTTGCCTCATGCACTTGGCAAGTGATGGGGTTAGTACCCAGACATGGGTCGAACTTGAAAATCTCTCTAGGAGTCGCAGACTCTAAGTGGTGTGGGGGCCACAGGATGGGAAAATTACTCCTGGTTGGATGGGAGTCTCCTTGTTTGATGGGAGTTTCGATTGGAAGTATGAAAACAAATCTCTAGGAGTCGCAGACTTGAGTGGGTGTGGAGCCACAGTTTGGGAGTCTCCTTGTTTGATGGGATGTCTTTCCAAGTAAAGTTTGGGTTCATTCCTCAAGTGGACCGTCAGTCGAGTGGCCGGCAGGGGAGCGGCCAGTCGGGCTATGTATCCAATGCACATGCAAAGTCCAGGCTGAGTGCTTGGTGGGTCCAAAGCCAGACAACTGTAGTAATGTGTTCATTCCTCAAATGGACCGCTGTGTTAACCTCTAATCTGCACATACAGTAATGCAGCCCTTTGGGGACCATGCAGTGCTTTGTTTATGTTCAATTAGTTAATAAATAAAGCCACACTGAAAAATCCATTTTGGTTCTGGACATTACAGGTATTGCTTCCTGTAGTTGGATTTACTTGGGTGCCCCTGTGCAGAGTAGCCAAACCTAGGTCCCTTGTGCCAGGTAACCTCATCCTTTCCCAACCTCAGATACATATATATATATATATATATATATATATGGCATATAGTTTACAAGGTTTAAACTGACTAATATTTTGCAAGATCTGAAAAGTTAAAACTTGGAGTTTTATGAAAGTATAATACAAAACACTGACATAATGAGTTGTTGCAAGTTCTCATAAAAATACATTTTACATGCTATGAAGTTTTGAAACAAGTTTAATACAGAAATAATCTGAGATATTGATTTTATGAGTTTGCATGTTCTTATGCATGAAGGTTATGCTAAGTGCTAAGTATGCTGAAAGTTTAGTATAACTATTACCATTTATTGTGCTGAATATTGCTTATTCATTTGCATTATTTGCTAGAATTTGTATTTTATTATTACAGCAGTTTGCTTGATTTTTGAAACAATTTTGTTGATGTTTGCAGTTATTATGCTTGATATTTATGCTAATGCAGACTATTTAGAATGATTGTATAGGTGTTAATAAAATATATATATATTTCATATTCATAAGTGTGGAAAGCAGTTATTGCCATTATCTGGAATCTGGAGAGCAACGAATAATATCATATGTGAATTTTATAATTATTTTTGGTAATTTTTGAAAATATTTTTTGGTAAGGCCGAGGTAAATCTAAGTGCTGCATTATAAAAGTGATATCATAGCCTTTGTTCTGACAGTGTCTCTGCTGTGTGTGTGATGCAGTAGCAGAACAAACATGATCCAGTGCACCCCCAAAGCTGCTCTAAGGAACCTACCTATCTCCATTTTGTAAATGCAACAAGACACAACAGGGTGGCTCATGTGGTGAGATAACCACACTTCCAGGAATATAAAACCCTCTACCTTCAGCATTGGGGCTTACAGCTCCCTAGGCAGCCAGTTAGCCAGTTATTTCTGCATAAGGCCCACCACCACTCTGTCATGTATTACTACATGCTGGATTAAGAAAGAGCCATTCCACACCAGCTCCCCAAATCCTTGTCTCCTTATTTCATAACTTTTGAATCCTCTCCTACCACAGTCCCATCCCATGTTTTAGACAGGGTTGGCAGTATAGCCTAGAGGTTAGAGTAACAAGCTAGTAATGAGCTTGGTACATCCAACAGGCTTGGGTTTGATTCCACAGCCTCCACTTGCATACTGTGTGACTCTGGGCAAGTCACTTAACCTTCCCTTTGCTCCCAGGTCACCCCTGAAACAGGCACTTGTGCCTAGTGGGCCTTATCTGGTTACCAAAGACTAAAATAAAATAAATAAATAAATAAAATCCAAAGTCAGGTGGACCACTTCCCATACTTTTTGTATGCTTGTGAGGTTTAGAAGTTAATAGAGCCCTTGTGGTGTGCCTTATGGTACAAGACAATCAGACTCCTCTCTAGAGGTTTGAACAGCAGCCAGAATCACTTTACTACACTTTGCACTCCTGTCACCCAAACCTCATGATCGAACCTCTTCTACCACAAGAGACACCCCAAGGAGGATCCAATATCTACAGTATCAAATCATCATGTTTTGCAATTTCAGTTCTGTATCTCATTTTAAACTGATTTTAAGCAGCAGTGTAATGAAGGAGGGACCTTCCTCCTTCAAAATAATGAATCTTCTCCTGTGTGTTATCAGAGGGAGTGTCTGTCTTATCTCTGGTCTTGGTGTCGGCTAGAGAAGTGGTACATAATTCTTTAACTTTACAGGACTTAAAATCATGTGTGTTTCATTTCACATGTCTAATGATGCATCTAGCTGTTTTGGGACCTTAGTCCATTAATGTCTTGCTTCCCACTGCAGCAATAGCCTTGCATAAACTCATTTCTCAAAAGTGGCTCTTTCATAGGTATGAGGGGTTAACTTGTGAGTTCCCACTGAAGGAAGAGCTGCCAAGGTCATGGCCCCAGCCCTACTACATAGATTTATTTTTCATAGCTACTGGGGCTCCTTGGAGAGCTACCAGGGCTGAACTCTGGCAGAACCCAGCCTAATTCCAACAGTAGGTACAACACACGATGTAGCAACAGCAAACTCTCCATATTGTACAGTACACAGCATCCCCAATGCAGGTCCTGTGTCCCCAGTGCCTCCTGTATGACCTACAGTCCCATCACCTGGTGCACCCGCCCCATGGTGCCATACATAACACAGTCTCCATCCCCCCACACCCATGTCCCCCAAATGGGTGCCTATACAGGGCAGCCCAAAGGGCCTGGCCAACCCCATAAGCACATAAGAAAGCAGACAACACAGTAGGCTTCAGAACAGTGCAACATTTATATACAATCAAAAGGCACCAGCAGGGTCATGCCAACAGCATAAAACCAAGGTGTTTAAACATTCAGAGGAACATGGCAATGGTATGCATTGCCCATGACAAAACAGGAGAGGTATCCTAATAATCCATCTAAGGTATAGCAGAAACAAATGTCTGGAATGTGTCCAAGAGCCCCTTGCAAACATTGGCCCTCATCAGAGTGTCCCAGCAAGTCCTACTGTGACCCAGATGTCACTAATGCATTAGACCACCCTCAATGGGGTGGAGTGGTCCCCATGTAGCCACTGAATAAATAGTAACAATGTCCAGCTTGGTGGAGGCTTGCCAAAGGAGTTAAATCACTGATCGATGCCAGGTCACAGGGTTTTATAGAGGCCTATGGCCCAACTGGATTGACCATTGGTCTTTATCTGGCATCACTTTCTATGTTTCTGGGTCTATGAAGAAGTCCATGGTACCCACCAAATACTCTGTTCTGTTTCCCTCAATGTCCTAGCATGGTATATAGTTTTTCATTATGGTCAATCCTCATAGATGGTGTCCTTAAAGGACCTGGCATGAACTCAGGCCTCCAGTACATGTGGCAATGCAGTGTCCTTCTCCAGTCCATGTTTTGCATGGATTTTTTTAGGCCACCTTGTATACCCAGTCCTCTCAGTTCCTTTCAGTTCTGTACCACAGCACCTCCAGAACATAGGAGTAGGTGTGTGGGTACCCACCTTCATTCAATGGCAAATTTATCTCTCCACCTGGGACCACTTGGGTATCAGGTGTTCCTTGATCCTATGGGGCCTGTCCTGCTGCAGCCAGTGTCTCTTAATGTACTGGAGGAGGTGGTCATCTTCTTGAATATGCTTCCCTCGTGGTAGCAATTGGCTTTCAACAGTCCTGCTTTGCCACATCTTCCTGTCCTTAATGCACCATATTTCCTGGCCTGTGGTCACCTTGATGGCTTCACAGGGGTGGTACCACCATGACAGTCCTAGCGACAATGGAGGACACTATCATTGCCAAGGCTTATGAGGACACCTGTGTGTCCATGTGGACTTCATTCTTATTTTGCCACAGGGAAGCAGGCCCTGTTGCTGTGCCACTCTGTGGCAGTAGCCAACTATCCAGCTCCTTTCTCTGGTCCCCAGGTCCACCTCCCCAACTTCTTCTGCCCTCCAACAGCACCCCGAGTGTTGACCTCCCCAGTGGGGCTGGCAGTAGTGGTGCCAGCCCCTGCACAACAAGGGCCTTCTGCTTCAGTCGCTGGCCTCTGATGCTCCATGTAACCTGATGGGACCCACCGTGGACACAGTTGTTTCCATTAACATTGCCCCAGAGGGTTCATACCATCCCTCACATAGATGTTGTGGTTCAACATTGGGGTCCTGTGGCTGCACACATTGCAGCAGGTATGAACCTGTGGGCAGGACCTGTGCTGTCTCCTCCACAGCAGATATTCCAGCATTGCTGCGGCACCATCACTTCATGTAGGTCTCCACTCCCTACCATTATGACACACTGTGGACAAGACACAGATTAGTGTCCGCTCCAACATATACTGTACCCTGCCTTAACACACCTACACAGCATCTGTCCCTATACTCTGTCATTAGCTAGACAGGGCTGCTGCTGCAGCACATGGTCATTCATATCTGTCTGTTAGTGTATTCACCTTTCTACTGTTTGGTATACTCTGTATCTGCTGTGGAACACCGCTTGGGGTAGATATCCTGTGCTCCCTATCCTTAGGTCACCTCTTTGTGGCATGCTGGGTGTGGTGCTCACACTACTTGCCTCTGTGTCCCTTGCTGCCAACCCCACCATGCAGTCACTTCACTGGACATGTACTGCAGGCACTATCCCTTACTGCTCTGACCATCCATATGGTGGAAGGGTACTCACTGATAGTTCTCCACTGCAGCATGGCATTAGTGTCACCTGAGGTTTACAGACTACCATCCAGAGGGTTGTTCAATATTTCCACAGTGAGATGGTGGAGACCCTATGACTTCTGACTGTGGGCTACATTTGACACCCTGCTTGCACCAAGATTTCTGCCCAATCACACAAGCCAGCTGGCTCCCCATGCATACCTCATTTGGGCGGTGGACATATCCAGATAGAGACCAGGGGAGTGATGGTCTCGCATACTGATGGGTATGGCACCATCAGGCATAAGTCCTGCTTCCACCCAATCATAGCCATCACCTTTCAGAGTGTTCCACATGGTGGGGTGCGTCTCAAATGTGGGGCAGGGGTCTCGAGTCATGGTGGGTGTAGCATCAGTGACACCATGCCCAAGGTTGGGGTGAAGAGGTGACTCAATGGGCAGTGCTTCACTACAGTAACATGACATGTACTTAACATCTCACATGCTTACTGTGCCCACACTCAGACAGGTGCCAACACTACTGCATAGATGGCCTATGCCTACATGACTCTAACACAGTCAGGGTATGGGACATTGACATGGGCATCACATCACTAGCCTGGCACCCATGGCTGTGGCCCTGTATGTTATGTGGAACTGTTGCAATGTATGTACCACCAGATGCACAAATGTGCATGCACCTTGGGGTGTTGTGCATCCCTGGCTTTGCAGATAACCATATATGGTGGGGTCTAGGGGCATTCCTGCCTCTGTGCAATCCCTCCCATGCCATTCTTTGTGCACTCCATTGTACCCCTGCAAAACTCCATGCATAGTGCTGTTTGTGAATACCACATGAGTTGCACACCTCCACAGGTGCACACCTGCACACCCACCACTATGCTCGATTCGGGGTAAATTACTGTGTGCTTGAATAGATCCCATTATTGTTAGTTTGTGAATGAACAGAGGGAGGTATTTTATGTGTATTGCTGTGATGTACATGAATTTGATGTGCACTGTATATGGTTTAAAATGAACGATATATGGCTTGCAAAACAATTCAGTGGTACCTGAACCAATCTTTGTAGCCTCCCCATCTTTGAGGAGTACAAAGGGTAATGGCAGGCATTTCCTGGTAAACTTGGACTGACCATGTGGGTCCTCATTGGGTGCTTATCTTAGGGACTTGCTGCATGGTTTACATTTCACCAAAAATTTCCTTCTGTAAAACAGGAGTGCTGACTCTGACTCTCTGAGTTGGCCAACTGAGATGCACTCTGATTTTGTTTGTCTTAATGTAATCCATTGATTAGTCCCCAGTAGCCATCATTACTCAAGTGAGATCAGCATACTGATTTTGACTAGGACTATAACCACAGCAAAATAATTATCTTGCTGGAATGTCAAATGACAAGAGAAGAAAATGTTTAAGGGGCTGCCTGACACCCAGTAATACTTTTCCAACCTATAGTGACCCCTAAAATTAATAAAAACTCCTGCATATTTACCTTTGCTAGAAGGATTCAATGTGTTACTCACATCATTATCATCTGCATCTGGTGGACATCATGATTATTACACATATATACAACCAGAAGGAATCCTGCACTCACCACCATAATAATGGATGCTCAACAAGTCTCTCAAAGGTGTAATGTGCAAAATTCAGATGCATTTTGGAAGAAACACTTACTCTCCATGGATCTAAATGATACAGGAAGGGCACTACTTATATACATATACAGCTATGACATCATAAGACAGCGCCTGGACCATACACACATTGCTAGAAAATAAAGTGCAAACGTGATTAAAAATTGTATAATCTATCCTAAATAAATATAATGACTAGATAAAATGTGGTTAAAAACCTGTAACAGGTAGACCATGATAAAATGAAGACGCAAAGATAAAGTCCATGCCTTCCTTGTTCTAACATTTTCCATCTGTAGAAGGACAATACAGAGAACAAGTGAGTATAAATACATAAAATAGTTCTAAAAATCTTCAACTAATACAGCTATATTATCAGAGCCATTAACAGAAAAGGTCGAGATTTATACACCTACAAAGTAACAGCATTGTATACTGAAGTGAATAGCAATGTTTCTGAAATTACCTTTTCTTCAAATATGGTTTAATATTAAATCTGTCATTCAAAACTGGGCTTTTAGGCTCCTAATGTATAGATCCAGAATCCTTTGCTGGTTAGAATGAAATTGTCATAGTCACGCCTTTTGGGGTTCTTGTACACTTTCTCAAGTCCTTGAAAAGTAAACACTTGTTCAGACATGTTTGCACTCTGCATAATGTGACATGCAGTTGCACAGCTCGGTCATTATTTTAATGTGCCCTAATGTGTTCACTACTCCAGTTTGAAACTCCTTTTTGTTTTGCTAACATAAAATACACTGCAAGTGCAAGATAAATGACCTCACATGTATCGCATAGTGATGAGTTGTCTAATTATGTACATCTTATGTGCAAAAGGGGTAGCAAATTCTTGCTGGTTTGAATTCTCAGACATTACATACATCTCTGATGCTTATAGCATCCTATACTTGGTTTTATCCATGTGTGTTGTACAGGAGTGGCCTGTCTGCTGTGAACCAAAATGTCCCTAAGGATCTCTGCTCATCTGTAGGATAGTCTGGGAATGATTTCATGATATTCTTTCAAATTGGGATCACCTTTCAAAATGTTCCAAATATTTTTAATGGTATCAACTACTCTGGGGCAAGCACTGAGTATGTTGTCATAAAATTCAGTTTTCATTAGCCTGTGTTTGTGCTCTATTTGATGTCATAGTATCCTGTCTTGTTATGTTGCTAACTTCCTGATAAGTAGCTTTTACATGGGTGGCAGAATAATATATATGTTATATATATATATATATATATATATATATATATGTGTGTGTGTGTGTGTGTGTGTGTGTATATATATATATATATATATATATATATATATATGTTTTTGTTCTATGTTCCCCATTTCTCCTCACCAGCTGCCAGGTCCTCTTTCCACCTTCCCAAGCCTCTTCTGCCCACTGTAGGAGTCCTCTGATATTCCAACCCACCTCTAGCCTCTGCTCAGCATCCTCTGAAACCCAAGTATAGTCTACAGTTTGTTCCCCAGCAGCTGGGACCCTCACCCCAGTTCACCAAGCCAGGAGGCGGATACTACACTTGATGGTCAAGGCCCAGAAGAGGAGCCATTGAGCTACAGGAGGGTTGTAAGAACTCCACTGGTGGTGGAAGGGGTGGCTTCATCTGCAAGGTGCTGCTGAGGTATTCCCCAATGCCTTCCCTTATCCCTCCAGGGCATGATCTTGAGAAGTGACCCAGCAGAGCACATCTCAGGCCCATCTGAAGGTGGATGACCCCTGCCTACCTTCAGAACTCCCTGTTGGCCCCTACTCTGGGTGTGTCATGCCTTGGATCACTCACCAGGTAAGCGGGGTGTGTGCCAGTAAGGCCATTTCAGAGGGACTGTTTGTTCTTACCACAACACACACCCACTCTCCTAAGCCATCAGAGGCAGCTGTGTAGAGGAAGGAGGTTCCCTCCATCCCTGAGGCAAGAGTCATCATAATAGATGTCAGAACACCACCTCACCAGTTGGCACCAGATGTCCCAGACTCAGGGCATGAATTCTCATCATGTGGATGCCAATTATTTGTTTCTGTGTCACAGAGTTAGTCTTTTGCTCAATTCCCATATTATATTAGATGGTATGGTAGTCCATTCTGATATATATTTATTTACTTATTAATTAAATTTTGTTAACTGGTAAGCCCACTGGTCCCTGAAGGTCCTTTTTCAGGGGTGACCTGGAGTTAGTTACATAGAGATGAGTATATACAGGCAAGTAATACTGTGTAGGACATAGCATATAGAAATATAGTGATAGTGTACAATTTTCATATAAGAAAGCGGAGATATACAGCACATTTACACAAATCAACAGTGGCAGCTGATAGCCTTAGGGCATTAGTCTTTTAGATACATACAAGCAATACAGTACATTAGCCATTTAAGATACATTTAAGTAAATAGAGTAGACACAGAGTACAGGATTACAATGACAGTGCACAGTTATCATGGGAGAGAACAGCTATAAACAGCACAGTTGCACAATTCAACAGTGGCAGCTGATGGACTTGGGGCATTAGACTTTTAGAAGCTAAACTGCATTGGCAAGATTAGCTAGCCTTCAGAACAGGTGCAGGGCTAGGGTTTAGGAGGTGAGCATGCAGTCCCTTCTGAAATGTCACTAGGAGCGGGCTTCCTGAAGGTGATCGGGAGCTTATTCCATAGTGTAGGGGCTATATGGGTAAAGGATTTACTGCCAGCTACGGATCTAGTCCTGGGAAGTTCCAGGAGTTTTTGCCTGAAATGTGGAGTGGTCTGCTGGAATGCTTTGAGGCAAGTAGCCCGATTAGCCCTGTGGGAGGATCATCATCAAGGAGCTTATATGTCCAGCTTAACAGCCTGGGCCTATGGTTCAGGGTGAGCCAGTTGAGTGAGGCAAGGGCTTCAGAGTGGTGGGTCCTCAGATGGTCTTTCTTGGCTAATCATGCAATTTTGTGGTACAGAGTTTGTAGTCTTCACTGGGTGAGTTTTGCAATGCTGAGTAGGATTGAGGCAGCATAGGTAAGAGTTGGGAGGAGGATACTCTGTACGATTGCTAGTCTTGTCTCCAGAATAATGTTAGCACTAAGACGGTAGAGCAGGCCGAGTTTTTGGTGAATGTTTTTGTCACCAGATCCACGTGTGGTTTTTGAGTGAGCCCTGATCTAGTTTAAGGACCAGGTATCTGATGGATGGGACCACCTTGATTGTAGAGCCATATACAGTGACCAGTGGGAGAAGGTGTGAAGGACCAGAGATTTTGGACCAAACAGGAGTGCTTTGGTCTTATTGGGGTTAAGGACCAGACCATTCTCAACCAGCCAAGCTTCGGTCTTGGTGAAGTCTAACTGAAGCAGGGGCCCTAGGTCATCCATATGCAGTGCAGTTCTATAGAGTGCTGCATCATCAGCGATTGTACCATGGAGCTGCTCCCACAGAGGCAGTGGAGGCCATTGACTGAACAGGGAGAACAAGAGGGCCCAAGATGGAGCCTTGTGGTACCCCTCATTTAAAGGTAGTGATTCAGAGATTGCACCTCTCCACATGACCTGATATCTATATAACCACAACACAACATTAGTAACCCTGATCCACATGTGCTATATAGACATGGAATGACATAAGACACAAGAAAATAAGGTAAAACCTTTCCCACCTGTAGATCCTCTCCCAAAGTAAAAAAAAAATCCACTCACATGCTCTATACAAGGGAACCACTGCAGGTCACAGAAATGGTGGTGCTCAGCACTTGAGAGATAAGCAGGCATTCACCATTCTGGAGACAGTAAAGATCACTATGACATTGAAAAGAATGGTAATGGAAGTCATATTGTCTCAGAAAAGTAATCCTTTATTAAAGTGCTAACAATGTGACAAGCAGCATGGAAAAATCTAGCTTAGCAGAGACATGTTTCCCTTATTAGAGCTTCATCAGATGTGCCAAGTGTTCTAGAGGGCTGTCTTTTATATGTGAACATACTGTATGAACATAAAAGTAGCCAACAGAAGAAGGCCATTTGATCTGTCTAGTCTGCTTGTAATTTAGGGTCCATAGCTTGAGCTACTGACCCTGCTCCCTCCCATTCCTCCCAGCCTTCCATCGTCCCCACTCTTGATCCTTACTTTCCCTATGTCTCATCCCAGCCTTTCCTGAAGCTGCCCACCATTTTCAATGGGACCACTTCTTCAGGCAGTGCATTTCAACTGGCCACCACCTCTCCATGAAGAAGTGCCTCCTGACCTCCCTCCAAACCCCCACTCCAGCTTAAGACTGTGTCCCTTGTGTTATGGCCTCCACATAGCTTGAAGAAACCCTACTTGTCCATCTTATGTATCCCTTTCAAGTACTTAAAGGTGTCAGTCATGCTCCCTCCCTCCTGTCCTCCGGGAGCACACGCTCAGTGTCCTCAACCTCTCCGTGTGCCTCCTCACCCTGCTGGTAATTTGTTCTTAAAGGTACATTATGCTTCAACAATTATATTATTTAAATCAGCTCCAAGGTACACGTGGCTGAACAAGTTCATAATAAAGTGATACAATGTACAGTGAAATAAAACAATTATATAACACAGTACTGAAAAGCACTGGTGCATTTCAGCTAGGCTGTGTGAACCTCCCAAGGTTCAACCATGCAAATCTTGACCACTGAACCAAGTAAAGCTCATCAAATTTCTTACTGGGAGATTAGTTCACACTGGTTCAACCATTAAAACCACTAGGAAATGGAATCAAATGAAATAACATAATACACTGGCCAAAAAGTGCCCAAAACAGCAGGATGATGCAGTGGCCTACATAAAAGGCTACTGGTTCTAAAAATCTGTGTGGGTTTAGTCAGTGCCAAACATAGACAAGCTAGTGAACAAGAGTATGTGACTAACTAACAATCCTGAAATTAAATGGTTGTACTTGTAAAGCCTGTGTACACCAACAAAATATCAGTAAATTATCTGACAGTGTAGTCTACTGGTTCTAAAATTGTGAGTCCATTGGGACAGTACTTGTTATGCCATGGATATTTGGACAAGTGTTGTACACACTAGTTTCATGGGCAGCATTGGCCCCAAAATTATGTATTGACCTGTGTAGATGAGGCAGAAATTCACAAAACATTCCGCTGAAGACGACTGGAGTGACGACAACAGAACAGCATTTCACAGTGTGGGCTACTAGTTCTGAAAATAGTGTGCCCACTGAGACGGTGCCACACATCAACAAGGCTTCCCATTATGCAATGGATAAGTGTTGTACAAACTGGTTTCATTTGCAGCACTGCCCCCAAATTATTCATTCATCCTGTGTAGGTCTACCAAAATTCACAAAACATTAATCTGAAGATAACTGAGGAGGACGACAGTGTAGCATCCTACAGTAAATGTATAGGCTACTGCCCCCAAAAAAGACTAATGGACACAGAAACTGTTCTCATCCACCTCATCATCCTCAGTCTTTAGCCCAGCTGGAAGTGTAAAAGATTCATCATCGATAAGCTGTGGCAAATAGGGCCTTGGAAACAAAAGGCAGGTTCATTTTTAAAACAGTGAAGATCCCTACGCCTTTGATTAAAAGGCATGTTCTCCTGTTGGTGGCAATACTGACTGCAGCACTGACAATTCTGTTTAAGTATGTACTTGCAGGTGGGCAACTGAGGTGTTCAACAGCTACCTGTGTCAAAGAGACTCAAATGGTCTTTTTGGCACCAGTACAATTGAGGCTCATCTACTTTTACTAGTGACATGTTCTCATCCAGGTAATCCTGCAACATTTTTTGGTATTTCAGGACCTCTGTGCCAGAAAGTGACTTGCTGTGCTTTTTCATCAAGCCATAGTCAGACAGTTGTTCCCAGAGTGGTTTGTTATCAATGGCTGCCTTTCTGTGGGGATGCTATGGAATCAAACCATACAAAGCAAGGGACCTGTACTTCAGGAGGACACATTTTAAAAGATGGGTGAATAGCCGCCCGTGGTGCTAAGGGTTATGGGTTGAGAAGCACTGAGGGTTCAGGTGCCATGCTGGTGACCTGTGTTTGAAACAAGCCTGGGTTGGTGGGGGTCAGCAGGGGGTGAGGAGCTGGATTGAGCCACTGCAAAGTGGATCTCCACCCCAGGGAGGGATGTAGGGTTCCCCAGCTCTTGGCTGCCTCCCAGTTGAGGATGGGTGGTAGCACCAAACCGTATGAGAGCCCCAGCAATTGCCAGGGTGGGGTGGAAAGGACCATTACTGGTGCCACAGGGGAGAGGCACGCCTATGTACATGCATCACCATATGCTGGTGTCCCAGGATCGGGAGAAAAGTACGAAAACTGATAAAAAGTATATATAGAAAAAAGATGGATGAATGCCTCAGGGATGACCTAGCAGAGGGATGAACTGGTGGGTGGAGAAACAGTAGGAGAAACTAAAAACAGCCATATTGAAGGCAACAGACCCCTGCATCAAGCAAGGGAGCAAAAGAAAGAAGAAAACGACACTATGGCTCTCAAAAGATGTGGCAGAAAAGGTAAAGCTAAAACGGTAGTATTCATAAGGTACAATGAGATGCAGAGGGAAGAGGAGGATTGGAAGGTGCATTAGGCAAAATGGAGGGAAGCAAGAAGAGCAGTAAGGAGCGTGAAGGCAGAAACTGAAGCAAGAATAGCCAAGACTGTAACAAAAGAGGACAAGAGTTTTTAGGTATGCAAGTGAAAAAAAGACCAGGGGTGGACTGTAAGGTTAAGAAGGCAAGGGAAACTGTGCAGAGGGGAACAGGAAAAGGCCAGACATCCTAAACAAATACTTTCGCTCACTGCCACCACATTGAAGAGAGATGGGTAAATGTGAGGAAGGGAGGTGAATACTAGTCTATTTTCAAATGAAAGAGACCTAAAAGGACTCACAAATCTGAAAGTGGACAAAGTAATGGGGCCAAATGGGGTCCACCAAGGGTATTGAGGGAACTCAGGAAGGAGAGGGCTGCACCTCTGATAACCTTATTTAACAGCTTATCAGAAATAGGAGTGGCCCCAGAGGAGTGGAGGAGGGCTGATGTAGTCCCACTTCACAAAAGTGGTAGCAGGGAGCAGGTTGGCAATTACAGGCTGGGCAGCCTGACTTCAGTGGTGGTGAGGTTATGTAATTATTCATCTATTTTTATTTATTAAAAGATTCAGATGATAACTTTGAGCACAAGTGCTCTTTACAAAGGTTCCACGTCAGACTTACAAGTCTTACAACAAATGATACAATAGAATTACATTAGATGTTACAGTTAAGTAAGGGATAGGGTGAATGAACATATTCTAGATGGAAAGCTTGTCTAACAAACAAGGAACATCAGGCTGTGTAAGTGCAAAATCGACCGAACAAGAACAGGTTCCAGCAGGCGGCTGCTAGACAGACAGCAGAGCACAATGATGACTATGACTAGATCAATGACAAATTGCACCTGCACTTAATTGCTTGGGAAGTCCACAGAGAGTCTTTGAACTGGTCAAACCTGGGGAGGTTTAATGTGGATTCTGGCAGTTCATTTAGCCAGGCTGCAGCCCTAATGTGAAAGGACCGCTTACCCCAATTTATGTAATCTTTCTGGACTTTGCTAAGGCATTTGACAAAGTATCGTATAAAACACTAATTGAACAGCTTTGTAAAAGTAAGCTACCAACAAATATAATAAATTGGATAGCATCTTGGTTGGAAAACAGGAAATAAAGAGTAACAGTAAAAGGATATCAGTCTGATTGGGGTTGGGTCACAAGCAGAGTACCACAGGGCTCTGTTCTGGGGCCTACGTTATTTAACATATTAGTGTCAACACTACAAACATCTGAAAATGCATGGCTTAGTAAATATACAGATGACTGCAAATTAGGCAGTCTGGTACAAACACAAACTGATGGAATAAAGCTCCAGGAAAACTTAAACAATCTGTCAGAGGGCCAAAACAATAACATGACCTTCAATATAAAAAGTGTAAAGTGATGCATTTTGATCCAAAAATCTGAACTTGAAAATACACTAGATAACCAGGTTCTATGAAGCACTTCTAAAGAAAGAGACCTGGGAATAATAATTACAGATAACTTCTCATCTGATGAACACATAAAAGTTAGTGTTAAGTGCCAAAAATATTCAGCTGTTTTCTTTCCAATATAAAAATCAGAGAACAAAAAGTGATTCTTCCATTATACAAGTCTTGTTCACCCACACTTGGAATACTGCTCACAGTTTTGTGTGTCATCCACTGTCAGAAGTAAGAAACTAAAAGAAGGGATACAAAGGAAAGTAACAAAAATTAAAGGTCTACAAAATTGTAGCTATAATGAAAGATTAAGGCATCTGGGGTTATACTCTACAGAGTATAGGAACTTAGAGGTGATCTTTGCCTAGCTTTCAAGACAATAGAAGATCCCAGTCTCATGGAGACTATTGGATTAATGAAACTAAATGAACAAAATCAAAAACACGGTCTCACAATTACAGATTAAAAGGAGAAACCAAATTATTAAAAAAACATTGTGATTATTTCACCCACAGGATTATCACAAGTTGGAACACATTGCCTAAGCATGCAGCAGAAAACAATAATATTACTACCTTCAAAAACAAATTAGATCTTTACATGGGAGATAGAAAATGCTTATTCCACCTTTGAAGAGAACAAGGTGGTGAGTTCACTAAAACACAAATTGTCTAAAAGAACTCGTATTCTGCTATGAACCTATGAACCCTGCTGAGTTCTGTGGAAGGGTAGTTCAAGGGCATTCCTGGCTATGCTCCTTGTAGTATACTGGTTACACACTGCTAAAGTTAGAAAATCTGATAGAGTTCTTTGACTGGGTGACAAAGGAACTAGATCAGGGTGGAGCAGTGGACATAGCTTACCTATATTTCAGTAAGGTGTTCAACACTGTTACACATAGGAGGCTAGTAAGCAAATCAGGTAGCTTAGGAGTGGGTCCAAAGTTGGTAAACTGGGTAACAAATTGGTTTAGGGATAGTTGGCAGAGGGTGGTGGTAAATGGAGTCCACTCAGAGGAAGTAAGGCTGACCAGCAGGGTGCCTCAAGAATCAGTGCTGGGACTGGTCCTCTAATGTCTCTATAAGTGACATTACAGAGGAGATGGAAGGAAAGGTCTGCCTCTTTGCAGATGACACCAAACTCTGTAATAGGGTGGACATTCCTGGGGGGTGGAAAGGATGAGCAGTGACCTGAGAAAACTTGTGGAGTGGTCAGGGTATGGCAGCTGGGTTTTATGTGAAAAATTGCAAAATAATGTACTTAGGGCACAGAAACCCAGGCAGAGTACAAATGGGGTGTGCTGACGACCAACAAGCAGGCAAGAGACCTTGTGGTGATAATATCGGATGACTTATAGGTGGTCAGGCAGTGTAACAAGACAGTTGGGAGGATGAGTGGGATATTGGGGTGCATAGGAGGGTTATTACCAGCAGAAAAGAAGGAGGTAGTGTTGTCTTGGTATAGATCGTTGGTAAAACCCCACCTACCTGTGGAGTATTGTGTCCAGTTCTGAGACCACATCTCAGAAAGGACATGGAGTAGAAATGATCCCAAGGAGGGTAACTAAAATGGTGCAGGGTCTGCATCAGAAGCCCTATGAGGAAAGATTAAAGGACCTAAATATCTACACCCTGAAAAGGGTATGGTAGAGACCTTTAACTACCTCACAAGGGTAAACAATGTACAAGATGGAAATATTTTTCAGAAAAAAGGTGCTCAAGGACAAGGGGTACAGAAAGAATGATAAGTTCCAAGCCCGATCAGCTACCCAATGCCAAAGCCACACACCTTGCATAGCAGACATAGTGTGATAGGCAGAATGAGTTGGCATGCAAGAGGTTTTTTTTTTACTGTGTCAATCCTAGGAGGGTGGAGGCCATAGGCACTAGCTGCAAAATGTTCACTCCATCGAATCTGGGAACTAAACTGCCCAGGGTCATAACCCTACAAGTTTAAGGCTCTGGCAACAATAAGGAGACATAGGAGGTGTGCAAGTCTGCATTGTTGGAGGTGAAGGGTCTTCTGCACACAGCATCTGCTCACTTGTGGTGTGAATATGTTAAGGCCAAGGACCCTTCCATATTAATAGAGGTGTGTCTGATGGAATTATGGGCCACCTTATTGGTTTCCCACTTGCAAGCATTTGCTTCTGAAAAAGGAAAACATCCTACCTTAGGCTTTGGCAGATAACATCTTTGGTTTGCACCTACCCATTCCTGTTCAAAAATTTGGTGACAGTGAATAAGGATCAGCAATCAATTAGAGCAGAGAAGGATGTGGACAGGATAGGACTGCACCTCTTTGAGTTGCAATGATCTACATGCCCCAGCTATCAGATAAGACAAAACGCTGGTACCAAACATGGGAGGAATAAGAATTCTCCTTTACAGCTATATCCACTCTGTTTCCTCATCCTCCTCAGAGGGCTCATCCTTCTCCTCATAAAGTAACTTCTTTAGGTCAGGATTGTCCCAAGAACCCTGATATACTCATCCTGACCATCAGAATGGTCAGGGTCTGTCTGCAGATCTTTAATAGCAGCCCTGTCCTACTGTGACACACCTGGACATGCTTACGTGGCCTCCACTGAGGGGCCCAACACAGGGTTGGGTGTGTCTGCTGGGATGTCCTGCAGAACATCAGGGCCCGGAAGCTCCTCTACAGCAGTAAAAAGGATTTAAGCAATTCTGCATGCCACTGCCACTGGTACACCTGGTGCACTCCTCCCCTTCCAGCTCAGAAGTCTGACTGGAGGAGAAACGAGACATATTATCTGAGAAAACATAAAGGAACAAAGGAACCTTGGAAGAGGGCCTCATTACCCTTTTGCAGGTTTTACATGTCTGAAAGTAGGAGGCCATATGTCATTGTGCCTCAAAAATAGTTCTGCAGTTGAGTATGAATAAAACAGAACTGATGCTGACCTTATAAACAATGTAGAGGACTGTTCACACATTTTGAACATGTGTCACACACATGTTAACACTTTTATACAGTAACTGGGAAAGGCCTTTTTCAGTGGTGACCCGGATGTATTGAGCTGGTTAAGAAACTTGCTCAGAGTCACACAGTATTCCGTGGAAGTTGAGAGAATCAAACCCAAGACTCTTGGATATACCAAGCTCATTCCTCTTACCTTTAGGCTATACTGCAACCCCTAGCTGCGACCTCAGCACCAAAGCGTGTTAAGATTATTGAAGAAGTTTTGCTCAGCGCACCTGCAAGAAGGAAAAAGATAGAAACAGACCGTCTAGCTGAAAAGGCTAATGACACAGAGAAAAGCCACATCTAGCACTGCATCAGTGAAAGCGCATGCATGTTTCTCCAAAGGGCACATGCGAATGTTATAATGCTATGCATGACATCAGCATGACAAGGGAAGCATGTGCACATAGATGCACAAAAACAATACTGTGCAATAAAGAGGAAGACCAACAGGGGCGTAGTCCAACAGCCACAGTGGCCAACAAACGACGGGAGAACTGCATGGCTCAATGGAGGTGATGAACTGAAGAGCAGAAAAAATGCCAAAAACAGGCAAAAAGGGTCTGATTGCAAAAGAGATCCAAGGCTCTCACCAGGTAGACTCCTAGTGAAACAACTGGCGGAGTCAAAAAGGGCAAGGTCCCTGCAAAATGAGCCCAATACAAACAAAATCTGGTCAGATCCACCACGGCTGCATAATGAAGTTAGTGAAGTTGTGTGGAATTGTTAAGGAGGTATGGAGAAACAACACAATGACTTGTAAGTAGTAAGATTTGTTTTAGTTTCTGTTCTAAGGAAAGCATGTACATTATTAGGAAAACACATGGAGGAGCACATTTTAATGGAAGGAATAGGAAGCAATATACTGTAGGTTTACAAAGAACCCCAGAGCAAATGCCACTGATGTATGTGTTATCCCAGATGATATTGGCCGGACAGCCACATTTTAAAGAAAACACAATTGCACATACCCCAGTAATGCAAAGCATCATGGAAGCATGCAAATCACCATGATGGTACAGAAGGTGGCAGTACATGAAAAAGTAATGGCTGGCATATGTTCAGCCTTGGGATTATTTACACAGGTGTTTTTTTTTTTTAGAGAAACAGGGTTTTGTCCATGTGGTGATGTACAGTGCCTTCAGAAAGTATTCATCCCCTTGGATTTTGTCACATTTTGTGATGTTGCAAACTCAAATTAAAAATACATTTATATGGGATTTTTATGTCACGTATCTACACAAATTACTCTATAATGTCAAAGTGGAATGAAACTTCTGGAATTTTTTGTACATGTAATTTAAAATAAAAACCTGAAATGTCTTAATTTGATAAGTATTCACCCCTTTGCTATGACACTCAAATTGAGCTCAGGTGCATCCAATTTCCTTGTGAGATCACTCTAAAACTTGAATGGAGTCCACCTGTGGTCAGTTCAAATGGTTGACATGATTTCAGAGGAAATACACCTGTCTATATAAGGTCCCACTGTTGACAGTGCATGTCAGAGCAGAAACTCTACCATGAAGACCAAGGAGCTGTCCGTAGAACTCCGTGATAGAATTGTGAGGAGGCATAGATCTGGGGAGGGGTATAAAACATTTCTAGGGTGTTGAAAGTTCCCAGGATCACAGTCAAGTCCATTATTAGGAAATGGAAAGATTACAGAACCACCCAGACTCTTCCTAGAGCAGGCCATCCTCCCAAACTGAGCAACTCAGGCAAGAAGGACCTTGGTCAGAAAAGTGACCAAGAACCCAATGACCACCCTAATAAACTACAGAGTTCCATGGCTGAGATGGGAGAAACTGTCCAGAGGACAACAATCTCTGCAGCACTTCACAGATGTAGCTCTATGGGAGAGTGGCTAGATGGAAGCCACTCCTGAGAAAAGGCCACATAATAGCATGCCTGGAGTTTGCAAGAAGGCACTGGCAGACTCTGAGACCATGTGGCAAAAGATTCTCTGATGAAACAAAATTGAACTCTTTGGCCTGAATGCAAAGCGCTATGCCTGGCGCAAACCGAACACAGCTCATCACCCTGTAACACAATCCCACCATGAAGCATGGTGGTGGCAGCATCATGTTATGGGGATGCTTTTCAGTGGCATGGACTGGGACACTTCTCAGGATAGAGGAACAATGAATGGAGCCAAATACAGGCACATCCTGAGGAGAACCTGCATCAGTCTGCAAAGACCTTGGACTGGGGTGAAGATTTACGCTCAACAGGACAACGCCCCAAGCATACAGTCAAAGCAACAGTGGAGTGGCTTTAGAACAAGAAGATGAATGTCCTTGAGTGGCCCAGCCAAAGCCAAGACTTGAATCCCATTGAGAATCTGTGGAAAGACTTAAAGATTGCATGGTTCACTGACACTCCCATCCAACTTGACTGAGCTTGGAGCAAATCTGCAAGGAAGAATGGGCTAAAATCCCATATCCAGATGTCAAGCTGATACAGACATACCCAAGAAGACTCAAGCTGTAATTGCTGCCAAAGGCGCTTCTACAAAGTATTGACTGGGGTGAATACTTAAGTAAACAAGATATTTCCATTTTTAATGTTTCATAAATGTTTGTTACAAATAAAAATATTTTTGCCCTTTATATTGTTGAGTATGCTGTGTGAAACAAGGGGAAAAATCATTTCAATGCATTAACAATTCTGGTAGTAACACAACAAAATGTGACAAAATCCAAGGGGGTGAATACTTTCTGAAGGCACTGTGTTATATTTAAGCAATGTGTTGATGTCAGGAAGTCAGGTGTAATGATGATGGACTGTTAGCAGAGAAAATGCGATTGTAACTTTCAGAGGGGTTGCTTTGATAAGAGCAAGGTAGTTATGCTTGTGATAATGGGAATATTAAGAAAGTATGAGGTCTATGCAGAAGTGGAGTACAAATATGCATAGTTTCATAGGTATGTGCTTAGAGTGCAGGCAAATGTGATATGCAGGTTTGTTATAGAACTAGGTAAAAATAGCGATACATTCAATTGACAGAAAGATAGATAATTACATAGACGTGCAGGCTTGTCCACACTACACTCAAAAAGCTGTTATGGATTCAAACCGTTATAGACTGTAAATGTTACAGTGTGTCCACACTGCCAGTGAACAGTGTGGATAATGGTTTGAAAACATTACAGTTTGTCCACACTGAGTGTGATAGTGTGTGTGGTCTCAACCTTGTAGTAGCAGTGCACATCCCATGGTGCACTCGGTGATGACAGCTGCATTTTGAGATGCCCTCCTACATATCCAATGGAGTACTGTGTATATTGCACAGTCATATTATGTAATAACCATATTTCACTGTTATGAGACACACTTATGTTGTGGAGGTGACAGAAAGAGGTTCAAGGGAGGAGATCCATATGTTGGAATCAGGGCTACATCAGTGAGAGGAGGAGGGAGGGAGGGAGAGAGGGTGGGAGACATGGCATCAGTTCTGTCAGTATTAGGGCACCTGGGTACAACGGACATTCATGTACTGCTACCATATGGATGAAGGCAGACCTCTACTACTGCCTTCAGTGTTCCCCACTGCTCCACTGTACACAGTGCCACACATCTATTGTCCACTGCAGCAGTGCTCCGTGATGCACTCAAGAGCTCTACTAATGTATGTGTTCACTACTGACATTGCTGTGCAGGTAGCATTGCTGCCACATCACACATGGGCAGGCAGGTACTTCCAACACTGCACAGTGAAAAGATTAATCAAGGACAGTACATGGGCACCATCAGGAGGTGGCCCTCGGGAAGGCAAGTGCAGACAGAGAGACAGGTTAGGTGGGGACATGGGGGTACCTCTGGGGTGCACATACATTTGTCAGGTTACTGTGGTATGGAGGCATCCCAGTATTTTAGCCTCCACCCGTGCTCCATACTGCCATCTGTATATGTTCTGGTAGCCTCTGACCTCCCTGCATGCAGTGAAACAGTGCTGAATGCATGCAGGTATAGTGGGAGACTGGAGGCTAACACGGTGGAGCGCTTAGACACAATTGCAATTAAAACTGATAAAGGTGTAAAGCTGTAAATAAGAGTGAAATAACCACGCTGGTATGCACACCACTTAAAGTGGTTCTTCGAGGATACAGATTGGGGATGGCTTAATTAAAGGAGTAGTCCACCCAGAAGTTTCCAAACATATGTTATGTAGAGTGTTTTGATTTGTATGTAAAGTCCTAGTCTGCCCTTCCTCTGTCTGCTAGTAGGAGTCTTTCTAAATTAGGCTAGCTTTAGGGTAGTTTTATGACCACTGGGGATCTCCATCACAAATAGGGTTATTGTCTTCTGCCTCCTACAATACACCCTGTCTCATGTGACAGTGATGTAGCCAGGCCCATAGATTTAGCATATGCAGTGCTTTTTAAAATCAGTTCACAACAGCAGAGCTTTGTAACTGTTCTTATCCAGTGAGCACAAATGGCAACAGTTACAATTAGCAGATGCCTGAGAGCTACCTAACTAGGGTTTCTGTAAGAAACAGCTACTAAATAGCTCTAATTCACTATTTGTGTTTTCTGTGTGTGTCATGTCCAGCTAGCAGTAATATGTGTTTTCATTTTAAAATTTAATTTCATCAAACTACGCACAACAATAAAAAGCACAGAAATTGCCCAGATCATCACTGCTATAATTAGTAAGACTATAGCAGTTTTCTTACAGAAAACTCACTCAGTTAGCTCTAAAGTATTTGCTAAACTGTAAATGTGGGTACCAGCATCTTTTTACCAGGAGAGACACTAAAGCTTATTTACAGGTGTGACCTGGGAGCACAAAGAAGTTAAGGATTTGCTCAGGGACACACAGTTTGCACATGGAGGTTGTAGGATTCAAACCTAGGACACCAGGTTTGCAGCTCATAGCCTTGGACCACCACACTATACTGCCTCCTCTATTCTAATAGGTGGAACTGGCAGTTAGTGCTGATTTTGTTCTGTGACATGATTTTCAAATTTGTTGCCTGGTTACAAATGTGAAGTATCTTTTAATAAAGTATAAAATATGTATGTGTGAGTCATTTAGTTTGGTGAATATTTGTTTTATTATTTGAAAAAGTGGGATACACTAAATGTGTAGTAATGAACCATTGTAAAATGAGATCAAATGTGTAGCTGAAATAGTCACTGTCATCCTGTTGTTTTCATGCTATACCACACACAGGAGAAAAGTGACTTTAAAGTATTTTGCAGTTTCTAGGCTGCAGCTTCATACCATACCCTTCATTTGTAAAAAAAAATAAAATAAAATCATGTCACAGAGCAAAATCAGCACTAAATGCTAGTTCTACCTAATAGAATGCTGGTTATAGTTTATCAAATACTTGAAATCTAACTGAGTGGGTTTTCTGTAAGAAAACAGCTAGAGTCTTAACTAATTATAGCACTAATGATCTGGGCAATTTCTGTGCTTTTATGGTTGTGTATAGTTTGATGAAACTAAAAGTTTTAAAATTAAAACACTCCTGCAAGCTAGACCTGACACACATAGAAAACAACAATAGTGAATTAGAGCTTAATTTTTAGCAGTTCTCTTACAGAAACCCCAGTTAGGTAGCTCTCATCTATCTGCTAATAGGCTAATTCAGGAAAAACTCTTAATAGCAGACAGAGGGAAGGCACACTAGGGCTTACCATACAAATCAAAACACTCTGCATAACATTTGTTTTGCAAATTCTGAGTGGACTACTTTAAAACTGCAAGCCCAGTAAAATAATCACTGCAGTCTCTTGCTGTACTGACATGCTTCAGTTGATGCAAAATACAGAGTAAGGTGGTGGTGGCAGGTTGGAGGACAGGTCTGAATAACACCATATACCCACCAGGAGGAATTCCATCTCTTGGAATGTATTTGTGAAAATGTGTGACCAGGAGAGGAATGTAAGCTGAGCCAAGGCTGTTTATGCAAGTGCTGTATAAGGATGCAGTTTCAGGCTTTTTCTTTCCTTCTGAAGCTTAAGCTCTGATGCCCAGGTAGCTCTGATAGTCAATTGTTCCAGCATGATAGATTCACCTCCACATGAACCAAAAAAGGTGGGTGGATCTTTAGGAGCTTCTTGGGTAGAGGTGGGGTGGATCTTACTCCCCATAAAAACTAATGCTGCCTCCCACTACTAAGGTTCCAGTTCTTGTACCTCCACTTAAGAAAGAAAATTGTGCGCCACAACCATTGACTAACATGAAAGCATATTTATTTGAGGGTGGAAACATTTCTTGGAGGAGGGTAAGGCAGAGGAGACTATTTACACCTTCAGTCAGTTCCACAGACAGAAAACATGACATCGCTCTTTTGTACATACAAACATCTGCAGGCCGCCTTACTGCAGCCGTAAAAGGAAAATTTCTCACACAGAGTCCTCCAAAAAGGAAAAGCTCCTCAAGCAAAGAAAACAAAACAATTACATACAGCAACTCTAAAAGACTGGGAAGGAAGGAGGTGCTGATGCAAATGTGGGGGGTGACCAGGAAGCCTTAACCAAATAAAGAACAAAGAAACAGGTACTTACCTGAGGCACCATAACTTTTTTATTGGAGACCTCCCTAAAAAGAACACCATGGAAATATCTGGCTGACATGGCCCCAATCCAAGAACATGCAGTGGAAATGGGAGAGCAGGTTAGCCAATTTGAAAGCTGCAGCTTGACAGGCATGATTTTAATTTAGGATGCTCCCTGTCACCAGGTAGCCCCAACCTGCTATGCAGAATTGCAGCTCCAAGAACTAGAAGCTGAGTTTTTCTTCAGAGCAGCTTGAGAGATGTTTATCCTTTCATGGCACAGGTAAGAATGGAACGTTGCTGCTGTCTGGAATCCTCACATGCCGAACATTCTAAGACTTTGGGTGTGCTATTTCTAGAAGGAGTGCACTATACCCATTTGTAATTACTACCCTTGACAATGTGGAGTACTACAGAAAACAGTGGTATAGCAGGGGAAATGTACAACGGTGATACAATTTAAATATAAACATGCCATTGTGACAAAAGTACTCTAATGAAACATTCGCCTACTATGAGAAACAGTCAGCAGCAAGAAGTGCTCAGAGTGTTTGTAAAGTCCTACAGGATCTCTCTTATTCAATTCAGTGCTTCAGAGTAACTGGTAACTGGTATTTTTCTTTAAACTTAGATTGTAGGCTTGTAGTGACACTTATACTTTCTTTCTGTGTTGTCTTTACTTATAATTGTTTTTGGGCTGTTGAAAATTTAAAAATAGTGGAGGTGTAATTCTGTGCTGTCTTTAATTGCTGCAATTTTCGCCTCCCCACCCTTCCCCAACTCTTAATTATATGCCCTGATAAATCTGATTGACAGGAGCTAAACACAGGGTATAGTAAGAGGTGAAGTAGGAAGGGCATAAGGGGGAAGAAGACCACCTCAGCACGACAAGTGTTTTGACTCATTTATTTATTTATTGGTTTTTTTCCTTAAAAAATATATATCTGAGGATCAGTTACAGGATTTTTAGTACTGTAAATAAATAAAAGAGAACTAAGAGAGCTTCAGTAGCAGATAAGTAGTGGAATTGCAGTATAATGTGGGAGTGGTGCAATGCAGTGGCTGTGGGCAGCCATATTCAGGCAGACCTTCTGGACACTGAGGTGCTGCCCTATCTGCATGCATCTCTCAGGACTGAGGGATGAGGTAGCCAGACTCAGAGCGAAGACAACTGGGTCAGGAGTACCATCACCCTGTCCAGGAACCACCCAGTCCAATGCAGCTGCCTCAAAGGATGCAGAGAACGAGGAGCACTTGGATGACAGTGGGCTCAGGGAGGGTTAGAGCAGTCAGGCAGAGGCACATCCCAGATCCTATTCCTCTCAAGAACTCATATGCCACACTGGAAAATGAGGACAACCAAATAGAGGTACCCAGGGAAGTGGAAGGAAAGGATGTGGAGGTTAGGCAAGGAGGTGACCTCAGTGGGGAAAGCAGTGGACCCCAGAGGAGGAGGAAGTGAATCCTGGTGGGGACTCCATCATAAGAGGGATCCAGCTAGGAACACAGGAGGGGAGGACAGGGAGGTGAGGTGCTACCAGGTGCCACGGCATGGAGGGATGGAAGGAAGATACTGGGGATCACTGGGAAGGCAAGCCAGGAGGGTGAGCTGGATGTAATTATCCACCTAGGGTACTAATGACTTGGCAAACGGGAGCCAAAGGAAGTTCAGGAAGAGTTTAGGAAACTGGGAGGGGTCTCAAGCAAGTAGCTACTTCTGTCACTTTCTCAGAAGTACTACCTGTGAGAGGCAAGGGAGAGCATAGAGTGCATGCACCAGGAACTTTAACTCATGGTTGAAGAACTGGTGCTGTGGAGGAAGGGTTTGGATTCATTGGTGACTGGGGACCCATCTGGAGGGATGGAGGTTTGTTCAAGCCTGATGGCCTGCATCCATCCTGGAGGGGAATCCAAGCACTCAATGATAAGTTTAAATGCTACATTGACAAGCATTTAAACTAGCAAAGGGGGTGGCAGGCCAGCAAGGATGGTACCTACTTGCTCACCCCCACAGCTAGTAATGGAACCAGTGAACCAGAGGAGTGGCTATCTCTGCAAAGCAGTGCAAAAGTTGGAGATTAGTGTCCAAAAGGTGGATAAGCAGAAAGGGGCAAAATTCAGCAGAAGGGCAGACAGCAAGGAGAACCAGGGATAAATGACAACCAAGGAAGGGCTGAGTAGAACAGTGAAGCAGTCTAGGAGGTCAAATCATGGAAAGCTCATGTGTAAATGCCAGGAGCCTTAGCAACAAGATGGAAGATCTGGAGGCTGTCATGGTACAGTCAGACCTGGTCATTGTGGCCATCACTGAAACCTGGTGTAATGATAACCATGACTGGGAGATGGCCATACCTGGCTACAACATATTCAGAAGAGACAGAGCAGGCAGGAAGGGAGGAGGAGTGGCACTGTATGTGAAAATGACATAAGGGCCACACAGATCCAGGAGGAACAAAATGGGGAGAGATACTGTGGGTTAAGCTGGAAAGGAAAATGGGGCCAGCCATCTGCACAGGTGTGGTCTATAGACCACCAGCCCAGGAGGAAGAAACAGATAGAGTTGATGCTAGCCATCCAAAGGATGGCAGACAAGGGTGAGGTAGTACTAGTTGGAGACTTCAATATACCAGACGTGGACTGGAGCATCCCAGCAGCAGCATCAACTAGAAGCAGATTTATCCTGGACTCCTTCAGGTGCCTTCCTCAAGCAACTGGTCATGGAACCAACTCGGCAGAAGGCAATACTGGACCTTGTGCTCACAAACAGGGACAGTGTGATGGGGGTAACAGTGGGGAGCACCTGGCAACAGTGACCACCAGTCATTGTGGTTTGAAATCACAGAAAGAGCAGAACCAAACCACACAAAAACACGTATCCTGGATTTTAGGGGGCAGACTTTGGGAAAATGGGGAGATGCTTGAAAGAGGCATTAAGGGAATGGGACAGGAATCAGGGATTGAGGAACAGTGGGCAGTATTTAAAATGGGGATTATAAGAACAACAGAATTATGCATTAAGCAGGTTAGCAAGAGGAAAAGAAAGAGGAGACCATTATGGTTTTCCAAAGAGGTAGCAAAGAAAGTGAAAGCCAAAAGACTGCATTCAGGCAATACAAAAGACACAGGCAGAAGGGGATAGGGAGAAGTACCAGGAGAAACAAAGGGAGGCAGGGAAGTCAGTAAGGGAAGCCAAAGCTCAGACAGAAGAACACATTGCAAAATCAGTGGTTAAAGGGACAAAACCTTTACAGGTACATAAGTGAAAAAAGAAGGACAAAGGGAGGGATAGTGAGACTGAAGGGGAGGATGGGAGCAGCGTGGAGGATGACAACAGTAAAGCTGACATACTGAATAGGTATTTCTGCTCAGTCTTTACTAAGGAAGAGGGGGTAATGGGTCTGAAGGAGTACAAGGGTGAGAATGGTGCAGAATGGACACAAGTCCCTTTACGAGAAAGGGTCCTGAAAGAACTGGAAGTAATAAGAGTTGATAAAGCAATGGGGCCAGATGGGGTGCACCCAGGGTCCTTAAAGAACTAAGAGAGGTGGTGGCTGAACCTCTGGCTATCCTGTTCAGCCAATCACTGGAAACAGGGAGGTACCCAAGACTGGAGGACAGCAGATGTAGTCCCCTTATACAAAAGTGGGAACAAAGAGGAAGCAGGGAACTACAGACCAGTCAGTCTCACCTCGGTAGTGGGAAAGATCATGGAGGCACTACTGAAGGAGAGATTGGTGGAACATCTGGTTGTCAATGGACTACAGGACCCAAGGCAGCATGGTTTCACCAGAGGGAGGTCATGTCAGACCAACCTCATTGAATTTTTGACTGGGTGACTAGGGAGGTGGATCAGGAGGGCAGTGGACATGGCCTCATCTGGACTCAGCAAGGCCTTTGACACTGTGCCACATAGAAGACTATTACACAAACTGGGGACTATGGGTGTGGGCAGGACAGTAGTGTGGTGGGTAGGTAACTGGCTGGGTGGCAGGACACAGAGGGTGGTGGTAAATGGCTGTCACTCCACAGAGGGAAGAGTGACCAGTGGGGTACCACAGGGATCAGTGCTGGGACCGGTCCTATTCAACATCTTCATCAGTGACATTGCACAGGATATAGAAGGCAGAATTTCACTGTTCGGTGATGACACAAAGCTCTGTAACAGAGTAGACACACCAGAGGGTGTAGACAGAATGAGAAGGACCTGCAGAAACTTGAAGAATGGTCAAGGGTTTGGCAGTTGAAATTCAATGCAAAGAAGTGCAAGATAATGCATATGGGCACAAAAACCCTGGCACAATATATCTGTTGGGGTGAGGATATAGCATGCACCAAGCAGGAAAGGGATCTTGGGTTGTCATCTCTGATGACCTCAAGGTAGCAAACAGTGTGACAGGCATCAGGTAAAGCAAATAGGATGCTGGGATGTATAGGCAGGGGCATCACCAGCAGGAAAGGGAGGTCATAATTCCGCTATACAAGACACTAGTGAGGCCCCACCTGGAGTACAGTGTACAGTTCTGGAGACCATACCTACGTAAGGACACATAGACAGGGTAGAGAAGGTTCAGAGGAGGGCAACAAAGATGGTGCATGGGTTGCATCACAAGTCCTATGAAGACAGGTTGAAGGAACTGAACATGTACTCCTGGAGGAGAAGAGGAGAGAGGGATATGATAGAGACATACAAGTATCTTACAGGGAGGAACAGGGTGCAGGAAAACACTATTTTTAAGTGAAAAGATGTTTCAGGACTAGAGGGCATGGGATGAAGTTGGAGGAGGACGATTCAGAGGAAACATGAGAAAGAATTTCTTCACAGAACGGTGGTGGATAAGTGGAACACCCTGCCAGAGGAAGTGGTGGGGCTGAAACAATCACGGATTTAAGAATGCATGGGATAGACATAAAGGAATTCTAGAGGTCAGGGTAAGGGGAAATAGACTCTAGGAAAACAAACTGAACTTACAAGCTCAAATGGGCAGACTAGGTGGGCCATAGGCCCTTATCTGCCGACACTGTCTATGTATCTATGTATCTATGTTTGTTCTCAGATGAACTGTCACTCAGAGTGCAGCTGGGCTAATGACAATGCAGCTGAGGAAACAGAAAATCACTCCCATAAAACATTAATTAGTTGCTATATTGGTCCTTGTAAGAACAGATCCCAAAACAAATGGTTTGATACTTTTATTGGACCAACATAGATGTAACAAAAGAAAACAGTGCCTAAGCTTTCAGACCAACCAAGTCCTTCCTTAGAAGCTTATGCCAGTTGTTTGGAAAATCACATTCTATTAACACCCAGATCATACATAAAAAACAGAAAGAATTCTCATTGGTTTAAAATACCTTTTTAAACCATAACTGAGGTTTAAATTCAATGAACCAGTTTAAGTCAGCTGGCTGCTGTGAAGCACTCCAAGGTCAAATGTCTACAGAGACAGATAAGAGGAATCCCAAGAGGCAAGACAATTTCATTAACTTACATTATGAATGAGTGATTGGGTTATGTGAATACACTTTGGATTTTATGACACATTACCCTACTTGAACTTACACAGACCTTAAGTACAAAGGATGGACTTCAGTGTGTTTTTGTTTTAATACTGTATGGTTATAGGGTCCCTTTTAACTGGTTATCAATATGTTGGTTCTCACCATAAACTATTTGTGTGGGGGGTAGAGTAATAGTTTGTTGGTTTTAGGGGTTGTGTGTGTTGCTGGGGGGTTGAGCTTGTATGTAGTAAGGCTTATACAGTATTCAGGAATATGACATTATGATGTTACAGTGTGTTAGGACTATTGGTTCACATACATAGTGAATTTATACTTCCTTCCAACTAGTTATCTATGTTATGATGTTACCTGGGGGAGTTAATTCTTTTGGTTTTGAGTCAGATCCCTAAGACTGTTACTGTACATGTAGTAGATTTATTATATACTACACATTTTTGAACACTAAACATGTTAGGATGCATGATCTCATTCACTAAGTTTTTTTTTTTTATTGGGCACTAATTCTGACTATTGATATACCTTGTAAAACAAATTCTGTTACAGCACTGAAGGTTTTAATGTTTATGGACTATATTAACTGATTGAATATATAGTTGATGAATTGTCTTCAGATAGGTTTAATAGTGTATGAATGTGTCAAACAGTTCACTTTAGGAAACTTTCATTATATCCACCTATTGCCATAGATAGGAAATTTCTGTTTTATAGTTTTTAACTTGGAATACTATCACATTTTTTACATGTACTTAAGTGGGTATTAAATTCTAAAGATCTTGCATTTAATTAAGAGTGTATTCACATAACACAATCACTCATTCATAATGTAAGTTAATGAAACTGTCTGGTCTTTGAAGGATTCCTCTTGTCTGCCTCTGTTGACATTTGACCTTGAGTACTTCACAGCAGCCAGCTGATGTAAACTGGTTCCTTGCATTTAAACCTCAGTTATGGTTTAAAAAGGCATTTTAAACCAATGAGAATTCCTTCTGTTTTTTGTTTTTTGTGTGTGTGTGTATGATCTGGCGTTAATAGAATGTGGTTTGCCAAACACCTGCTGAGGAAGGACTTGGTTAGTCTGAATGCTTAGGCACTGTATTCTTTTGTTACATCCATGTTTTCCAATAAAAGTTATCAAACCATTCATTTCTGGATATTTTTCCACACAAAATGGCATACTTGAATTTTATGATGTGAACTAGTTGCTGATCAAGTCAATCACAGCAGCTACAAGGCACCCTACACTTAGTGGTGCTGGGCTGAAACTGAAAGATGTTGATTTCAGTACACAAATGTGCACCATAGAGAGAACATATGTTTCAACATAGCATAACCTTGGTGGCAGTCATCATCAGTCCAAGACAGGATGTAGTAATGTGTGAGGTGTGACGTTAAATCAATATAAAACTGTTTGCAACGTCACTGTAAAAGGCTGCTATTTAAGCAATAACATACCAGAGTGTGGTAGATCATGAACTATTGTTAGAGCCCTGTTAAAGCCTTTTTATTTTTTATAATTTTATTTTTATTTTTTGAATTTCTTGTTATTTCTTTTTATTCATTGAAGATGTAATTTTATTTCTTGTTATCACACTTACATTCATACAATATCTCAAAATGACCTTATACACACTAGAAATCAAATTCCTAATGTACTACATTGTATTAAGCAGTATTATGCCATGGTCTTGAAAGGCTTTGTGAATCAGAAAATTCCACTGTCGCTTTCTTGCAGACCATCTCTGTGGTAACAGTGGAGCCTACATAACTGCTGCAAGCATTTATTTCATTTTGCCATAAAGCAAGCAATTTTTTACTTTTTCATGTGTTGTTTTCATTTTATTTCTTTTATACCTTGAATTTCTATTTCTTATTTAAGAAAAAGGTCTCTAGCTATTGCCATGCCTTGAGTGCATTGTGAGGCACAAGGACACAGACTGAGTGTCTCGTGTACCTGAGAAGTGACAATATCCTATGATATACCACACCTGGAGTGTGTTATTGCTATTATGAACTGGGTTTAAAGTCAATTAATTAAAAAATTAAATCTTTAAAACTGTGTTTTTGCAGTACTGTAGGAGTACATTATAAGAAAATAGTTATTGGAGGTGTGGCCTGAGGTGGCACTGTTGTGGTTGGAGGTGATTGAAAAGTGAAGCTCTTGTGACTCCATGATCTCCTCAGACTGTGCATCCACTGCCCTTTCTCCAGATTTTGAATAAATAAGTGTAAATAAGCATCGTGTTGAGTGGCATTTAAAATGGCTCATGTTTCTGTGAGCCACTTTCAGTTCAGCTTTGATTTCTGTTTTGGCAGGTGAGTGGCTGTTGTGTCCATATGGGGGAGTTTTTGATATCAGTGGTGGTTGGAGTCTTGATCGGTAGCAGCAGTTAGTGTTGTTCAGTATTGGGTATGTTGTTAAATACAGCGCTGTTTTGTTTTAATCAAAAAGCCACATGCCATGAAGGTACAGTATGTTCAGTAAGTGTAAAGCCACTCAAATGAACGTTGTCGCAAGTGGCGGTCAGTGAAGGTACTCCATTATCTGTGAAGCCATTGCTTGAATGATTGCTGTTGCAAGTGGTGGTGGTTGGCAGCAGTTGCAGTGGTGACAATTTCTAACAAAAAAACTGTCAGCTAAAGAGACTGGTGTTTTCTGTGAGTAGGCAGGAGTGCAGCTGCAGTCCATTAGAGGACCAGGTGAGTCAGTATGCCACCAAAGTTGTGGTGCAAGGATTTTAAATACCTTATATACTCGATTATAAGTGAGATTTTGGGAGTGAAATTATAACGTGCAGTATAGGTTTCCGACTTATATCGAGAGTTACTGCGCTGATCAGAGAAAACTGGCTAGGTTACAGGAAAGTATGCTGCAACAAAACAGTCAGACGACAGAATTAAATGTCTCAATTACAAACAAATGGGGTTGCCGAGAGACAGTTCGTAGGGCATGGGGACAAGCACAGAAGATGTTAATTATCTGCCAATTAGGTACCGAGAGGCACTCAGACACCAATCAAGCAGTCATTCAACCAGAATATGCAGTACTAAGATATGCAATCAACATGTTTATTGTTCCCATGGTAGCTGTCATTTTTACAATCAGCAGGGCTTAACAACAATATCTTGCTATGACAGGTTTCTATTTAATTTGTGATCGCTGCTCATGGCAAGTAATTTTCAGAGGCAACAGGGCGATAGGATCCAATACCAGTAATGTCAGTAAGAGAGTGACCAGTAATTCCAGCAAGTGACGGCTTACCATACACAAAGTGAAATATGCTAGCACTACTGACACTACCAGTAATGCTTCTTAGCTAGATTCACTAAATGAGAACGCATGTGGAATACTGCGGACCGAATACTGTCTGGATGTTCCACTTGTATGGTCTCCATAGCTAGTAAGTGTCACTGTGTCATACGGTATGTTTTTAATGGTGGTTGATCTGTGAATGCCAGCCTGTGATGGTTCAATGTTAAATTAATAGATCTGACTTACATGCAGGTTACACAGAAAACTTTAACAGCTTAAAGAAATACCCCCGACTTTTACATGGACCGACTTTTATACAAGTATATACAGTACATTAACAGATCTGTAGGCTGCTACCTTGTCTTACCTGTGATTATGTTTTGATTTTAATCACAGAAAAATAGGGCTCAGCCAATCAGGTTTCTGGATTTTTAGTACTCAGTTCATAATCTCTAACAAAAACGTTGCTTTTGTGCAAACAATCAGCTTGTCTATCAGCTCAGAGTGGAACTCCTTCTGTTTTGAGCTGGAAATCATTTCACTAAGGACAAAGGAACTGCTTCAATGTCACTGAGAGCATTCTGAGAGCAAGAGAAGTATTTCTGAATGTTGATTTTAAAGTGAGACCTTGACAAAACTAACTGAAATACAACAAAACCAATAGTGCATTTAAAAAGAGTAAGGTGTCTAGTGACTTCAATCAATTATACTTGTATTAAAATTAAATATGTAGATTTTAGATAAAAGTTAAACAATGTACACCTGGGCCACTCAGAGTGGTCCGAGAGCTTTAGAAACATACCTTGAACCACTCAGAGTGGCCCATGACAGTAACAGGGTTAAATTATTGTGTTATGGTTACATAGTAATGTTTTCTGCTGTCCTAGTGACATGATATGTAGCATGTGTTTCAACTAACTTCAGCCTTTGTTTGCATTGTTTAATTAAAATCAATCCTCAATTAGTTTGACACTTACTCTAACTGAAAAAGAGGAATGACTTGTTTAACGGCTTGTGACTTTATTGTCTTCCCACTCTTTCACAGGCAAAATTTGCTAGTGGGAACAGTGAAATGTTCATAACACGATCATGGGAATAAGATGAATGAAAATTAAGTGGCAAACTGCACAGTTTCTAATTAAATAATGTGTAATATTACCAAAATTCAGAAAACGAAAAAGGTCTAACATTTTTACATCGTGATTTCATTTATGTATCGAAACAAAAAATAGTATTGCCTAGCCCTGTCCTTAAATAGAAGCAGAATCAGCATTAATACAGTGCTTTTCATGCACATTGTATCCCAAAGCACTTTACAAGCAATGCTAGACTGGTAGTGAAGTGACTGAACATGTGTTGGTACCCATTTCACACATCAACATGACACACAGCCTTGGACAATTGTATGAACCAGTTCTGAGGGATGGGAATGTTGGCCAAGACACAGGAGAAAATCCCTACTCTTGTTAAAAGTGCCCTGGGCTCTTTAATTCCACCTGGACAGCACCAGAGATGGGCAGAAGGGACCTCAGTTTAACATCTCATCCAAAGGATGGCACAACCCAGCAGTACAGCACCCCTTAGTGCTGCACTCAGATGCCAGCATTTTAAGGTATGAACCCAATCCCAGTGTGGGACTATAACCCACAACCTTCTGGCCCAGAGGCAGATGTGCTACCAACAGAGCCACACTGTCACCTTAATGCCCTGCTCCTAAGCTTACATTTATAAAAATAGTTTAGTTTCAACAGTTCCAAACTTAGACATTTTCAAAGACATTTTTAATGCATAATTTTGGAACTGTTAAGGCTAGTAACTTAATTTTTAACATGAAACCTTGGAGACAGCTACAGTGAAGACCACCAGGATGAAGTGCAGTGCAGCAGAATTCTGCAGTACAGTTACTGCAGTAAACAATGCGATTTCAATGGGAGTTAATCCCTTTGTCATGCAGTAAACCTGTGACACCGCGCTCATCCCGGCTGGCTTCACTTAAGTTGATAAACTGATAATGCTGCTACCTTTAGTATAATGATGTATAAAAGTATGAAATGGTTCAAAACACTTACCAAATCCTCTTTTTTATCAACTTACATTTTGTGCTCCCAGGGTGCCAGGTTTTTAAAAAGTTTGTGGGTGCTCAGACTCCTAATAAAAGGCCGGGGTCTGGGGCCCCTAGAGCCCCAGAAGCTATAGGGTTTTCATGCTTTCTGGTGCATTTTGGTAGTTATTTTGATACATTTTGAATGAGTATGCTACCATCACAACTACTCCAATGTAGAGGATGCCAGCGCACTCATTGGGGGTTATCTGATGCCTGAGCAGGTGCTAAGATCAATAACAGAGTGCCCGCCTGGAGGATCTTTCATGCTCTCAGGTTTGCAAGCATGTCAGAGTACTGATGTTAGGTTGCAGATGCAGTGCCACCACTCAACAGTGTGCAAGTGTATCCTGAAGGGCTCTTAGATGCCTCCAGTTAAGGACCCATGGAAGAGTGCCTGGTGGTGGGCTCTTTGATGCCCTCACATGCTTTAAGGATGCCCTTTAGTGATGGTTACAGACAGTGCCACCACACCACAGGGTGCAACAGTGCCTTGAGGGTTTTGATGCCTCCATGTGCTCCAAGAAGACATGGAAAAGTGCACTTTGTGGACTGTTTGATGCCTCCAGGCTCAGCCATGTGCTGCAACTGCAAGAAGACATGGAAGAGTACCCTGGAGGACTCTTTGATGCTTCCAGGATGGTGCTGCAAGAAGACATGGAATTTTCTTGTCTTTTTCAGCACCTGGTAGATGCAACCAAAATCTCAAAGGGGCATCCTTTTAGCAGCTGGAGGCATCAAACAGCCCTCCAGCCAGGCACTCTTGCACCCTGTGGGGTGGTGGCAATGTCTGCAACCTAAAATCACAAAGGACATCCTTAGAGCACCTGAGGGCATGAATGAGCCTTCCATGGCACTTTTCTATGTCTTCAAGCAGCACCTGGAGGCAACAAAATCCCTCTATCTAAGGCACTTTGCACCATGTTCAGTGGTGGTGGTGCTGTACCCTATAATTGCAAAGGACATCCTTAGAGCACCAGAGCATCACAGCACCCTTTATGGCACTGTTCCCTGGCTTGGAGGGCTCTTTGATGCCTTCATGTGCTGCAAGAAGACATAGGAAGTCCCTGGAGGCCCCTTTCATGCTCCCAGGTGCTCTAAGGAGGTCCTTTGTGATTTTAGGTTGCAGACAGTGTCACCACTCCACAGGGTGCAAGGGTGCCCTGGACTGGAGGGCTCACTGACACCTCCAGGTGCTGCAAGAAGACATGGAAGAGTCTTGTCTTTTTCAGCATCGAATGGAGGCAAACTAAAATCTCAAAGGGCATCCTCTGAGCACCTGGAGACATGAAAGAGCCCTCAGTGCACTCTTGCACCCTGTGGAGTGGTGGCACTGTCTGCAACCTAAAATCACAATAAACACCCTAGAGCAACTGGGAGCATAAAAGGACCCTCCAGGGCACTCTTCTATGTCTTCTTGCAGCACTTGGAGGCATAAAAGAGCCCCAGTCAGACATTCTCCTATGTCTTCTTTCAGCACCTGGAGGCAACAAAAAGCCCTCTAGGGCACTCTTGCACCCTGTGGAGTGGTGGTGCTGTGCCCTAAAATCACAAAGAACATCCTTAGAGCACCTGGGGCATTGCAGAGCCCTCTATGGCATTCTTCCCTGGGTGGAGGGCTGTTTGATAACTCTATGTGCTGCAAGAAGACACAGAAGAGTGTCCTGGAGGGCCCTTTCATGCCCCTGGTGTTCTAAGGATGTCCTTTGTGATTGCAGGTTGCAGACAGTGCCAACACTCCACAGGGTGCAAGAGTGCCCTGAGGGCCTGTTGGTGTTCCAGGTGCTAAAAGGACCTTCCTTTGAGATTTTAGTTTGCCTCCATTCTTGTGCTGAAAAGACAAGGAACTTCCATGTCTCTTGCAGCAGCTGGAGCCTGGAGGCATCAAACAGCCCTCCAGGAAACTCTTCCTTCCATGTCTACTTGCAGCATCTGGAGGCATCAAAGAGCTATTCTGGGCACTCTTAAATGTCTTCTTGCAGAACCTGGAGGCATCAAAGAGCCCTCCAAGGGAAGACTGCCATGGAGGGCTCTTTGATGCTCCCAGGTGCTCTAAGGATGTGTTTTGTGACTTTAGGGTACAGTGCCATGCCACCACTCCACAGGGTATAAGAATGCCCTGAGGGCTCTTAGATGCATCCAGGTGCTGCAAGTAGACATATAAGAGTGCCCTGGAGGGCCATTTCATGCCCCCAGGTGCTCTAAGCATGTATTTTGTGATTTTAGGTTTCAGACAGTGTCACCACTCCACAGTGTGCAAGACTAAGAGTGCACTGGAGGGCTCTTTGATGCATGATCCAGGTGTTGTAAAGGATGCTCTTTAAGATTTTAGTTTACCTCCACCAGGTGCTGCAGAAAGACAAAGGAACTTCCATGTGTTCTTGCAGCACATGGAAGCAACAAAGAGGGCACTCCTGCACTCTGTGGAGTGATGATGCTGTATCTTAAATCACAAAGGGCAACCTTAGAGCACCTGGGGAATGCAAGCCCTCCATGGCACTCTTCCATTGGAGGTCTCTGATACCTCCAGGTGGTGCAAGAAGACATGAAGAGTGCCCTGAATGGCTCTTTGATGCCACCAGGTGCTCAAAGGATCACTTAGCACATTATTTATTTTAGTGTTGATAACCGAAAGGTACCATGATCAGAGCTCATTTCAGAAACGACCAGGGAAGGGGAAGCATGTGTCAGTGTAATGGTATTACAATTTTTAGGACTAGCCAGGTCAGAAGCAGGAGTAATTGTAAGTTGCTAGAGACAGTTGCTGATGATTTTCAATAGTAAACATAACTGCAAATGCCATGAATGATTACACATTATTTAACCATATAGAAAGCGTTCTTATGAACTTGTTGCTCTCCAATAAACTCATCAGCTATTTTGTCCATGTCTAATGCATCAGTGTGTTCTGATGAATGTGAAGCAGAGCAACACTATTTAAGCGTCTCTGTGACATTGTTGATCTAAGATATGTTTTCAGTCTCCTGAGTCCTGAGAAAGAACGCCATCCGCATACAGTTGATACTGGTACTGTCAGTAAGATCTGAATAAATTTTACAAACTCTGGCAGTAAATCACAAATGGCTTGTTTTTCTGTGATGACACAGTACACATCTTGCAATGAATCAACAGTTTTCCCACTAGCTTTTGCAATGTCAATGAACATGTCACGGTGTAGTTGCAGACGCCCTGCATCTAAGTCATTGCCATAAAAATTAGATATGGAATCTAATGACCCTTGTCCTATCGCAAATCATTCTGCATCTAACATAAGCTTCTGAGCTGGAGTCTGAAATCTATCTTTGACTGAAAGAACAACCTGATCAATCACTTGGAAAAATATTCTCCTGAAGTGGTCTTTTGGGGATGCATCAGTAACTGATTGAGAGCCATCATCTATACGACGAGGAACTTTCGTTGACGCTGAAGAACTGGTTCATCTAACTGCAGTTCCTCAGCTCTTCCATCCACTGTACTCCAGAAGTTGTCAAACTGCCCTCTGTATTGTTGCATAGTGTTGAGAAGAGTTTGAATCATACAATTAGCTTTTAGAAATTGAAGAGAGGTTGCTTGAAGGGCTGTGTTTATGCTGTCAGAGTGAGAGAAAATTTTTAAGAGAAGACTCAGGAAGAAAAATCCTTTAAATGATCGTAGCTGTGCCAAGAACCCTCCTGCTTTTGCCCCACACTCCTGAGTATTCTCTGAGGACACACTGTCCAGAAATTCCAATAATGCTAAATAGTTTTCTAGAATCGAATTTAAACTATTTGCCCTGACTGTCCACCTTGTTGGAGCAAATGGTCGAAAGAGCCAGGCCTAGTGTCTTCCATACCGCTTTGTATGTTTTCAAAAAGTTAGCCATTTTGGAGAGTCTCTAATGAATGTTATGAGTTCCTTAACTGATTTAGTATGTCTCGACATTCTTGTATTTTGCTGATGCAGTCTTGTACTACAAGGTTCAAGGAATGTGCCAAACAATGTACGAAAAGGGCCCTGGGCTCAACAGCATTTAGCCTAGCCTGCACTCCAGAGTGAATACCAGCCATAGTAGCAGCCCCGTCATAACACTGACCCCGCATTTATTTATATCCAAGTCAAAACGTAACAAAACATCTTTAAGGATACTGAATAGTGTAGTAGCATCTACAGCTGGTGTTTCATGAAATCCTAAAATTGCTTCTTCAATTCCAAATCCTCACTGACAAATCGAAAACAAATTGAGACTTGCTCATGAACAGTAATGTCTGTCGTCTCATCCATCATTACAGCAAAATACTGAGCTGCTTTGATTTTGGAAACAATTGTGTTTTGCACATCTTGTCCCATAATGTCCAGCATTTCATTCATTATGTCATGAGACAACCACCTGTAGCTATCCCTTAACAACCACTGCTGCAACTGTGGACAATCAGTGGCTTGCACTTTTAGCACTTGCATGTAATTTGAACTCTCATCTGTATGGCCCTGATAGCAAGCCCTGTCAGGCCAGTAATCTTAAAGTTGTCATCATTTTTAAAAGTGCAATCTTGCATCTACTGCTTGCTGCCTACTGGCATCAGACATATTGCTGTACACATTTTGCTTGACATGTGTTTTCATTACAGCCTCACTGTGGCAGCCACTTTTTCATGGGATTCAAATCTTTCTATTGCCTTATGCAATGCACTATAACCAGTAACTGTGAATGCTTCATCAGCTTTTGTGGAAAATGTGAGCAGTTTTTTCTCTCTTGCCTCTTTACACACTGAACAGAAAGTTTTTTCATTGGAATCATAAAGTAACCATTTGAACCGGTCAAGCCACCTTTCTTGAAAGGTTCTGCCTTTTCTTGGCAACTACTAATGATTCCTGTCTTGTTTTTTCTTTTACAGACAGAGTGCTGCTGCTGCTACATGGCTCCTCAACATCGACCATGTCCACAACCCTAGCAATGTGAACTTGAGCAGCTGCTGTTTCCTCAGCTTCAGTCTCACAACTTGCTCGTCACTTGTTGATGGTGCTGCTGTTTTACTGCTTGCCTCACTCTGTTTAGCCCATTTTTTAATAAACTTGTCCATTTTAACTTACAGTGTGTGTTCTCTTGTGTTGATTCAGAATAGGTTACACTGTTAGTTGCTGGTCTGGACAGAATATGATTAAAACATTAAAGTCAGTGGAGGTCAGAATAGCACTAGACAATCAGTTCACAGCACTTTGTTTTTGACACAAGGACCCTCTTAAATCCTAATAGTCTGATTTATTTTGGGTTTTTATTGGTTTTGGATGGTCAGACACTGAAGGACTGTTCAGACAGGACAGTAGGAGGACTATAACAGTACTGACAGGCTAGGTTAGTCTCAGCTGCTCACCCTCTCACAGAACCATAGCACCCAGACAGATCACTGCCTATTCACTTGTTGGAGCCTTGCACTATGGGGCACAGAAGACACCTCTGTGCAATCAGCACTCTGACTTTAATATTTTACTTGTATTTTTCTTTCGGACGGTCAGACACTGGTACGGACTGGACAGGAGGACTGTGACCATCTCAGGATAAGACTCAGCTGCTCACCCACTCGCACAGACTCTCGGCAAGCACCCACAGACAGAGCACTGCCTATTCACTTGTTGGAGCTCTTGCACTATAGGGCACAGAAGACACCTCTGTGCAATCAGCACTCTGACTTTAATATTTTACTTTTGTACGGCCGGCTGGGCATGACTAGACTGAAGTACTAGGCTGCATCCCATCAGTCTCACAGTCAGCTAACTTTGCTGCAAATAAAAGACAACCCACACCACCGACACACACAGCCTGAGCCTGGCCTCCTAGCCTGAACCCACTGCAAAATGTTTTGTAAAACATGCTGTTTGGTTTTGCTAGTCTGTCCTGATTCTCTCTCTCTCTGACTGACTGCTGGTGACTGCACTGCAGACTAGTGTTGCCAGAAAATTTGTTTTTGTTCTATTTCTGTCCTTAATCTTGCTTAGTTGCTTTGCTATCCTCCCCACCCAGCCAGAAACTCAGTGTCACAGACTACAGTCTGTGGTTGTGAACAATTACTGAACACTGTCTGTGTCTATAGTTAACCTGCACACTAGTTTTAATTTTTTTTTTTTTAAGTTATAAGGTGGTTCTGCCTGTCTGCAACAGCCAGGGCAGGTAGTTGGGGAAGTACAGCACACCCTGGTCCCTTAGCTAGCTCAGTTCTTGACCGACAACGACCAGTAATGATTTCAGGAAAAAACGATCATCAGCTCACACACAGCAATGGATCCTCCTCACTGCGCTGGTTGACTCCCACTCTGCTGACTCTCCTCACTCTGCACATGTGATATGCAGGCTGGCAGCTCTCAGTTGAAGCTGTTCTCTACCTGCATCACATGACTGTCTCCTTGACAAGTCATGTGTCTATGATCGTCTTCTATCCAGGCGATTGAGGGCGCTGGGAGCCAGCCAGTTGCAGCGAGCGTAGCAAAGGCGGCGTGCACAGCACGCAGGTTTGGGTGTCAGTGAAGCAACTCAAGCAAGTCTGTAGACTGTAGTGTAGCACTAGCAGGCTAGTAGCAGCAGGTGCCAGGTGGTGATTTATCTCCAGACTCCTACCTACCTTGCAAAGTTTCTTTAGGACTCCCAGCCCAGGCTCCCCATTAAATATAAAAATAATGCCCTAAATTAAAGGAACAAAACATTCAGGAATCAGGAGAGGAGATAAGAGAAGAGAACTGTTATAAAATGAAATTGGAACAACATGCTGCTCCTAACTCTCTCTCTCTCCTTGTTCTCTCGCTCTCTGATTGTGACACAGCAAGCAGCTATCGCAGTCCGCAGAGCTCCCAAATCGGCCAAGGCAGATGGGACCCATACCTCTCACATGCTGGATGCTGCTCCGTCTCTAACTCTCTCGCTTCGCTAGTCTCTGTGACAACAGCAACCATCAAGTCCGCAGAGCTTCCCAAATCGGCCTGGGCGGGACCCATACCTGAGACTCCTCACAGTGTGTGTGTGGAGATGCACTGTTGCAGTCATGACTCAGGAGTGATTCACATCATGATCATCCCGGTGTCCAGTGTATGTCGTCACACCCAGTCGAGCTATCCGCCCGAGGAAGAGGGGTCCGATGTCCGAGGGCCGCCTGGAAGCGTGTGTGAGGTCTAGTGAGGAGAGGAAGAGGACAAAGGTCAGAACGGGGCAAAGGCAGCAGCACTATGATTTGCAGGTGATGAGGTCGGCAGAACATGTTCTGGATTGAGCCGATGCAGTAGCTCTTATGGGAGTGGTAAGGTGCCGCTGATTGCTACTTAGTTGGGGAGGGCACTTGCTACCCTAGGGCTTGGATCTAAAGAGCAAGGCTATGCTGCTAAAAAGGGTGGTGGTACTGTTCCGGGATAGGATAATCCAGTGACCACCAGTCAACAATATTTTAATGCCACCCCACCCCATGCCCTCCCGGACCCACACTTGCCCCCCAATTCCGGTGGGGTACAGATGTCTGCCATATGGCCTGAAGGTCAGAGTCGGGCTGCTCTTCTCCAGGACGGCTCCGAGATGGATCCCGAGTTCTGCTGGGCGGCAGTGTGTTGTCAGATCCAGGGTGGACCAGGCACTGCTAGCGATCTGCTTGCTGGGTGACTCTCCAGCTGCCGTCCGAGAATACCAATTGTGCTTTGTTTGTGACAGTGGCTCTACACTCATCGTGTGCAGCAACTCAGCAATACTGTTTGTATCTGTATGACTCAGCGACTCGACTCGACTCAGCTGCCTGTCAAAGTGAGTTGTTTGTGCCAGTGCCAGGTTGCCGCTATGGGGGAGTCGATTTGCGAAAGTTGTTGTTGTGAAACTTGAAACTTGAAGGATGGTCGTCGGTCACTCATGCCCACGGAGTATCCTTCAGGCAAGCAGGCAGAGTAAGGGAAATGAAAAGGCAAGGATGCAAGGTGGAGGACAAAGAATTTGGGGTGCTCATATAAACTTTGTGGTGCTCACACCCGAGCACCCGCTGTCGGCGCCCCTGTCTGCTCCAGAATTGCCCCAACCAACTCCCTTCTGATGTCCCCAGCCCCGCTACCTTCCTTCCCTGGAACTTACCCCTCATTGGCCCAGGACCACTATGTGGTGGATGAGTGCCAAGGACAGCAGTACAGAGCCTGCATGGGTGCCATCGTAGTCCAGCTGGGGTAGGAGTTTTTCCTCCATTTTGCTTCATCTTCAAGGTCTGTAATGAGGTAAATGCATGCATGTCTGCATGGAAAGATATCAGTGTCTGCATCAGGCTTCCTAGTGTGTGAAATATGCTGCTTCATCACCCAGCCTTCTGCTAGGTGGTCAGCATGGAGAAGTACTCACTGCTACCCCCCCAGAAGGAGCAAAGCTGTCCATGGGATGCCTGATCCTCCCTCCCTGGTCAGCTGCAAAAGGACCTGAGTCCATTTCGAACCTAGATCACCAGTATAGCAAGTGATAGGGCTACAGCTGTGCTATCAGGATAGCTAAATCATGCTATTTTTAATAACATGTACTGACGCGAATAGACATGTATGGACACATAAGAACTGTGTTGTTGCTATGATCAAGTTGTGTTGATCAGACTGCAAGCTTACATTTGAAAAATCGTATATGTCTAAGCCTAATAGGTCAAGTGTTACAGTTTTTGAAATATAATGTCAAGCATTATAAAATATAAACAGCTATTTTTGGAAAGGTTAGAGGATATTAGTGTTCTGTTTAAGAATGAACACATGCTTTTCTAGTTCTTTGATAACTTTTGTTTTAAAACACAAGGTGAAAGTTGTACTGGAGAAATAGCCAGCCTAGGGACAGACTCATTCTAGGCACTGGGCTTCCAGTAAGAGCTTGATCTTGTACTGGAGTAGATCTCTCCTCTGTCGGGGCTTATGATCATGGGACATGGCAGTCCATGGCCAGGACTGCCATCTCCTTCAACCACACAGTTTTTTTGGGGGGCAGTTCTTTTCTCCCCTAACTGCCCCCTTCTATTAGTCCCCTGGCCCCATCACCCCAGCATCTCCAGGACTTGCCTTGTCCTGTGTTTGCCCCAGGGCTTGCCCACCAGTGGGGTTTCCCAACACCTGCCTACAATCCAGATCCAGTTTTGCTGGACAGGGCCTGAAAGTCGTGTGGCGCCTGTGTGGGACTGGTGTCATCCTATCATCCTGCTGGTTAGACTTTTTTCCTCTGTTCTCCAAGGAGGAAGTGTCGCCATGCAGTGCTGTCATAACACATGTCACATGTTCACACATGACATGCACCGATGGCCACCACACCTACATGCATGTCTGGAGGCCCCGACCACCTTTTCCTGGCCTCCACTACAGGTCACACATGCAAGGCTCTGCATCCCCCACCCCCAGAAGAGGGACAGCAGTCCTGTGGAAGCTCGATCCTACCTCCCCGGATGACCTCTGATGCCCCAAGTTCACTACTAAACCTGGGTCACAGCACCACAAGTGATATCGCTACCACTGTGCCAGCAGTCCAGACATTGTTTTTGTTTTTGAAAAGGAAACACAATAATCTATGAAATGCGCCCCAGCCATCCAAGCCAAAGAAGTGAGCTTTAAATGCTAGAAGTTACATGTTAGCTACAGAGGAGCCAGCTCCTGGAATTGTCTATCCTCAAAAGCTAGAACAGCAAATGAGAGTAAAAGATTTCAAATGCACTGTTATGAATGAATCATCCTGTTCTTTTCAGTGTTTCAAGCTGTAAAATTAATTAGCTTCTATGGCAAATACAAGCTATTTATAGCACATTGTGCAATCTTATCATGTTATTGCTTTCTTAACTATTGTTGTCTAGTATATATTTTTAGCAGACACAGCTAAAAAAATTAGTTTTTATCTTAATTTGCTTAGTTTGCATGTGTAAATCTGTAATCTTTCATGCTCTCCATATAGGATGATTTCTGTAAATAGGATATTTATTCTATATATCATTACCTAACTAAAATAAATTACTTCTATATTACGCTAAAGGCCTTGAAGTGCTTCTGTCTGCTTATCACTGGCATAATGGTGGCACCAAGCACACACACCAAGCAGCGCATGCACTGCTTGGCACATTGGCATACTGTGGTAACCAACATGGCCATGCCTACGCTTCGCCCTACCCCAGCCTACTGCACAACTGTCTAGGATCCAGCATTATCATTTTTATGCAGCCATGGGGTTTAGTTTGTACATTCACAGCAGTTCATAGGACACACAGGATCCATGTAACTCTGCCCTGTAGGGCCAGCTTAGATTCATGCATACAGCCCAACCCTGCTGCAATTTAAGGTCAGAAGGGACCCTCAGTCCATCAACCCCTCCCCCGGCTTCATAAGGAGATATTAATAATTATGTTGCAAGCATGAACTAACCTTTTTTTTCTTAATTTCTTTGTACTCCCTATGCCGACTGGCCCCCATCCACTGAGCCCCCAGCCCCATCAAACTAATCTAGCGCATTCCCCACCCATGCTACCACCTAGCGTAACAATCTACACACAACTAAGAAGCACAAATTGCTTGTGCTGATGGTGATACTGGCTATGCTCAAGACAACCTCAGTAGTAAACAGCAAAAAAATTATTGTCCTTAGAAGAAGTCAAAACATAGTTTATTGCCAAGTAAAAGTCAGTTTTTCCTATCTCAGAACATGTGACCACAGTATGGTTAGGAATAAGCAAACACTGATGTGTCTTGGCATAGCATAGCTTCCTAAAGCAATCTGGAAAGTAACTGTTTATCATGTGGCATGCTGTAGCATCTTGTCTATTGTGACTCCCAGGTTGTATTCCGCATCCACTGCAACAAGGGAGCTCCACACAGTGTATACTGTATGTCCTACCTCTGTTTTTCTTGCCCAAGTGCAGCACTTGAATTTGGCTAGATTGAATCGAAGATTACAGGAGCCTGAATAATCACCCAGCTTGTTCAGGTCATCCTGAAATTTGTCCCTAATCCTCAGGAGTCCACCCCTGGAGACCCCAGCCTCCAAATATTGAACAGCTATGGCCCCAGCACAGATCCCTGAGGGATGCAATTTGGTACACCTCTCCACTCGTAGCAGTGCCCATCCACCATAACCCTCTACTTCTGTTCACAAAGAGATACATGGAGTGGGGCACTCAGATACCACAAAGAGTAGTAGACGTGCTGCATAACTATCATTAAAGTTAGCAACACAGCACAAATTGAAAACAGGGCTATAAAAGTGTGAAAGCACAGAAAGAATCTTCCCCACAAGCCAGTTATTAGTCCACCTGTATACCACAGGTGTGTGCTATGCCTAGTTGCCTGTTATGTGTCACCAGGAGAATGTAAGCTAATTGATGTAACTGCCTCCAACTGGTTCCTTCGTGTTCACCCTGGAGATGATCCCATATACACTGCTGAGAACAAGGCTGAGGGTGGTCTATATCCTAGTCCCCTGTTGAACATGCTGCTTTAAACAGGAACTCTGTCTCAGCCCTGGTAGTATTCCACTTAGGATGCCAGTCTATGCCCAGAGATTGAAGTCCCCAGGATAGCCAGTGGATCTGAGCTGACTGCTCTTGTAATTTCCTGACCAGCTGGGCATCATGCTCACTGACTGTTTGGGGCAAGAAGCACAATGCCTGGGTGACTCACCCACTTCTTTCTCCTATCTCAACCCAGATAGGCTTTATGACACTTTATAGGGGTCTGCATAATTTTATTTGAGGTATCAACTCCAAGTGCGAATATCAGATTGAACGATACAATTCTATTGGTTTATTTCTAGTTAACCTCATTATTTAATTTTAGACTATCAGGAAGAGAAAGTTTTTCATGACCCTAATCTCTCTCTCTCTCAGTCAAGAAAGTTGTTTTGAGGCACTGGTTAGATCAGGTCTTCATTTCATATAGGAATAGCTGCAGGAGCTCCTTTCCAACCTCTTTGTGGAATGCATTATTGCAAGTCTTTGTCATAGCTCTGCATTGTTTGATAAGAGATAGGCAAATTATTCACTTCTGTATACAAACTAGGATTGTTTGTCTCACCTTAGCAGCGTCATGACCTGGGCTTTGTATGGTTTGGCTCTATCTATAGGGTGGATTCTTTCTATGTTTAAATGTTTTGGTTCTTTCCTACTGCGCTCAGGGTGAGAAAGGGTGGGGGATGGGGTAGGGGTCTTACTTGTTGTTTGACTGCTCATTCTATTCTTGTCAGGCACACCTCTCAAGCTCCTGTCTTGTACATCAGGGACAGTGCAGTGTTATATCAGGGTGGATGCCACACATCAGAGTCTAATCATACCAACTGGTAATCCATATCTGAGGCCACCTACAATGTACGGTTAGGTATGGACATCAGTTACTGATGGGGAACTTGTACTCAATGCTGCTGTCCAGTTACTGTATGCTTTATAGCACCGTGTTTCATAGAATGACATTCATATGTTTGGCAGGACAGAGGGTGTTTGGAGAGCAGGAGCAGGGATGACCCTAGATGGCAGGGACTGGTGAGGGCCGGGTATTTGACAGGTTTAGTTGTGTAAGTGTTCACATTTACCCTCAGCTTCCTGGATTCTAAGTAAGGTATCGAGGTTTCACCCATGTCTAGGAGTATACAGGTATTAGATCTTGTTTGTTTATTGTTCTAGGAATTAATACCTTTGAGCCAAGGCTCTTTACAAAAGTTCCACGTCATTTAATCTAGTATCAGGATGTATGGCATTTAGAATTCTCCCTGCCAAGACATAGATGCCCCAACAGGGCTATCATAATGAGATCAGGACAGGGAGCAGCCCTGGTTCAGGCCATCAGCCCATATACCCTGTGTGTGTGGCTCCAGTGCTCCATATGATGCTGGACACCCTGTATATTATGGGGCCCTGCTGTGTATAGTAGTCTTTATGGCTGCCTTTTTGGATGCATGTGCCTGCAGTGTTCGCATCATGCTATGTGCCCGCAATCAGCTGTCTGCACCTTTGTTCTTGTGCGTAGCCAGCTGGTATATGTGGACACCCATCTCAGCTGTGCACCACTGCCTCCCACCACACTGGTGCACACCTGGGCCATGCAAGCATATGGGGATCTGCACATAGCATAATGACTGTGGCACACTGCACCTATCTTGCACACCTCTGCACCCATGTTACACGGTGTGTATGGACTGCATAACATTTGTGCATAGGGCCCTTTATCTGGCTTTAGTCTGTGTCCATCATTAAGTTATTTTCCATAAAGGATGGACCCTCTTTGAAGCCTTGCCACTGGAGATGGTTGGATATTGACAGATTCCTTCTGTGGGTATATAGGATACTGTCATTCACATATAGGTGGAAGTGGACATTCTCAGACCCACTGCATAGGTCGTTAATGAAGAGTGAGAAGTGCAATAGGCCCAGCACAGTACCTTGGGGGACACCTGATTCAATGGGCTCATGGGTCAATATTACCCCTTTAAAGAACATGATCTGTTGCTTGTCTGAGAGATAATTTTGTGCCAGCTTATAAGGGAACTGCTTAGGCCCTGCACATTTACTTCGGTTAGAGGAGCACATAGTCCAAGGAGTCAAATGCCTCGGACAAGTTAATGCACATGGCACCTGTCAGTAGCCCCTGTGCTTGGCTGTTTGGATGTCACTGGTTACCTTTAACATGGTTGTGGTAGTTCTGTGAATGGGACTAAAACCAAACTGATATTTTTTTATTTCATTTTGGTTGGGAAGTCATTTATACAAGTGGTCATGAGTTCCTCCAAGATTTTTGTGACCACAGGCAGCAAGGAGATACAACAATAGTTTCCAATTAGTTATTAGCACCACTTTTGTGTATCAGGGTGGCAGAGCCTTTTTCTATTCAACCAAAAGTACCATTTTGCTATTATTCTTTGTCAAAGTTGCTGTAAAGTTCTTCAGACACCATCTCCATATATTATGGCCTGTCTCAATAAGTTTTCTGAATGTTCTGGACAGTCAATGGTCAAACATGGTCAACCACTGTGAAATCATACAGGACCATAGTCTGTCAGAGTCATAGAGTATGGGATAGCAAACTAATTTGCAAAATGCATTTCCATATCAAAATTCAGCATTTGACAGTTTAAATTAACATAATCGAACTGTAACATATTTTGCAAGTTATGAAGACAACTAAAGTCTACACGAAGAAATTAAGTCAACATAAAAATAGGAGTACTCACCATAAACAGTTTTAATTCATTGAAGCACAAATAATGTAGCAGTTAGACCATTCCATCAGTTATCAATGAGACAAGACTCCATTAGAAAGACAAAACAAGATGCAATGGTTAAGTTGGTAAACAAAACAAGGGAGTTACATTAAAGGAGAAGACTCCTGTATATTTATGATCTGGATATGTCTGATGTATTTATTATATATTACATCAAGTACTGTACATATGCCAATAAGAGATCAGCCATTTCTTCTGCTGCAACACATATCTAGAGTCTGAGGCTCTGACACAAGGTAGTAAAATGTCAAGTAAGCCTCCATTTACATGCAAATGAGTCACTTGTAATACAGCCCCTCCCATTTCTTGATGTCACTGCAGCAACAGTGCAGAACAAAACATAAGAGGTATCAATGCTGTCTAGCCTGATTTTAGTTTAAGTTTGCAATGGCTTAAGACAGTTCTGTCATGCAACTCACACAGGGAGTGGTACTTGTAGCCTTAATACTGCATATGTAGAACAAATAATACATCTAATAGTATTGCATTCACAGGAAACAAAAGCTGTTCCTGTGTACTACTCATTAGAAGCAGTGTCAGTGGCTCAGTAGGTAGCACACTCGCCTCTGAGGCCAGGGAGATCAGAGGGCTGTGGGTTCAGTTCCCACATCTGGCACTTGTTAATATCCCAGTACTGACACTGTAATGCAGCATGAGAGGGTGCTGCATTTCTGAGGTGCCGCTTCTCGGATGAGACGCCAAACCGAGGTCCCATCTGTCTGGATTGGTGGTAGTTCAGGTGGATGTTAAAAGATCCCATGGCTTTTATCGAAAAGAGTAGGGAATTTCCCGTGTCCTGGGCCAAATTTCTCATTCACTAAAAATACCACCAACAGCTTAATCTGGTTCAAGGTCAGTTGCCATTCATCTGTATCCTCCCCGGTAGTGCCTGAAAATAGGCAGGATTTGTCTAGTGCACTTACCCGTCAACAAAAGATAAATAAATAAATAAAATTTCTCTGTTTGAGACCATTGTAACATGTTGTGGAAAGCAGTAGACTGAATCAGTTAATCAACCAATCAGTCGAGCAGTCAATCAGTCACTCTGTAGTAGAACCAGGTGAACACCCTTGAGAGGATTCATTTACAAGGTAGGCTTGAGCAGTTTCCCAAAGGATCACAGAAGACTTAATTCTTCCTTTGCACAATTATACACCCCCTTTCAGCAGCCTGAAAGTGGAGAGCTAGATCACTTACTTTATAAAGTGTATTGTTTTACATTTCAAATGCTCCTTACATCTGGGTTCTGACTGGAAATACCAAGACACAGAATGCATATGACATGGGAGGAATAAGCTAAGCAAATACAGAGTACTACAAACACTGAGACTGATTAGTATATTTACCTACAACAGCTGAAGTGTAGCATCTGATTTGTGAGGGACATCCTACTTCAAATGCTGGCATTACAAATGGGGGAGGCTGCCACAGCTTGTTTTCAGTACCTTCAAAGTGAAGTGCTGTAGCTCTCACATCACTGCTAATGATTTATAATGGAATGGGGCACTGTTAAAGTCATGGACCTGAGGGGCCATCACAGTTCCTAAGGAGGTTAGGGGAACTTGTTAAGGGTTAGACAGTAAGGGACTTTAGTAGGATTTGAACCAGAGTTTCCCAGTTCTTGTGCCTATGCTTTAATCACTAGATTACTGTTCTTCCATATGTTGCAGCTGATGTCCTGGTAACCTATTCCTTGTTATAGCTGAACTCCTTATTGCCTTACATCAGCCATCCAATCACTGACTGCCTAGTTACAAAGGAAAGGGCATTTTGCAAGATTGTGTCTCATTGCTGGTGTCAATCAAAACAGAGAATGCTAACACACAGAACATAATAAATGGCTATATAATGCCACTTAAGACTCTTTGTTGTACCCAGAGTCATTTATTGGGTAAACTGTTTTTGCTAACAGAAACAATAACACAACTCATGCAGGCACTTCCTTATAGGCATACTGCATATACATGTCAAATCAGTGCTGAATCACACTCTTATGGTCCTAGTCCCTATTAGACCTGCACTTCAGGATGCACAGCACTTAAAGAGTTCCCCATTACTCAAGTGGGGACCAAACATTGTGGGTTCTGTTTACTGGTGGAACAGCATTTAGTGCAGCACCATTATCTGTTGTTTGATGACATCATCCTCCAGCAGCATTGATGGTAAAATGGAGGACAAACACATTGATAACTTCTGGGGCTGTATATTTTATTTATAATCTAGATTTGGACAGCAGTAGGACTGCTGGCAACTAGAAGAAGGAACACAACAGTTACACATAAGGAGTTGGGAAAATATGGGTGTGAAACTATGGAGACTTCCCTTTAAAGAAGCAATACTAGTTAGTTAGCAAAAATGTCATCTTACCTTGTTGCAGCCACATAGCAAAAGCTATGCATGATGAATTCCTATTGCACAGTAGCAGAATGGGCTCTGACATGACTAGATACCTGGAATGTCTCCTTCCACAGTGGAGTTGGAGCCTTAGGATCCTCTCTTCACCACAGTGCCATTCCTCTGTGTTTCCCCACGCCCGCTGCTGCACTATTTTAAATTTTTTATTTTATTTAATTAGTATTTCGAACTACCTTTGAGTGTGAGCTCTTTACAAAGGTTCCATGTCAGGGTGGACAATAAGACAATACACATATTCAGTGGTTATAGAGGTCTGATCATTAGGCATTAAAGAGTGATTACATGACAATTAGACAAATAGGAGAAAAACAGAGCATTTGTAATCGAATACTAAGCTATTTCTAGTTGGTTGCCCTAGTTAGCACACCCCTGGAAACCTCAAATCCATTGATAGACTATGGCAGAGTAACTGCATAGGGTTTAACACTATCCCAGATGGCGAGGGCTGGGTGACAGTGAAACAAGGGGATTGGGTTTGAACCTACTGCACAAGCGAGAGAGATGGGGGATAGTGAAACAAGGGGCTGCATGGGGAGCAGCTCAGAGGGCTTTGTCAGTATGGTGTGTGTGTGGGGGTTTGGGAGGGCAGTACCAAGTGCGTTTAAAGAGGACTGATAGCTTACTTAAGCCCTTGGCTAGGCTGGAATGGAGGCAGGGTTCCTAGGTAGCCCTGCTGAGTGCTAACTGGGGTAGGCCTGTCTATCAAGTGGGACCTGAGAAGCAGGTGCATTTTGAGCTAGACATTAGGTGCTGTTTGAGGCCTGCTTTGAATTGAGACAGGATGTTGTTTGTTTGTAATTTCAATGGGAGTTCATTTATCCGGGGCCTGATGGGAGAAAGCGCACTGCTCTAGTGAGGTTCAAGCGGAATGGTATGGACAGTGCTCCATTCTTCCTCCATCTGGTGATGTGTGTTGAGAGAGAAGCCTCGAGCAGGTTTCCTATACAGGGTGGGTTTTTCTGAGGAGTGCCTTCTTTCTCAGGAGGCAAGTTTGGTATTTGATCCTGTCTTTTAGGTTGAGCCAGTTTGTATGCTCATACAGGGTGCAAGTATGAGTGTAGTGATCTGCATACAGGGTGAGGCAGCATGCTTTACTGAATGCAATTTGGACCCTTTTGAGCACTGTATCAGTAGCAACTCTATAGACCACCAGCCCATAGTCTATCATGGAGAGTATGGAGCTGGAGACTGAGATTCGAGTGCTTCCGGGTAAGGATTTCTTATGCCATAGAGGACCCCGATCTTTGTGTTTACCACTCTGACAAGGAAGTCTATGGTGTGCATAAGGAGAGTCATCAATGATGACTCCAAAGTACTTGAACAAGTGCACCTGCTCAATGTGCTCACCAGCCTTATGGGTGATTATGGGGAGCATGCTTATGTTTGTTGTAGGGGCTGGATTGTAGCATGGTCTTGGTTTTCTTGTAATTTAGTAGGAGCTTTTGCCTACTGAACCAGTCCTTGAGTTGATTGAAAGAGTTCTGTAGTTCTGTTTGTAGGGCAACCTGAGAGGTGCTACTGCTCAGCAGCACGGCATCATCCACATACAGAATAAGTTTGGTGTCACAGGCTGGGGGTAGGTCATTTACAAAGAGGCTGAATAGCAGGGGCCTTAGAATTGATCCTTGAGGGACTCCTAGGAGTACATCTCTGGAGCTGGATAACGTCTGCCCAATTTTTGACTTGCTGGCTCCTGTGTGTTAGGTAGTCACTGAACCAATTCACAGCACTAGGTGCCACACCCAATCTTTGGAGCTGAAGTACTAGCAGAAGGTGGTTGATGGTGTTAAAGGCTTTGGTGAGGTCTATGAAGATGGACCCCACCAGTTTGCCTTCATCCAGGGCCTTCAGAGCATAGTCAGTGTATGCCAGCAGTGCTGTGTGGTACAGTACTGTGTTTTTGCCAGAAACCTGTTGGTTTGGGCAGAGCAGATTGTACTTATTGAGGTGTTCTGTGAGTTGACTTGCCATGATTTTTCCAAAGCTTTGGATAGTGGGAGAGGATAGATATTGGCCTGTAGTTTGACACCAGCACCTTGTCACCATTCTTATGCACTGGAGTTACCAGGGCTTGCTTCCATACCTCCGGAAATTGAGCTAGGGCAAAGGCTTTATTAAATAGCATTGTTATGGACATGATAAGAACATCAAGGATGAGAGATAGTAACTTCATGTCTAGTCCATCACTCCCCAATCTGGTTTTGCCTAGGACTTTCCTGACCATCGTTAGGGCCTTCTTAACTGTCACCTTCTTAATGTAGAAGGCTGGGTGGTTTGTTATGAGCAGGTTGGCAATCTTGGTCCTTCACAGGCAGAAGGTAGTCTGGAGGCAGCACTGAGGACAGGTCTGTAAAGGCCTGGTTAAAGGCATCAGCAATGGCTAGCGGATCTGAGGAGGATGAGTTATTAATGTTGAGCATCTTAGGTGCTGCTTTTGTTCTTTACCAAGGATGTTCCTGATGTTGTCCCAAAACCTCTTTCCATCTCCCCATGCGTTGTTAAGCTGGGTCTTATGGAAATTGGCTTTTAGAGCCTGATAAATTTGGTGCACTGGTTTCTAGCCATTTTGTAGCACTGTAGGTCATGCTTGCTGCCTGAGTTTAAGGCTTTTTCCTAGAGGCAGTCCCTCTCCTTTAGGAGGAGAGGAGCTTGCCATCAATCCAGCCTCTAACCTCCCCGAATTTTCCTTGTGCGTGTGGTACAGATATCACAAATGGAATTGAAGCCCTCAGGGAAAAACTAAGGGCCTGGTCCAGTGTAGGTGCCTTGTTGATGGGGACCAGATATAGGCAGACAGGGCCAATTTGAGGGATCCAAGTTTGCTTTTTTGCAGAACCCTGCTCTGCGAGGCAGGGTGGGCTTTTGGCAAGTTTAGTGGTCCATATAAAGGAGATTGGGAGTGGTCACTCAACACATCTGGAGAACTCTGATTTTGGAGAATTGAGTCGGTGAGCTAGCTAAGACCCAGTCAATGAGGGTGCTGGTACCAGCCTTGTAGTTCTGCCTGGTGGGGTGAGTTATGAGTTGCATGAGATTGTGGGAGGTGATTAGGTCTCTGGAGGGTGTCGCCTCCTACATAACCAGTTAATATTAAAGTCATCAGTCAAGACTGAGTTCTGAGCCCTTTCTGAGTGCACTAATTTCTTCCATAACAAGAGGAAGGCCTTCCTTGGCTTTTTGGGGCAGGTAGGTTGTGGCTATGGTAAGGGTCTGCGTTTAGGCCGACTTGTATTTTTACCACTAGTAGCTCATAATCCTCCCAACTTTGGAGATGGGGAGGATGGAGCAACTTATATAGGAGGCAGCTGCCACCTTTCCTGCCTATTCTATCAAGTCGAAATGCTTGGCGATCAGAGAGCAGGAGGTGCCACTAGGGTATGGAGGGTAGCCAGGAGCTGGGTTTCCACCTCACTTGTCTGCTGCTCCTGTGGCTGGTGAGGCAGAATTAAATGGTATTTTCTTGCTCTGGCCCACTCCACAGTGCTGTTCCTCGTGTCTACCTCCACTGCCACACTATATTTTTGCTCTGGCCAGCTGGCCATGCTTTTCTGCATCAGAGTGCCATTAAAGCAGCAGTATGCTTTGGGTGTTCAAATAAATTCCATATTCTTGCTCGCTGATGGGATCAGTTGTCCTCATCTTCCTTCGTGGTCTTGGCAGCAGAACTGGGTGGTACAGTGTCTAGGGTGACAGAAGAGTGCAGCGTGATTCTGGTCCAGATGGAAATGTGAACCCAGACCATTTAATTCTGCCTTGCCAGCCACAGGAGCAGCAGACAAGTGAGGTGGAAGCCCAGCCCCTAGCTACCCTTCCGTCTCCTGGTGGCACCTTCTGCCCTCTGATCACCATCCCCATATTTCTGTAATGTTTTCCTGGTGTCTAGTGGCACCCCCGCCTCCCTATCACCATCCCCCATATGTCACATTTTTCTGGTGTCTAGTGCCACCTTCACCCTCTGATCACTGTCCCTGTATGACTTTTCAGAATGTGACCCGCATTAAATAAAATCATCCTCTATGTTTTTTCCTTTAAACCTGCAAAAGAAAATGGTCCCTGGCTGATCTGACCCTGCCACCTGACCTCCCACTTAGCAGTCACCACCCCCACACACACACACCCTCACACACCCACTCACCTGAAGAAGTCCCATAGCAGATATCCACTCTGTCTGAAGAAGACACATCTTGCTGCTGTAACCAGCTACTGCAATATGAGAAACTAAAGTAAGTGCAGTTCAATGTATTTCAATAGGATTTTGAATGTTGAGGTATAACTTTGTCATTTTTCATATTTTCATTCGAATTTTCAACATTGACTTTTGGGACCCCACCTCATAAACAGTATTAGTGGAATTATGGAATTCAGGCCCAAAAGATGATTTCATGGTCACTTGATGAAATCACCTTTAGGGCAGGATTTGAGAATTTTCACCAGCATTGCACATGTGGTGGGTCAATAGTAGGCTATGTTGAAAATTTGCAGTCAAATATATAACAATGACAAAGTTACTTGTGCACTTTGAAATTTTTCTATGCTGGCTCATAACGCTTGTAATTTTAAGTATTTTTACCTCTAATTTTCAACATAGCCATTTTTTCACTCCATCTCATGAACATGACAGCTAACATTTTTCAAATCCTGGCCAAAATGGTTTTGCACCTGTGGCACAGAATTACATTTCAGTGGTGCACAATCACATTTCAGTGAGGATTTTACCACTTTCACTTACGGAGTTCCTGAGGTGGAGTAATAAGATGGCTATGCTGCAAATTCATGATTTTGCAGCCATATTGGCTCTGAACAGATTTTGTTTTAACAGTAAAGTATTCCTGATATTCTTACATTCATCATTTAGGTATTTTAAATTCATCCAGTTAATTCAAAGAATTTTCAGTTGCTAACTTGGTAATATGTGTGGCTCTACAATAAAGTTGGCAGCCTCCAGCAGTTGTTAAAAATCTTCTTTCCTGAGGTCATTATTTAACTGGCCCAATGTATTCATGATTCAGATGTATCAGGCACTGCTAGCACATGTCTGTGATGACAAACTGAACAGCACCACCCTGATATAATTACATTCATGTTGGTAAGCCTGGTAACGAAGTAAGAACTCATAAAAACTTCAAACTCAGCTATCTTGTCTTGGGAATAAAATAAAACAAAATAGAAATGCCTGTTTTGGTCTGGCTTAAATCACTTCTTGATTGCTAGTAATGCTGCTATAAATTATGCAATCTAGCTATAAACAGAAAATAAAGTTAGAACTGATGTGTTAACCATAGGACGCCTTCAAGAATTATTTTTGATATGTGTAACATGCTTTAGTGGACATGTAATTGTATATACAAAACTTTCCATGTGATGTTTCTCTTAGAATTGTACTTTTATCAGGTTTTTTTATTTAATAAGCTATTGTAAAAGGACATTAACTTAGACATAATGATTAAATAATAGTGAAGAATGAGAGATCTTATTAGGTACATAGCCTTTTTATATGTTATCACGATTTTTCGTGAGTTGTCAATAGATCAATTGATGTATTTGATTGGTATTGAGTATAAGTAGTAGACTGTTCATATACTATCATGGGTTTCTAGTGTGCTGTTAAGATAGTGATTGAATGTAATGAATTAGCATTGAGCACTATAAAAGGCATGTATAAATGAATAAGTGTAATCTTGAAAACGCCAAGAGCGACGTGAAATGTAGATGTTTTTGTGTGAGGGGTGCTACATTATTTTATAAAACAGCTGTTTTAAAGTTGGAAACAAGCCTTCCTTCTTTTTTATTTGGATTTGGGTGAGCCGAGAGTGTTGCTGTTCTGCATTTCATTTAGTTTTTGTACCTTGGCTCCCCTTAACTCGACCTGGAGCTGTGTTTTTTCTTGTTGATATGTGTAATGTGTGTATTATAGTGGGCGGTAGTGCCTCTATAGTTAGGGTTGAGTAGGGTGTTTAATGTTAAAACCCCTTACTTTGAACTTTAATAGCTTTTGTGACTATTCAGCGGATTTGCACAAAATTTTGCATGCTCAGTCTTAGGCGCAAGATCGCTTGATGTGCAAAGTTTTGTTCTGGTCAGATGTGAAGATTCTGAGATCCAGATAGCAAAAAGTGAAAAAATTGGAGTGTTTTGCTTGTGTTTTTGTCATCACCTAGTGCCCAGATGGTATGAAATTGTGGGTCTGAAAATTTCAGGGTAGAAAGAGCTTGGGCCAGAGTGGTGTCTTCACTGATTTGGTGAAAAAATATCAATCTGTTTCAAAGTTATAAGGATTTGAAATTTTGGTTTTGAGCATGCTCAGTACAGTTTTTGGATACCTGTTTGGTAAAAAAAAGAAGTTGGCCCATACAAAAAGGATTCTGTTTTGTATGGGGAATCTTTTCATGACAAAAACATATTTTTCTTGTTTCCATTAAAAAACAAAAAATGTTAAAACCCATAAAATGGTATCATATAAAGACACCAATACATTTATCTTGCTAATTGGGACATCATTAGATAGATGTTGCAGTTAATTGTTTTGAAAATGACCCAGAAATGTGTTTTAACACATTTTAAAATTTTCTTTATGAGACAATTTTCTTTTTGGAAGGCTGGGGCTGTAGTTCAATGGACAAGCAGCCAGCAACCCCCTTCCTGAGCTATATAAGCAGTTCTTTCTCCGCTCCTTCTGAAGCACTTTTTTTCTTTGTAACCAGAGGCTCTGTTGGTCTGTCATCCTCTGTGGCCTGTGGGGCTTACTTCCCCCATCTTACTGTGTTTGGCCTGCTTGGTTCTGCTGGGATTCTGTTTTCTGTTCTGCATTTGGTTTGTATTGCTGCCTCCAGCTGTGTGCTTCTTGTGTTGTTGTTTCTGTGCTTCTGTGTTTGTGTGTCTTGTTCAGCTGTTTTTCTTTTGGGGGCTTCTGTTTCTAGACTCCTTGTCTCTGTCTATATTTTGTTACTCAGAACTCATGCTACTTGCTCCCAGTCCTCACACTTGCAACTGCAAAGGTTCTGTGTGCTCAACTCAAGTTGCTTCCCTGCTGCTGCTCCATGCAATGCACCTCAATTATTTTCACCTGGTTCAGGCTTACTCTGAACTCCAGCCCATGCAGCTCAATTATGCTTCCTGAACTCCTACCTGTACCTCATTGCTGCTGTTCCCACTGCACTGCCTAGCCAGTTTGCTGCTTCAGAGCATTGCCTTCCTACAGTTTCTATGTTCATTCAGATAGCTACCCTATGATCCCTAGTTACTGAATGCTGATGCTGCTCTATTACATTGCACACTGCTATTGTACTCTGATAGTCAGCTAGGCTACTGCTAATGCTGTAAACTAGTTTTAATATCTGCACGGGTCATGGTGCTTTCCCATCACTTCTTGTTTTTTACAGTGGGGACTTGGGCGGTGTTGTTGAATAGCCATGGCCCTGTGTGGCCTAATTACCTCATGTTCGAATCCTGCTCCACTGCTAAAACTTTGAGTATTTGTCACCTTTTCATTGGCTTCCTTGTAAGACTGGTTGGCTTGCCCCTGCTAATTCATACTTACTGCTCCTCTGACCTACGTGCAGGTTTGACCATTGCTACTCTGCCTTATAGACCTATATGTAGGTCAGACCATGCTACTCTGTCTTACAGACCTATGTGAAGGTCCACTCATTACTTATGCAGTTTGTTTGCTCAGTGCTTGCTACTAACATGTCCAACCTACATGAGAGTCTCAGCACTCACCACTTCATTCAGATTTCCTCCTCATTTGTTTTCTGGTCTTGCCAACCATGACCATTAATTCCATGGTGCAGGGCCACCCACAGCCGATGGTCTCGCCTGCACACAGAGTCTGTAGCTTATGCGATACAAAGTTTGGGGTGGGTACTTCTCACCTGGTCCATAGCTGGGAATGTCCTCACTTGGAAGACCTTCAGTTGTCAACCATACTGATGACACCTCAAGTTGTAGAATTTAAGACTCAGCAGTGAAGGGGTGGGGTTCTCACAGGCCCTTTTAACTGCCTGAGTGGGTTTGGAGGCACCTTCAAAGCTATTCTCCTCATGACTGCCTCTGGTTCACCTGGTTTGTTTTTAGGGTGAGTAGGCCCAGTGAGCACCTCAGCAGTTGTTGCTCTCCTCCTCCTCCTCCTGCCTTGGTTGCCCGTTGTTGTAGAGTAGTGCTCAACCTTCCACCACATTCCTGTTAGAGGGATTGAGGAGAGCTTTCCTCCAAATTGGAATATTTTCCACCTCCCTTTAATTGGATTTCCAAATCACAGCAGTAGAGCCATCACTAAACAAAATATCACAAGCCTGGAGGGAAGACAACCTAGGCCTTGGATCCTCAGAGATTTCTTCCTCAATTGTTTTCTTCTCTCCTCCGTGCCTCAGGTCATAAATGTTAGTTAGCCATAGTTAATGTTTCCTAGTTCCTTTAGGTAGGTTCCACTGTTGGATGGAGGTGAATAGTGTCCCTACCTGCTGTTCCTCACTCCCTAGGAGGTCCCTCAATCTCCAGCACAAATCATTGTACTCATGCCATTTGCTCATCTATGCATCTCATTACCCTCAAGCTGCCTGTGCTATTCTACTCTGCCTCATGGCTTCGTTTGCTAACGTTCCTTTTACCAATGCATTTCTTTTGGGGATGCTTCCTAAGGTACCTTTAGTCAAGGGAATCGTTCCACAGCACCTCTAAGGCTGGAACCTCTTTGAGGGCTCCTTGCCTTTTGGTACCCCACAGGGTGGTAATTCCTCTGAAACAGAGAGTGCAAACAGCCAAAACCAAGTAGCACAGTTGCACAAGCATAACACTATACTGGCTGCATAGGCCATTGAATTGGAAGGCTGGGCCTGTAGTTCAATGGACAAGCTGCCAGCCACCTCTTTCTGAGCTATATAAGCAGTTCCTCTCAGCCTCCTTCTGAAGCACTTTTCTTTGCCTCATCATCCTCCTCCTCTCCTCCTCCAGCGCATCGCCTTTCTCCTCGGGATCTTTAGGTACCATAGCTAAGGAATTGTTCTATGGCACCACTTCAAGAACCCTCTTCAAGGGTTCCTGTTTTGGTACCCTACAGGGTGGTAATTCCTCTGAATACAGAGTGCGAATGGCCCAAACCAAAGTAATACAGTTGCACAAGTATAACATTATACTGGCTGTGTAGGCCAATGAACTTTGTATGGCCATACAGATCAAGAATGTAAGGAAATATATTGCCTTCATATGAAAAAAAGAATTTAGAATTAGTTGTTTTCACAATTTTTTTGTATGAAGGAATCTTTTTTCATGAGCTTGTGTCATTCTCATGAAAAAATTTCTTCATATGAAAATGGATCTGACTTAGTTTTTCTTTCCACATTTCAATTTTAATGAGCCATAACTCTGTTCATACTGTATTTGTAATTAAGGAGAATCTATATATCAGAAGAAAGGTCTTAATGAGTACCACAAGATTAACATGTAACACCTCCCAAAGGAAAACTTATTGTTCATATACAAAACCATACAAATTAAAAATTCCCATAAGACAACTTTGCAACTTTATTGCTTTTTGGAGTGTATCTATGGAGGGATGGAATAGTAGGGCTCTGCCTTCCCTAGGCAAAAGGATGAGTTCATGTAGGTGAAAAGGACCTGTGAATGAACATATGTGTTATTGCTTTTTGGAGTGCATCTATGCAAATTGATGTGTTCATTGGTGGTTTGTGAAAAAAATAATTTGTTTTGTAGTTATTACCAATGGCTGTGATGCATGATTGGGGTGGAGGTATGCAGAACATGCATGTACCCCACCTGTGCAGCTCCACAACCATGGACAGGTGCACAGATGCCAGTATTCACAACCGGCATACCTGTCTGAGACTCCTCCCCAGGTGTGCAGGACTGCAGGGTGGCCAGGAGGAGTCGCAGTCCCAGGTGGGCATCCAATGGGATGCCCATCCCAGGTCCCAGTGGATCCTCGCATAGCAAGATGCTTAGTCTGGGTAGTGCATGCCTACCACAGGCACCCACACCAGCAACGGCATGAGCCATATGGCTTGTTCTCTCACCATCCCAGTCTGTGACATCCAGCATGCACCTCCCATTGCACTAATGGAACTCCAGCAGTAGGACCCCACAGCTGCAATGCCGCTGTGCCCTGACCTCTTCAGGCCATGCCCCCATGCCCCAACCCCACACCCAGTGGTTGTCAGTGTCCCCTCCCCAGCACCACCACCACCACTGCCACCCCCATTGCCTGTACCTGCTGGTCGGTGCTTGGCATTTGCCTGATCAGTAGTCCCAGCCCCCAGTACTGCTAGTGGGCCAAGGCAGCATGGGGTGTTTCCATGTGGCAAGGCCAGATGGGGGAGGGAAATCCTCACCCTTGGAGACTCTCAGCCATTTGCTGCTGACAGGACTCTGGGCAATGGTATGGGTTTGAGGTCAGCATGCAGAACGCATGTATGCCTACCCCACCTTCCATTTTCCTCCAGTTTTTCTCCCTTCCCATAGCCTGGGCATGCACATCAGCACCTACATATGGAGGTATGCATGCACTGCAAAGTCCCACATCTCCCTCACTTTGTGATGCTCCAGACCCACAGTACCACCAGGCTTCCACCTTGTAGCAGTATTGTAGCATAGCCAACATGCCCTCTTTCACTGGGAGAGACGAGGAGAGCAGTCAATCAGATGTTCAAGCTTTCTCCCCTGGCTGACATCCAACACTGTCAATGCTACTTGAGCCAGGTTGCTGGCTTGGTGATCGTAGCTGTACCACCATGCCACTACCAGCCCACCCTGTATTTAGAGATCTTTAATTCAAAACAAAATGTTTGCACAGAAACCATCACAAATTTTTTTTGAAAATCTACCTGCTGCATAAATATTTTGAACCATTACACAGCAGTTTTAAAATATCCATGCTGCATGATGGTTTTCACAATCTACTTGCTGCACAATGGTTTTCAGAAAACAGAAATCCTATGCATAAGTTTTGAAATATACCTGCCAGGACAGTTTTCAAAGTCTTGAACTTTGAATGACAAGTAAAAGTTAATTTACAGGCAAACTGTCTTGCATTATCACTTGGCATCTCACACATTCGAGTGGAATGCACCTTCTGGACTGTGTCCAGTTTTCAAAATCTCCTGCTGAGAGGTGGCTATTTAGATAAAGCTCAACCTAACTAAAAACTTGAAGGTGAGATAATGCATTAAATAGCTAAATGTTAAGGGTCATACTTTAGTGTTTGTGAGGAGAGGTAGAACGAGATACATAATGAGTCCCATATTATGAAGATTAGTGTACCGTTAACAAGCCTGCCATCATGCTTACCAGATTCAGTGCATCTAAGCAGGTTGGGACCCGAACTAAAGGGTACCTGGCACTGTACACAGAGGATAGTACTGATACCCAGACTACACCACTGCGACCTTGCAAATCAGGGTGCTGTCTTGAATTCAGGATACAGTGGTATATTCAAAGGCCTCTCTACATGGTAATAGCAGTCTAGGTAGCTGTAATTAATTCTATGAAATCTTGCTTTATCAATGAGCACAGTGGTTTGTGACCCTGTCCCCAGCAGCACTGGTGCTGGTGACTCCTACCTCCATCTGCCACATTTCTGTTGGTACAAAGCTATAGTGCAGATCCCAGCCATAGCATTCTACTAACACCCCCATTGCTGTCAGCACTGTGCAATTTTAAAGATCTGAACTCTGGTAGTCTAACTGACACCCCTCACTCACCCACCCAGTCCCTGACAGTATTGTGTAACTGTACTACAGCCCTTGCCTGGCACTTTACTTGAACCCTGTCAGTATTGTGGTACTGTATTAAAGCCCTTCCTTGCAACACAGTGAAACCCCTTTCTTCACCTAATCTTTATCGGTATTTTGAACTGTACAAAAGCCTTTTCTTGACAGTTCAGTAGACCCACCTCTCACCAAATTTGATATTGCGATGATGTACTGAAGCTCATCCCTGGCAATCTGGTGTTATCCCCAACAAATCATTTGTCAAAGCTCCTCCCTGGCTCACCCACCACCCACAGGGGAGTCACCTCCCTCTCACCCAACTGTCCATAGGCGAGGGCCATTTGATCCTCAGATGGTAATGGGCACAGAATCAACTCACCACTCGAAAGGACACCATCTGAATGACAAGGAGGATCAGATACATACTGTAGAAACAACTGTTTCTACAGTATGTGCAATCTCACTTCATAACAGTCGGATGGCAGAAGACTGAGGTGGTGACTGGGGGTCTGTGCCAGTCAATGTCTCAGGACATGATGGCAGCTCACCTAAGGATGAATGAGTGAGTTAGGGACTGATAGGGGTGGAGGTGGCGATTGCTTATCGGGTGGTCTGGGGAGGCAGCTTTGATAGTAATTGGTTGAGGGGTAATATTAAACTGCCTGTAATGTACAGTGGTACATTTCCACAAATAGCAGATTGGGTGAGGGAGAGAGTCCACTAGCCTGCCAGGGAAGAGCTATAGTACAGTTCCACAATGCAGGCAAAGGATGGAAGTTCAGCTAGACTGCTAGGGATGGCATAAGTGGATAGGGATCCTGTGTGTGTGTTGGGGTGTGTGTGGAGTGTGTAGGGTGATTGAGGTTCTGTACAATGCCTCCTGCATTTGTGGATAGATACATTGTGCCGAGCTACTATTGGCTACATAATGACATGCAAATGGCCCCTTAGCACCATGCATGCCATATATCTATATGGTCTTTGGCATGCCGGCCACAGAACATGGCTCTCAGTAGTCATGGCACTATTCCATTTCAGACCGACTGTCTCCCTTTGCTTCTGGGAGCCTGTTGCCAGCAGGGAGCTGTAGTAATGATGCACATATGCACCATGCGTGGCCCTTGCAGTAGCTGGGTCCTGACTACATAAAAACCTCCTGCCCCACACACTTCAGTTTGGCTGCTCCGCTAATAGAGGAGAATCTGCTGGTGGTTTCCTGTGTCCTCTGAAAATCCATAATGAAAGGGTCATTCTTTGGCCACCCCTGCATGTGTGGAATACCTTACCAGATCAGCTTTATCGGGTCTCCTGTTGGAAGTTTTTAAAACAGCTATTAACACCTGTATGTTTTTCCTGGTATTTGAGGACTTATTTTAAATATGTTATGAATGAGAGGAATTCTACAGTGCTTGTTATTAGATTTTATAAATACATAGATACATAAATACATAGACAGTGTCGGCAGATAAGGGCCTATGGCCCACCCAGTCTGCCCATTTGAGCTTGTAAGTTCAGTTTGTTTTCCTAGAAGTCTGTTGCCCGTTACCCCTGGACCGCCAGAATTCCTTTATGTCTATCCCATGCATTCTTAAATCCTGTGATTGTTTCAGCCCTCACCACTTCCTCTGGCAGGGTGTTCCACTTGTCCACCACCCGTTCTGTGAAGAAATTTTTCTCATGTTTCCTCTGAATCGTCCTCCTCCAACTTCATCCCATGCCCTCTAGTCCTGGAACATATTTTTCGCTTAAAATAGTGTTTTCCTGCACCCTGTTCCTCCCTGTAAGATACTTGTATGTCTCTATCATATCCCCTCCTCCCTCTCTCCTCCAGGGAGTACATGTTCAGTTCCTTCAACCTGTCTTCATAGCACTTGTGATGCAATCCATGCACCATCTTTGTTGCCCTCCTCTGAACCTTCTCTACCCTATCTATGTCCTTACGTAGGTATGGTCTCCAGAACTGTACACTACAAATGTTTTAAATATTTCTACTTGATTAAATGAAATCACATGTACAGCATTTCAAGCCTTTGAGATGAGGAGCTGTATCAAACAAAATTTGCTTATGTGTTATAAAAGTCTAATACTGAGACAGGCATGGCAGGATGCATAGGGTATGATCTCTATCTGAATATCACTCCTGAGCAGCTAAATGCTATTCAGTGCAGTGTTGGGCTGGCATAGCACAAACAACTGTGACTGAATATGAGGACCAATGTGTGTTTAATTAATTAGTAATTAGTTATCATTAGGTAAAAAGTCAAAACATTTGCACAGGAATCCTTCACAAATTTTATAAAATGTATATGCTGCATATTTTATGGTTATGGTTTTCAGACTCTTCATTCTGTATAGTAGTTTTCAAAGTCTGCATGCTACACAATGGTTTATGAAATCTATGTGCTGCACAATGGTTTATAAATCTATGTGCTGCACAATGGTTTTCAGAGCCTATGCACTGCATGATAGTTGTCACAAAATCTCCACACAGAACTAACTCCTTCACAAAGGCTTTGAAAATCTACACACTGTGCAACAGTTTTCAAAATCTATGCACTGCGAGACAGCTTTAAAATGTCTGTGTAGCCATTGTTTTTTACTCCCGCTCTCTGGTCCCCTTTACTTCCATTACTAGATAGCATGCAGTACAAGAATCTCTTTCAGCTATGGCTGCTGTCCTTGTTCTTTCAGCTGGGGCTGATAACATATGATAACCCTCTAGCAGCAGCAGCAGAGGAGCAGAGATCAGGATGCTAGAGGGCAGTGGGAGAGGAGGCTACACTGATAAGAACCTCTCCCTTGGAGCCCAGAACCAGTTGCTGGTCATTGCTGGGACAACGGTACTTAGGAGCACCAATTGAGTGGCTTGAGGAATGCAAGGGTAGGGGCTGCAGGAGTCCGCCACATTTAAGGGCGCCAGTGGTGAACTGGGACAAGATGCAGCAGATGAGTGGGGATTGGCTGCTAGATGAGCAGCAGCAGAGGAGGCTAGGACTGGAAGAGCTTTTTCTTCCTTGGAGTTCTGGATCCAGCCACTGACCATTACTGGAGCAACGGCACTTAGGAGCACCAGTCAGGCAGCACAGAGGACCATGGGTGGCAAAGCCAAGGAGTTCACCTGCTGCATAAAGCTCCTTCCTACCAAGCAGCCTCACATGTGGCCACTGCTCAAAGGACACGCACTCCAGGACATGAGACAAGTGGCATCTGCCTGGAGTAAGCCCAGGAGACAGCAAGCAGCTAGGAACCCTGTCCTTTGGATCGCAGGTACAACTTGCTGGGTAGTTCTGTGGGTGAGGGCATTGAGAGCTCACTGTGTCTGTCACTATTGGGCCTAAATAGTGTGTTGTTAGGTGAGGGGCTTGTAAACTAAACAGCAGTTAGGATAATATTGGGTTGGGGATCAGGCTTCATGAAAGCCATTCTGGTAAAATGTGTTGTGGGTGAGGCTGTTTTCTAGTTACTGTTTCCAGGTAAAACCTGGTGCTGTGGGTGTGCTGGAAATGAGTTATGGGTAAGATTTGGGATGTGGTGCTAGGGTTTGCTGACTAACTTTTTCAAGAAAATTTTGGTGGCTTGTGACTACACTGTAGGCTAATTGAGGGGTAGTGTGAAGTCAACAAACAAACGATAAAAAATAGAAAATAAATAGAAAAAGCTGTGTTGAGCTAAACAGGTATATTGTGTTTTGTAAACTGGTACTGGGGACAGCTTAGTCTCACTGGGTTCTGGGTCAGGAGGACAGAAAGCATAGGGAGTGCAGGAGTAGACAATGTGTGTAGTGGTGCAGTGCAGTGCAGTAGATGTGGGCAGCAGTCTTCAGGGAGACCTTCTGAGACTGTGGTGCTGCCTCACCCACATGCTCCTCTCTGGGTGGTAGAGAGGGTCTCTACACTCGAGGCTGCATTGGCTTTGAGCCAGAAGGAAGTCACTAGATTTGAAGCTGCTATTGATTGGAAGTTGGGGACCTTCTGTCCCACCTAGAGATCACCTAGTCCAACACCATTACATCGAGTTTGCCAGAGAAGAGGGGTGGCTGGACTATGGTTGGTTGGACGAAGGTGGTGTGATCTGGAAAGTTGGAGGGAGTACAGGCACATTCCCAACCAGTTCCACTGAAAAATTCCTATGCTGCCACTGGCAGAGGATCGTCAAGGGCACACATGCATTGGCCAAGGAGGATGTGGGGCCTCTAAGGTGGAGGCTCCAAGGTGGTGAAGGAGAACCCCAAAGAAGGAGGAAGCAACTCTCTGGTGGGGACCCAATTATCAGGCTGATTGAGCTGGGAGTAAAAGGGTGGAGGGGTGGTCATGTGCCTACCCAGCACCACGGCAAGGAGGAATGGGAAGCATATCCAACAGATCACTAGGGCAGTAGGTAGGGAGGAGGAGTTGGATGTAATTATCCACCTGGGGATGAATGAACTGGCTAGGGATGGAGGTACACAGTCTGGGGAGTTCAGAGAGCTGGGAAGAAGTCTAAGGCGTTGTGCATTCTGTAGCTTTGCAAAGGTACTGCCTATCTGTGACGGGGAAAGGAGGCTCCACCAGCACCTTAAATTGTATGGTTGAAGGAATGGTGCAGAGTGAGGGCATGACAACACTGGGGACTGAGGGCCCATATGGAAGGATAAGAGCTAGTACAGCTGTGATAGCCTTCATCCTTTCAGGAGGGGAACCAAAGTCCTCAGTGGACATAAAATGTTACTTTGAGCAATATTTAAACTAGCTGAAGGTGGAGGTGGAGGCAGAGAGGGAGACAGAATCTGCCCCTCTGGCTGAGGTAGAGTGTTTAGGAAGCTTGGGAGGTGAGAGTCCCACCACGCAGGAAGTAAGGCAGGATGAAAGGGGTTTACTAAAGGTGAAAGGATCCAAAGAGAGAGAGAAAGGGGCACAAAAGGAAAGAGAGGAACCAGCAAGCAGTGTACTAACAAAATCTGGAGGCCATGTGCATTAATGCTAGAAGTCTGAGAAATAAGATCCTGGAAATAGAGGCCATCATGACGGAAGCTGACTTGATATTGTGGCCATTACGAATCATGGTGTACAGTCAGCCATGACTGTGAAATGGTCATACCAGGATACACACTGTTAAGGAGTGATAGGGTAGGAAGAAAGGTGGGAGTGGTGCTTCTGTAAAAGATAGCATAAACACGAAGAAATGCAGGGGATTCAGGTCAAGGCAGAAGTGCTGTAGGTTACCCTTGAGTCAGGCAGTGGACCCACAATTCAGATGAGGATGATCTAGAGGCCTCCAGCACAGGGGAGAACCTAGATAGGGATATGTTAGAAGCAATTTGCAAGATGGCTAACAAGGGGAAGTGTTGCTGGTGGGGAACTTCAGTATGCCAGAAGTAGATTGGAGCCTTCCTGCAGCAGCTTCAGCTAGGAGCAGGGACATCCTGGAATCCTGCAATGGGCATTCCTCAGGCAGCTGGTCAAGTGAACCCACTCAAGATAGGGCTAGTACTGAATCTGGTACTTACAAATGGGGATAGGGATAGAGGATGGCAAGATGGGAGCCCTTTGGGAACCAATGATCATCATACAGTATGGTTTCACATAAAACTGCTGCAGAATCCAACCGCATGGCGGAAGAGTCCTGGACTTCAGAAGAGCTGATTTCTAAAGATGGGGGAATGCCTCAGAACATCCTGGTAGGGGGAGGACCTGGACAGGGTGGAGGAAAAGTAGGCCAAACTAAATGAGGGGGTAGTGAAGACAACAAACCTATGTGTCAAGCAGGTAAGCAAAAGTAAAGAAAAATGAGACCACTGTGGTTCTCCAAAGAGGTGGCAGAAAAGATAAACACTAAAGGAATAGCGTTCAGAAGATATAGGAGGATCCAGAGGAGGAGGTTAGGGAGGTGCATCTGGTAGAACAAAGGAGGCAATCAAAACTGTAAGGAGTACAAAGGCAGAGACGGAGGAAAGAATAGCTCGGGAATATCAAAAGTGAACAAGACTTTTGGGTATGTGAGCGATAAAAGGAAGACAAAGGAGGGATTGTGTGGTTAAAGAGGAAAGGTGTGATTGTACAGGGGATTAAGAAAAAAGGCAGACATATTGAATAAATACTTGCTCTGTATTCAAAGTAGAAAGGAAGGGAGGGACCTCAAAAGGCACCAGGAACTTTGGGGAGAGAAGTGGACACTAGTCCATTTTCTGAGGAGGAACCAAAAGCACTGGCTAACCTGAAGGTAGACAAGGCTATGGGCAAGGACGGGTACATAAAGGGTGCTGAGGGAGCTCAGGAGGTACTGGCTGCACCTCTGACACACCTATTTAACAGATCACTGGAGACTAGTGTGGTCTTAGGGACTGGAGAAGGACAGAGGTAGTCCCAGTTCACAAAAGGTTTAGCTAGGAGGAGGCAGGCAACTCTAGACCTGTAAGCCTGATGCCAGTGGTATGTAAGATGAAGGAAACACTACTTATGGAAAAATAGTGAATATCTTGTAACAAATGGGTTACAGGATCCAAGGCAGCATGGATCTATAGAGGGAAGGTCATGCCAAACAAATCTGATAAACTTTTGACTGGGTGACCATGGAGTTGGATTGGGTGGGGCAGTGGACGTGGCTCACCTGGACTTCAGCAAGGCATTCAACATCATTCCACATAGGAGAGTGGTAAGCAAGTTGGAGGGCTTAGGGATGGGTAATAAGGTAGTAACCTGGGTAAAAACTAGTTAGCGGACAGGACACAGAGGATAGTGGTAAATGGAGTATGCTCCAAGGAAGGAAGGGTGACTAGTGGGGTACCTCAGAGATGGGGTGTTGGATCTGGTCCTCTTCAATGTCTTCATAAGAGACATAGCAGAGGAACTGGAAGGAAAGGTCTATCTCTTTGCCAATGACTCAGCAACAGAGTGGACACTCGGGGTGGAAAGGATGGAGAGGATCTGAAAAGACTGGAGGAGTGGTCAAAGATATGTCAGCTGCATTGCAATGTGAAAAAGTGCAAGATAATACACTTGAGCCATAATAGCCCAGGAGAAGAGTACAAAATGGCATGGAACAGATACATGAATACAAAGCAGGAAAGATTTCTAGGGTAATCATATCTGATGACCTGCAGGTGGCCAGGCAGTGTAACAAAGCAATCAATAAGGCAAGTGGGATACTGGGCTGCATAGAAGGGGTATCATCAGTAGGAAGGGAGGTGGTGTTGCCTGTATAGATCACTGGTGACACCACACTTTGAATACTCTGTCCAGTTCTGGAGATCACACCTCAGGAGGAATATAGAGAGGAGGTGGTCTAGTGGAAGGTCACCAAAGTGATGCAGGTTTGCATCATAAGACCTACGAGGAGAGGCTAAGGAGCTAAACATGCCCACCCTGGAGGAGAGGAGGAGAGGGTGATATGACAAAGACCTTTAAATACCTAACTGGGGTAAATAAGACAGGAGGGAGTCTTTTCAGAGAAAAAAGGTGTTCTAGAACAAGGGACATGTTATGAAGCTGAAGGGGGTAATTTCAGGAGGTATGTGAGAAGTACTTCTTCACAGAAAGAGTGGTGGATCTTGGAAACAGCCTTCAGGCAGAGGCAGTGGGGGCAAAACAGTGGAGGGGTTCAAAATGCCTGGGACAGACACAAAGGAGCTGTAGGGAAAAGAGGGTAAATTACAAGGAGTGGAATGGAGGTGATGGGTAGAAATGGTACCATATATTAGGTGAGGTCTGCAGCATTAATAAGAAAAAAAATACAATGGGCAGACTGGGTGGGCTAGTGGCCCTTATTATTTTTATTATTTATTTATTTAGCGATCAGTTACAACCTTGAGCCAGAGGCTCATTTCCAAAGGTACCTCGTCACATTCATATTGCTATGTTTCTATGCTGCTATGTTTCTTGGCATCAGGCAGAGACAAGTGGTATGCATAGCACCAGCGGTACCGTCTCTGTCTAGGGTAGGTAGTAACTGCTCATCAGTTTCAATACAAACACACCCAGTCTTTAGCTAGTTACAGTTCCTTCCATTCACTCCTTGATGAGCTTATGACATGTCAGCACAACCTCTGCCACATGATGGGTTTGCTGTGATGTCTACTCACACGCTTACCATTACACGCAGGAACACAGCCCCAAAATCTCTATCCTTGTCAACAATGCAAGACAGGCTTTATTTTAACCCTGGACATAAGTCAAAACATTAGGTACCTTAAAAAGGTTGCCCTGTGACTCCTCTTACTTCCTGAAATTTGTCAGTGGTCCCTGTGAGATATTTAAAGGTCTCTGCATATCCTGTCTCTAATTTCTTTTTTTCCTCCAGGGTGTACACATTGACCTCCTTAGCCTCTCTTCATAGGGCTTATGATGCAGACTCAGGAACACTTTAGTAGCCCTCTCTGGATTGCCTTCACTCTATCTATGTCCTTCCTGAGATGCAGCCTCCAAAACTGAACACAGTACTCAAAGTGAGGTCATTTGTTGTCATGACACTGCTGCATCAGTTTAGATCATGTGCAGGAGGCAGCACTACTGTAGGGATATTTACTCTGGCACTCATGGCTAACTTACATCCTGACTATGGGAACCTCACATTAACCAGATATTTACTGTCATCGGACAGTGTGCTGAACACCAGTGCACCAGTGTTCACTCAGCCTGCCTCAATCAATGGCTGCCATTCTCTCCAGGCCCTCTGATAACGATAATGTCTCCAATATCCATACCAGCTTGGGTTTCCCACACAAATAGTATGCCATTTCCTACCTGTTTCAGCAGCTCAGTCTTTGCCAATGGATATCTTACCAGTTTCAGCACAGCTGACAGCCTCTGTCACAGATAAGACCAAAATATCCCCAAAGGAAAAACACTTACTTGGTGAAATCCTGTGCATTGCAAGGTGACCAGTGAGTTCCCTGATGGTAGCCACTTAGGATCATCACTCCATCCTGATGATCCATTACACCCCATCAGAAATACTGGTGGTCTGCACAAACTGGCCTTCATACTCCAAGTTGCTACATTCATCACTGCTGTCCTGGTGTCTGTCCATGGAGGCTGCTATGACTAGACAATGCATTCGCTGTTCTCACACACTGCAGGCCTCTGCACCAAGAAATTTAGAACTCATGCACAGGAAGCAAATTGCCTTGTACATCTTGACCTGTGCAAAGAAAGTTAGGGGCACAAAGTTAGAGTCACCTCCTTTGCACAGGCTCAAGGGCCCTGCAAAAGCAAGTTACCACTCCACTGTCTCAAAACCAAGGAAATTCATTGCAAAAACTATGTTAATGCAGATTAGGGGTTGCTACTGCACAAAAGTTAAGCCTCAGAGTTTGGGAATGTGCTATTGTGGTATTCATCCCAATGCCCACAAAGTTTAGAAATATACTATTAGCATTGTCAAGCTTAACTCCTACCAACGTCCTATCCCTACCACCTTCACCCAAAACAAGCTACAGATACTTCATCATACATCAATAGTGTGGTACCTCATACAGGGCCAGACTATTCAAAATTTTTAAATGGCAGCTTTATCCCCACTCCCATCCCAACCCTCATGACCCAAGGTCAAGCTACGGGTCTGTATCGTGCCATTCAGGTCTGGTGTTTAATACGCATCCTTCTCATTAAAGTCTGAAACTACAATATTTGTGGAGCATAGCTAAAGAGTTTTACATCCATTTATGATGTGGGTGATTTGCACACAATACTGTGGGTCCTGTGTAAAGCAGCAGACTTGGTACAGATTTGTAAGTACGATACAGTAATATTGCAGACAAGTAAGTTTCTTTAAGATGCATACTTAGAACTACTCAAATCATGTTACATTTCTAGGACATGCACACTAGTATATTTTACACTATGCCTTTTGAAGCTGTATGAAACAAAGTACAGGTACTGTACATATCTTACTAGGCAACATATGAAACAAAATGCTGCTGTTGAATGCATGTTATATTATACACAGTATTCCCAAGGCCATACACAGTCAGCATACAATCTGGGAGGTAACTGCAGCTTAGCACTGCACCAAAGAGGCACACATGAACCAGTTCTCCCTTGTAACATAGAGCTGGATCTGTAGCTTGGCCTTGTTCATGAGGATTAGGACTGCTATTTTCAAATTTTTAACATGTTGGCCTTGTATGAGGTACCAAACCATTGATAAATGGCTCAATTCTGTAGTTTGCTCTTGTTAAAAAGGGAAGAGGCAGGAGTTAGCTTGACAACCTCAGTAGCTTATTTCCAGTCACTGTGGGCATTGGGTTGACTACCTTAATAGCACATTCCCAAGCTCTGAGGGTTTGAATTTTGCATGGCAGCAACCCTAATCTGCATTAACATATATATTTTTGGCAATGAATATATATTTATATAAATATACACATTGACCCAGATATTCAAACTGCGCCAGACTGTGGCGTAAGCTGGGGCGCAGCTCAACTTGGCTGTGCAGGTGTGGACTGGGCGATATTCAAAGGAGCTGCACCATGGCTCAGCAGCTTTGAATATCTCACCCTGGTCACCCTAATGTGCATGGCAGTGGCACTGCACCACGCAAGTGGACAGAGTGGAGCATGGAGATGCGCTAGTGCAAGTTCCATTGAGCTATGCATAGCAACCGCGATATTCAAAACTTAACATGCAAATGGGGCCATAATGTATGCAAGGTGCACATGGGGTCATTTGCATACCATTCTCTCCCATTTGCATGCATGGTGTGCCGATCCCTCAACGACTTCGCCTGGCGCCCTGCCAGGCAGCAGCCGTCAGGGACCAATATCCCCTACAGCCCGATGGCGGGCACTTGTGGTAAAAATAACAACTATTCTGTCCCATGCCTGGTAGTCCAGTGGACCACTATCTATAGTGTGGGAATTTGTGTAAAAATAGAGAGAGATTTCCTACATCCCTTGTGGTCTAGGGTACCCCCCTCCCCACCCTCCCACTGAGCCCCACAGCCCGCTCCCCCGGTCAGCGGTGTGCAGCAGCACCCACCCGCCTGCCGCCCCACTGCCGATGACTGACACCATCGGTAGGGCTGTACCTCACTGGTTCATAGCGTGAGCTATCGGGCGGTAGTTGAGTCAGCATTACACATCCCATATATGTAAATGAATCATTCACATATCTGGAATGTGTAGTACAGTATGGGCTGTACCCTAGACCACCAGAGATGTAGAAATCTTTCTATTTTACACAGATGCCAGCGATCGGTAGATAATGGTCCACTGGACCACCAGAGATATAGGAAATCTTTCTATTTTACACAGGTGCCCGCAATTACAGATAGTGGTCCACTGGACACCAGGGATATTGGACGTAAATTATTTTATTTTATTACAAATGCCCGCAGTGGGCATGGGGCGCCGCCAGGTGCGGCCGGAGCTTGGTGGCCACCCACAGGTGGCAGCTGCCGTGTTGCACCCCGTATGTGGCTGCTCACCTGTGGTAGCCATCAGTTGTCCTTTTGGATCAACTTGTGCTGGCACAGGTAGGGGTTGCACATGTACGGCTCTGCCCATCCCGGCTGAATATCGGGTTGTGCAGAGTATGCATGGGCACGCCCACCTGTGCCTGCATACATTACTGATCTGCTCCGCACATCGGGATTGTGCTGCACACTTTTCCTTTTGAATATCACGCCGGGCGCATCAGTGGGTTGTGCATGGTGCAACCCTTTGAATATCTGGGCCATACTGTATATGTACAGCACCATCTATTAATGTGTTATTAATAGCATATTAATTCATTAATAGCTAATGAATGCAATATACAGTATACATATAGTACAATCTCAATTATTCAAACCTCAATAATCCAGATCTCCTGATTATCCAAACTCTGACATTGTCCCTGGACTCTGGTTTGCATCATGCAATGGATCCACAATTATCCCAAATCTCTATTATCTGAACAAGTCTGATGTCCTCCAGAGCATTTGGGTAATCAAGTTTGTACTACATATGTATATCACAGGAGTGATGAATAACACCATGGCAAATAAAAATGTTATTTTGCCTTGTAGTCAATTGCAGCGAAAATAACATGTTTTTTCCACTGCAGCTTTTATTTCCATCATAGCCCTTTCACAATTGCTTTCCTTAGCTAATCAGGACCATAAAATACACACTGCCATAAGTTAGCCATGGCAGGACAAGGCACACTGCTTCCACAACCCACCAGTAGTGACAGGGGCAGGAGTTTCAAAAGCCTTAGATCGCTGCAAGGCCCAGTGTGTCAATGATATGGTGCATGGGGCTTCATGTGATCTAACAGGATTTTCTATCCCATGCAGCAATTGCTACAAGTTAGGCTAACTTTTCTGGTCTAACTTGCAACAATCTTGGGGCCATCTTGATGGAGCTTGCACTAGATATTTTGGGCAAGCTACCGTAATTCGAGGAAACTGTCCCAACTGCACCTGAGATTGTAAAATCAGGCAAAGCTGTGAAAAGGTTTGGCACACCACCAGAATCTAGTGCTGTGGTACAGGGCTGGAAGCAAGCCCTGCACCACACTTTGAAAATCCTGCCCAAGGTTTCGTACTAATTTGGTTAATATGGTGAGTGTTCAGTATCTGCAATGCTCAGGGTGGCGGGAGATCCAGAATAGCAACTTGCATTTTAATGAACTGAGCAAAGAAAGACTACCACCATAACCCTCCTGCCCATGGTATTTATAGGACATCCCATGAGTTGATCACAATAAGCTTTTCTTCACTCTTTCATTATGCCAGCAATGCAGCCTGGCACCATGGCTTCACCACTCATTGACAGGCAGAATTTTGGCAACATTTCAGAGTGAATATTTTTTTTTTTTATTATTTAGTTTTTTTGACTGTAAGTGCACTAGACAAATTCTGCCTATTTTCAGGTATGACCAGGGAGGGGATACAGATGAATGCCAACTGACCTTGAACCAGATTAAGCTGTTGGTATTTTTAGTGACTGGGAAGTTATTTGTGATCAACCAATGGAATGTGTTCCACAGATACTGGTTGTACCATGGCTGTAGTCAGTACAGAGAACAAAGGAGACCAGCACCAACCAGTGGTTCTCATGCACCACCAATTTATTGTAGCAAGTGCAGAAATATTTTTGGAAATTGCAAGTGCAGATGTTACAGAAACAACATTCAAGTGGTAGGCAATACAAAATAACAAACTACTTAGGACAGCTGACTCTATTGGTTTCACTCTCAGCTTTTTTGTAAGTGACAGTTGTACCTCAAAGTATACTTTTAAAGAGAAAACTTAAAGTGACACTGAAAGCATGTGTATATGGTCTTAAGTAAAAGTGCAAAAGCAACCTTAGTTAAAAAAGCAGTCATACTGCCATCTATACTGGTAGAGTAGGTACAACCTTAGTTAACCAATAAGGCATGATGGGGTGTGTTATGGTGGGATATGACCCCTCCTCGGGTTGGTTAAAGCACGCAGCATGGCGAGTGCTTCCACCACTCCTAGAAGGGCTGTTAGCCAGCAAACACTCCAAAGTGCCTTATTGCGATTATGAAATGGGTCATTTTAGCTAAATTTTATACATTTTTTTAACATATTACTTTCAGCTGAGGTTGTGCTAGGATAACAGCCCAGCTGAAAGCAGCCTCAGCCAATCAGAATTCAAAATTCTTTCTACCCATTTCATAATAATTCATAACCTTTAATAGAATCTACAACAAAGTTGCAGTTAAAGCTATAGGACTAACATTGCACAATGCAGTATATAAGTAGCCTCAAGTCCTGCAAAATAATCTGAATGGGAGAAAAGTATATAATTAGTACAGTACTCATTTACAGTAGATCGCTCATAAATGTAAGATACTTTTAACTATTCTCAAACTACATCGAAACAGTGCTTTAGCATACATTCTCTATGTGGCTAAATGCCCTGATTGGGGCATCAAATCTCACCAAGGAATGAATGGAAAAGGAAGGAACAGCAAATACTTAGGGTCAGTATTTGAGTGTATTTCATTGAAACAGTGGATGCTAATGATGGGAGATATCACCTGCCCCTAGACATGGAGGGTACCCCTGAGACTATATCCAACCCTAGTCTCTGCCTTATGCCAAGGGAGGATTATCATATGATATCAGCCCCAGCTGTAACAATAGTGACAGCAGCCAGAAGGGTATTGGATTCTTGGACTGCATGCCACCTAAGCCAGGATGTGAGGGGAGCAGAGGAGAACCAGAGTACAGAAAAGTGGGTTTACACACATTTTAAGTGTCATGCAGCATGTAGACTTTGAAAACTGTTGCACAGTGTATAGGTTTTCAAAATCTTTGTAAAGGATTTCTGTGTAAATGTGCTGTGAAACCATCGCAGCAGACAGATTTTGAAAACGCCATGCAGCATGAAAATTAGGAAAATCATCATGTAGATGTTTAAAATATTCATCCATATACATTTTGGAAAAATCTTGAAGGATTCCTGTGTGAACATTTTAGTTTTTAATGAAAGAAATCAATTGCCGATTAATATTAGAAAATACATTGCCCCCACCCCTACACCCCATTTCCTCATGGTTATTTGAGCCACACAAACCCAACACTGCACTAAAAATAGGACCTGACTCACCCTGTCTATCCTGCACTACCCTTTCTGAATATTAAATCAACTTAAAGCTTGAGCACTCACCATCCTGGTTTAAAAATACCACAAGGGCTCTTTATAAAGTTAAAAAGCATTTATTTCCAGATCCATAAAACAACAAAACATCTATGAAAACACTGGCCTAGCCCGATGCATTTTGGACTGTAAGTCTCGAAACGTATCAGGCTAGGCTGCATTTGCATGGATTTTGTCATTTTCATCGACCTGTAAACAAATGCTTCAATTTCATGAAGAGCCTTGTGTATTTTTACCAGGGTGGTGTGTGCCTCGAAGTTTTAAGTTGGTTTGAATATTTTTTCTCTCCTTGAGCATCACTAAGCCCAGTGCACACTTTTTCAATTGTAGCTGTTCGAATATTAGGCTGTGATAGCATGCAAGCACATTTTATTTGAGATAGTACCTCATCCCGAGAGCTTGAAGCATTACATATATATTTCATTTGATCAACTAGTTGTAGTAGTAGTAAAAATTTTATTCTGAAAACATCAGAAAGGGATAGCTCAGTTTAGTCGGCTTATTTTCAATAGGGTCCTAACTAAGCAAGACAACCCATGACAGGATATGGTGTTATTTTGGATTACTGTAGAAGATCTATGTTTCACTGGAACAACATTTTCACTATATTCACTATTTTGAAAATCCAGTGAAAATAATATGCCAGTGAAAATATATATACTACAATTAACAAGTTAGCTTGTGTGCACTCAGCTAAAATAAACTGCCGTGAAAATGTTGGATCCTCAATTATCCCAATGGATGAAGTAGTGAAATTTAAGGGCAATGAATTCATTACCTCTACAGTAATCAACATCCTGGGTATGTTGTGAGGTATGAGGCCCAGGCTGAGTATCCTCACAGCACTCAGAGTGTTGATTAATCCCTGGAGTGGGTTATTGCACTTAGAGCAGGGGTTGCAAAATAAGAACAAAATCAGCGAAACAAATGCTTTAATTGTTGTTAACATTGCTAAAATGGTATTTTATCCCGCCGCCTGATGAAGTAGTCCTCAACAACATGTATACCACACTTATGTTATGAAGATACAAAATGGTACAGACGTACTGTTAGGTTAATTTCTGCCATTTCCTGTTCATAACATAACTGTGAGTATGACTTTTACACTGTGTAAGAGTCTCCCAATTTGGAGCTGCTGTGTTTCCATGTGTTCACTCTTAGGAGACTACCTTAAACTTTATTCTCTGACGTGTCAGTCTCGATGTAACAGACAAGATTTCTCTCTCAGTAATAATTTCTGTCCTTCTTTAAACATATTTTACCCCATCTCTCTTGAGGACAATGTGCATGAAGCCAAACAGAGAGACAGAGAGATCACATAAAGTGTAACAGTAGAACTGTACAGGGTGTATTTGAAGAATACTATTAAACATTCCCTCAGTTACCTCACAGCCTGCAAGGTATCATCGGGGAGGGTGGGATCTGGGCATATGGGTGTGAGTGACAGATGTACCATATCTGTGGTGATGGGAATGGGATTGGAGAACAGTTTCTGGGATTCTCTCTCTCTCTCTCTACCCCCGCCTTGTACCCACTGTTGCAGCACTTTGCTGTCCCTGTCTTATTCTCTCTCTCTCTTACCCACCCGTGGTCTGTCCAGCGTGGTGCCCCAACAGTGCCACAGTCATCTACGGTCACCTCACAATGAACACACACACTGAGACAGTTTCTGACACCAAGGGAATACAGCACTAATTCTGCCCCCAGATGCACTGAGACAGTTTCTGACACCAAGGGAATACAGGACTAATTCTGCCCCAGACATGCTGTAGCCTGAGATTTCTTGGCTGCTGCTCTGCTTTGCTTTTCTTTCTTCAGAGAACAAGACCCAGTGGCAAATCTGAGCCACTCCATGGAACTGTGGATTAAATAGGCTATTTAATCCATGGCTACAGAAGGCTCCTACACTAATTGGCTACATCTGCACAACCCATGTTATAAAAACATTTAAAACATTTATAAATTCAATTAACAAGTATAGCAGAATCTCTCCCATGCATTAAATATTTAAAATGACCTCATATGCCAGGGAAAAAGACGGGTATAAAAGCTGTTTTAAAACTTCAACAGAGGAGATTTGATGTAACTGATTTGATAGGGCATCCACAAGCACAGGACAGCCATGGAAAAGGCCCTTCTATCCAAGGATTTCAAATGGGCCTATGGAACCATTAGCAGATTCTCCCTGCTGAGTGGAGTGGCAGAATGGGAGTATGTCAGAGCAGGAGGACTTCATGTAGTCTGGACCCATGCATTACAAACGTCAGTGCCCATTCACCAGTGCATGTTGGGAATGTGTGATAGGCATGTACCCAGCCTGCACATGTCCAAACCTGAAGACAGGCACACAGGACAGGGCTTTCACCACTGCAAGCCACGACATGTTGCATGTCTGCAGACTCACCCCCACATTTGTGCATGGGGAACAGATCAGTGGACACAGGTGGGCATCCTATCTTGGTCCCAAGTGGATCCCCTGCACCACATGGAGCAGGGGATCATGGGACACCACATGTGCTGGATTTTGTTTAAAGTTGGTGAGTGGCTCAATGGCTGCCACCAACCCTCTCTGCCTGACTGAAGGGATGGTGCAACATGGCAGGGGAGTTCAGTCCCACTGCGGCCAACAGGTGCTCTTCATTGGAGGGTGCACTGTGGCTATGGCATGGTCTCCGATCACATAGCATGTCCCCCCTCACTCAGCACTCTATCCCAGTGTGTGACTACCCAACAAAGGAAGCCTATGTGCCATGGATATGTGGAATGAAGGCTTTTCCACCAGTCGTGCATAAGGGCCACCATACATAGTGCATATGTGCAGCATTACAAGAGCCCCTGCCAGCAATAGGCTGCCAGGAGAAAAGGGATGGGGATTATGGCTGTTATATACAAATGTTACTATATTGACCACTGATGTATGGCCCTGTACCTATAGACTGTCCATAGGTCATGAGGGGTAGGGAACGTGGCAGGGTGGATGGCAGTTAGACATAAAATTCTTATAGCACTTTTTGTGGCAATTGTGTTTGCACAACCCTAATACTTTGGGCCCTGATTCCAAAGAGAGTGGCTAGAGCATGACGCAAACTGTGCCATGGCAGAGATTTACATCCAAACCCTTGTGACATGCGACCTGCGCCCAATTCAGAACAAAGGCCAATTATGACCATAAACAGCAGAATTACATACGGTGCAAGGTACGGCAAAAATGCATGTCACAAACTGCAAGAGCGGACAGAAAAGTTAATGCATGACGAATGCAACGGCAACATAAAAGTGCACAAATCACAAACCAGTCACATATGGAAACGTGATGGAAGCAATGGCGCAAGCTGATGTAGTGGCAGCACAGGTGGCAACATTACGTAAACACAAATGAAACTTTACAGCAGAGGAGACAGATGTCCTCCTAAATGAGGTGGAGGCCCAGGCCAAACTGCTACTGGGCAATGGTGGGGAGAGGGAACTGCGTAAACAGCGCAAGACTACCTGGGATGCAGTCGCCATAAGATGAACACAGTGGCCAATGCCAGGTGCACAGTAAGGGACCTACAGAAGAGGCTCAATGACCTCAAGTGGCATGCCAAGGACAAGGAGGCATACAATAAGTGCTGTACAGTAGCAACAGGTGGTGGCCCAAGAGATGAGAGATGCCCAGTGACCATGAGGAATGTGTCCTGGTTTTCCTGAGTTGGCACAGTGTCCATGGGGACACAGAGCTGGAAACAACATGGATGGAGACCGTAGAGGTAGGTGGGAACAGGCACCGCAACAGCAATGTCTGTGTGCCACAGCAGTGTGACCATGCAGGGGGTGCCCAGAGAAGTGCAGCTGGACAGTAGCAGTGTGTGCAGGACACAGTCAGTCACATGTTGAGGAGTATGCACCCAAAAAAGTATGCAGTGATGGTGGAAGTGGGCCAGTAGTGTAAGAATGTACTGACAGACTGCATGTGGAGCAGCACTATAGTGTGTGGTGTCCTGCGGTCACCCGTGACAGCACTGTGTGTAGCACTGAATGGGTGTCCAGAGGTCCTGGCCAGTAGCATGGGCATGTGTCCTGCAGCTGTGTGGTGGCTAGAGTACCTAAAGCTATGGGCAATGGGGGGCACATACCTGTGCAGTGGTCTGCCAGGACCCAACCATGGGGGCGGCCTGTGACCTGTAACACTGTATTGTACATGGGCACTGCAGGGGTGGGCTTGGTGTCAGTGTGCAAAGGCCTGTACATGGCACAATGGCACTGACACACTGTTGTGTCCCCACAGGTACGGCGGGGAAAGACACAGGACAGGACAAGAGTAGTGCCACAGGCAGTGCACAGAGCAGCCCAGCACACATACAACCAACACGCACGACATCGCAATGAACCTACAGAGCAGTGTTATCACTGTGGTGCAGGACAGTGGGCCAATACCACAGGAGGACGTGCAGCATGCAGCGGCAGTGCCACAGCAGGAGAAGGATGGCGGGGCTGTGACCTCTTTAGTGCTGACAGCATTGGCGCTAATATAGCCCAGGACCTGAGCCCCCCCACATATGAGGAGCTTGAGGCGCAACTGGATGAGGCAGCGTGCTCCCTACAGCACACGCATGAACGGACACCCACGCACTATTCTGCCTTCTTCAGGACATTGGTAGAACATCATGAGGAGCAGTCTGAAATGCTAGGCTGCATACGCCTGTGCCTCGACGCCCACCACAAAACCCTGGAAGAGCAGATGGGCAGCTGAGTGACTGCCATTGAGACTGGAACACACACAACACAGACAGCCATGGAGAAGCTGGTTGATGGCATGCATGCCACACAGACCTGTGCCCAGGAACAGACACAGGCCATCACACATCTGGCAATGGCCGTGAAAGGGCCTGTGGCACAGCAGCGGAGGCTGACAGATGTCCTGGCAGCAGCCCTACAGAACATCCTGGCAACACATGCAGTGTGTCAACCACAAATGATGGCAGCTACCACACAGGCAACACATGCATTGCGATGACCACCAATGGCAGATGCTGCCACACAAGCAGCACATGCAGTGCATCAACCCCAGCTGACAAATGCTGACAAACAGGCAACACATGCAGTGCATCAAGTGCAACTGATGGATGCTGCCACACAGGCACAGGTCCCCTGTACACCCAGCAAAGTGATGCAGTGGCACAAACAACACCACAGGAAACAGAGAAATCTCCAGGACACACAGTGCCAGACATGTCACAGACATCAGCAGTCAACACAGATGTGCAGCCACCACCACCACATGCCCACATGACTGTAGAGAAGGACACAGGAACAACCATCTCCTGGACCAGGGTAGGAATGGTCACAATGAGGGCTGGCTGGTGTGGCAGGTGACAGAGGCACAACCGGCAGTGGTGCCAGTACCAGAGCTGTACAACAGTGGAAGGATGTACCTGTGGCTGGTACAGTACAGCCCACCACACAGACACCTGCGCCAGAAGTGGAACAGGATGACAGCAGCACACAGACAACAGGGCATGGGACTGTGCCAGGAATGGCAACCATCTGTCATTGGCAAGTGTGCTAGGAGGTGAAAGACAGTGGCTGTGCAGGGCACAAGCATGACTGGTGGTGCAACAGGACATGGGGAGCTGCGCAGATGCAGAGAAAGGTACACCCATGCCACATGGGGAGACACAGGACTTCAACCAGTAAAATGGAGGAGGGCTGTTGAACAGCCAGCAGAGAAATGGCATTAACTGTGTTGCAGGACATACACGAGGGAGGGGCACTATCATATTGATACACATGGAGTGCACAGTGGACGACCGGCAGCGATTGCTAGTGGTTGTGTGGGATGTGTGATAGCACAGTGTGTATGTGTATGCTGTGTATTGCCACTGAGTGTGTGTAGGTGTAGTGTATGCAAGCACAAATTGTTGTAATGTATCACAGTCCTGTATTAGTATGCACAATACAACACTAAACATACATCACAGCCATTGGTGTGTTGTCCAGCCATTGCCATCGGTGATAGCTGTGACAGGGCAATCCCACATGTGTGGCATATTGTGTCAAGATACGGCCTGTGGTGTGTGTGTGTGTGTGTGTGTGTGTGTGTGTGTGTGTTTGCTGCCATGTGCATGTCCTACCCATATCCGCATCTGCTAGCAATATGTAACACTGTGATAAGATGCATATGCAACATACAGTTATATGAATATGCGGCAAAGGCACATGCAGGTGCGGCATGGTGGGTGGATGTGCCAATAGTAGCGGTGATGGATGTAGACATGTGGCACAGTAGCCTGTGCTGTGCATACCTGGGCCACTGCTGTGCACTGTCTAGGTGTTCTGTACATGCACACATTGCGTCACAAACATGCTTCCGTGCATCCACTACATGCATGCTGTGTGACTGCAGCACTACCGCTCATGTCCCTAAACTGGCCGTATATGTGTCCCTATGCTGACTGCATATGTCACTAACACCGCTAGTGCTGCTTACATATGCCTGCATGCACAATGCACATGTGGCGGAGTAGGCCGCACATGAGGCCTGGACGTGTTTCATGTGCACATGTGCAAGCACGACAGCTTGGCACCAGTCACCACATATAGCACAGACAGGGTCCACAGTGTGGGACAGGCCAAGTAACAGTGGGTCAGCATAAGAGGCAGAACAATATGTTCCTTTAGTGGCAGGACCCCAATTTCACACTGGCTAAAACTGCCTGGGTCATAAATCTGGTGCAGCAGTGGTGCACAACACTGCTGCCTCCTGGGTACAGGATCCACCCAACCACTGCCAGGGACCAGGGTGTTGATGGCCATTGGGTCATGCGTGAGTGAAATCAGTTGCGTTAGGAGGACCCCAAAACAGCTGAAACGCAAGTGGCAGGACCTAACAAGGCATGACCCTGCCATCCTGAGGCACCTGATGTCCATGGCAGAACAGAGAAATGTTGAGATGCAGACTGACCAGCAACCCAGTGCAGGTGGATATGGCACCAGGTATGCACACAGAGTCACAGCAATGTCACAGACAGATTTGATAACCATAATGAGTTGTATTGCTTTGATGGTTTACACTTAGTAGATGTGGAAATTCTATCCTGGGAAACAATTTCTCTCAATTAATAGTTATTTAAACTAAGTCCTGGAGGAGATGTTTGATAAGTCACCATCTCTAAATCCTTCAACTAATTTCAAACTTACCAGCCATCACTTGCATTGCTTAAATTTTAATGCCAGGTGTTTGAATGACAAATTCGATGAATTAAAGTGTAGAATTAGTCTGATGTCATATCAATTTGTGAAACATGGGGTGATGCTATGTCCTCATGGGAAACTAATATACAAGCTTTAACTGCTTTATCCATAATAGGATAAATAAAAGGGTGGTGGGGTTGCTTTATTTGTTAATAGCAAATTAAATTCAATTAAATTCAATAGATATTACAAGCAGTATAAAACACATAATAAACAAACAGAGACAATATGGGTCAAGATATGTCTTCTACGACTGATGTTCTTGTTTTCGGTTCTTGTTATCGCTGCCTAACTCATCTGCCGATATATTAGAAACTATATTAACTGAAATGGAACAGGCTAAGGCCTTTGGGAATACTGTTGTAACTGGTGATATCAATCTGGGTGATGTAGATTGGCTTAATTTCAGAGCCAACAATAGCATGGGCAATAACTTACTGAACACTTTTCCCTGATAGGGTCTTAAGAAAAGGTGATGACCCCTACCAAAGGTGAGAAGATCTTGGATTTGGTCCTTTGTGATGAGGACCTATGACTGACCAGATTCATGTTAGTGATCCTAATGACAACAGTGATCACAATAGTATCTCCTTCAAGATTACAATAAACTATGTCTACAACTCTAATCCCACAATCACGCATTTGTATGATAGAGCAACTTTGACTACTGTGATGCATGTCATTAACTAAATTAATTGGGAAACTGTGTTATGCAATTCCACCCTGAGTATTGTTGGGCAAAATTTAAAGACACACTCTGTAGTTTAAGAGATTTATATGTTCCATGTAAACAGAAAACTGTTAATTACAAAAAGGCACCAAAATGGATAAATTACTCCATAAAAGAATTATCAGGCTTCAACAGAAAAATATAATACTTATATAAGAAATAAATCTACATCTAATTGGGTCTCTTATTTACAAACCTAAAAGAAATGCAAAAGATGATTAAAGGTCCAAATCTAGGTGGGAGTATAACCTGGCAACTAATGCAAAGAAAGCCAATTGTAAAAATGTTTTCTCATATTAACTCATTGAAGAAACCAACATGTCAAGTGGGTCCACCACCAGACAATAATGTCCTATTCATGACCCCAGTATGGTTGATTTATTTAATAAAGGTTTTTATAAAGTATTCACAAATAATTTTCCAGATTTATCTACTCCTATATAAGATAATACTAGTAATGACCCACTGGTTTGTTTTTCTGAAGATAGTATTAAAACAAGCTATTGTCCTTCAAAGGCAAATATATCCCAGACCCAGACCCAGACGCTATAGCATAACATTTATTATTCTTATTAACAGATTCTATTATAGTGCCCTTAAAAATAATGTTTGAACATTTCATTGCAGAAAACTCTGTACCGCTTGATTGGAAGGAAGCTAATGTGATTCCAATTCATAAGAAAGGTCCAAAAATAATTAGGAAAACTTTTGACCCATAAGTCTGCTTTCATCAATATGTAAACTCCTAGAGAGTCTTATTAAAGATATGATTTCACCTTTGCTGGATCTTCATGACCCAGAACAATACGGTTTTAGGGCGGTAGAAATTGTGTAACAAACTTAATATGCTTCTATGAACATATCAGTTTATTTCTTGATAGGAGTCTACCTTGGATGTCATTTTATTGATTTTAGTAAGGCCTTTGATATTATGCCTGCCGGGCCTTGACCAGTAAACTCAAGCAAACTTAATATCAACAGTTTTCTTGTTAAATGGATAAACAACTGGTTGCAAGATCAGTCCCAACAGATCATCATTAGTGGATCTAAATCAGTAAGAGGCAACATGACTAGCGGGTGCCTCAGGGTTCTTTTGGGCCTTGCCTTTTCAGGCATTTGTAGTAGATTTAACAAAGGACTGTTTGTCCTTTACTACTAAATATGCATATGATGTCAAGACTGGTGGATCCTGTGAGTTGGCTGCACAAGCTACAACTATCCAGAATTATTTAGATCGCATTTCTCATGGGTAAATGATTGGGGCATGACCCTGAATGTTTCCAAATGTAAAGTGATGCATTTGGAGCTAAACACTTGCAGTTTACATATTCCCTGGTAGGTGTCTTACTGGAAAAACAACAAATGAAAGGGATTTAGGTGTTACTATTTCAGAAGATCTGTCACATAGTAAACATGCATGGTACCATTAATGAAACCAACAAAGTAGTATGGTCCGTTTTGCGAAACATCAGGTCCAGGAACCGTGAGGTGTTGCTGCCATTGTATGGAGCTTATGCCTGACCTCATCTGGAATATGCTTCATAGCTTTGGTGTCCTTATAAAAACAGAAGGGCACCTGTCAGAAAAGTTCAAAGAAAATTCACTAAAAAATATCTGGGCTTGAAATGTGCCTTATGACAGCAGACTGGATACTTTAAAACTTATGCCACTTTCCACCTGTCGCCTTAGTGGCTGACTTAATGTTTTTTGTAATGATATATTCAAGACCCATACCTGATGTGTGAATTGGTTTGGATTTTAAAATGTGTGTACACAATATCAGGGCCATCCTCTGCAGCTGAAAGGAAGTCATTTATTCATATCAAACGAAAATATTTTTTACCTTCTGAGTCATTGGCCTATGGAATAGACTGCCACTACATGTGGTTATAAGAGAGACCAAAGGTATTTTAAGTATTGATTAGATAAATTGATAAGCACAGGATACCCTTTGTCCTATTATTCTGTGGTTCAGCATAAGAGCACTATGGGCCCCCAGCCTTTTGGCTCTTGAATTGACCATAGTAGTATGAACCATAGTAGTAGTGGTAGTAGTATGTCATGACCATCTGACCTACACAGATGGCAATGTGTTATCCATCCACACAGGTGTACACACCGCAGTCCAGGCTCAGCACGGGAGGCATTCAGGGGTCAGGCGGCATGGAGGACAACAGGGTGAGATGCAGCGACACAGGAGGCAAGGTAGGTGCATGCAATGTCCACCATGTGGTATGGTCATGCTGCCAGGGTATAATATGAGTATGAGGTACAGTGCGCTTACAAGGGCATACCATGCAGGTAGGTGGACTGCAAGGTAACCCAGCCATGTGTGTGTGAGGGGTCACTATGTGTCCCCGTGTGCATGGGGGACACTGCACTGTGGCAGTCCGCATGTGTGGGACACTATGGGGTGGGAAAATGCAGTGTGCAGGTGGGATGTTACACTCATGTCATATGTGTTGACTGTTGTGTGTCCTGTGGACCACATGGCAGCACAAGTCACTGACATACACATGTGTCATGGCAATATTGGGGGTTCCTTCGCCACTGACGTGTGACATTGCAACATTGCAGGTAACCGCACCACTGTCAGACCGCCACAGGGCATTTCTCCATTCAGTGGTGAAGCAGAAGATGGCATATGTGCACCACACAGGCCAATGTCACTGCAGGGTCCACCCTGCCACCAGAGACATAGGAGGAGGAGGACCATGATGCCATGGCAGGGGAGGCAGAGGTGCATGCTGCCACAGAGGGGAGGAGCCAGATGAGCATGCTGTCACAGAGGGGAGCAGAGGAACATGCTAGCATGGAACACGAGGGGTGGAGCAGCATGGTATGGAGGTCATGGACCAGGGCTCCATGCTGGGCTGGATGGTGGTGCAGGTGGATGCCGATGTGGACTGTGCAGCACTGTAGCCAAAGGATAACATGGTGTGCCTGCCACAGTGCCCTGGGGCTGTTGCTGAGGACAGTCCATGTCACATAGAGGACAGCCGGTGGGGAGGCACAGACACTGATGGCCATGAGGGCCTGGATGTGCTGGAAGGAGAGCATCACCTGCAGCCACGCTAGGTGCAGGGGCAGAGGATGTGCTGGTGGGCGTCATGGCTGAAGGTCACACTGGAGATGGTCCCATGGTAGAACTGCACCATGTGGCCCTAGAGGTGGACATTGTGGCACGTGCAGTGGGACATGTACAGCAGGCTGTGGCTGAGCAACTACCGCAGGACCCGCTCCAACAGCACAGCCCATTGACAGGGACCAAGTCCTCATGGAACTTGTTGCTGCCATTATGGGCAATTGCATGCCTCCACGGTCGCTTGGTGCCCTGCTAAATGCCCTGAGGGACCAATAGGGACAGGGACACATGACCATATGGTCCAGGACAGTGCCCTTTGAGGGTCTTCTGCACTGTGCCTGTGCTGTACTGTGTTTGGGGAGGTTATCAGTCGCTATTTGCATGGCTGTTATATTGCAGTTCCACTATGTACAGTCTATAGGTTATTGTTGGTGGGTGGGGGTTTAACTATTGTAGCAATGTTGTATCTTACTGTCCATTGTCCCCACCCAGTGTTACTGTTGTTGTTTCCTAATGGTGTTTGTTTGATGGTGTTACATGTTGCTGAATAAACGTTATATTATTCACACTATGCCAGTGTCTCAGTGTGAAGTATACACGAGTGTGTGTGAGTGTGTGTGTGGCATGCGCACATGCGGTCACATACATGTAGCAATGTGCACTGTTGTATGTGTGTCCGTGTCCTGCACATGGTCCATTTGTGATGGCTGTACACCCACAGCTGCAGTCCCAACCTAGTGTGCATGCCATCATGGTGCACTGCACTTGTGGCAGCACTCTGTAGTGGCACTGCACACATGCCACCTCACCGTGTCTGTCATGTCAGTGAGGTGTCCATGTGCCTGTCCAGCACCATTCCACCCAATGGCATTGTGGGTCCTGTGGGTGGCACCAGTGGCACATCAACATGGTGTGTCCAACCACCATACAACAGCAGGTATGTGACGTCCAGTGCTGTGTACCTGTCGTTGGTGTCACTGTTAACATGCACCGGTGGCCATGCGGGTGTGTTGTGCCTGGTGGCAGCAGCTACATATTGTTGTTCCACTGTCCTGCGTGCCAGCTGATGCCATGTGGTTCCACAACCTCATGACTCACATTGTGTGCCCTGTGCAGTGCTGGACTGTGTTTGTACCTGCATGTGTTGTGTTGTACACCATGTTGCATAGCCCATCCATGGTCTTTTGCTGTGGCCATGGCTGGGTCTGTCTGTTGTTGTTTCTGTCAGTCTTGGGTTGTGTGCCTGGTGGTCCTAGCTTGCCCCAGGCATACCTGAGGGGTGTTATGGGGTTCACTGGGGTGGACATGGGTGTTGCAGACCTCTACCCATGGTGTATGGTGCTGGATCAGGGTGTTGTGCAGCATGGCTGCCTGTCTGCCTGTGCAGTGGTATGGCAGTGTGATGCCCTTGTCACGTCCCCTCACTGCAGCTGGTCGCTACTGACTGGGGCCTGCCACCATTCACAGTCACAACCACCCCGCCACCACGTCATGTGTGTCTGCAAGCAGGGCCTTGGGCACTACGCAGTTCTGGCACACACAGCATGCCCTGTACAGTCGGGCACAATCAGCCACTGCTGCACTGTGTCAGACATCAGTACTACACATGGCCCCATTTTGTAGCTATGCCTCTGCAGCATGACAGTGCTGGGACTGCACTTCATGTCTGTATCCTGTTCCACTCCCATTGCATCCCATTGTGCAAACAGCCCTCCCTGCAGCGCCTGGCCACATGTATGGCACCACGTGTTACTGACCACAGTCCAGTGCATGTCTGGAACTATGAGACCACACCTCCTCCTAGCATATGGTGCATGTCCATGGATGGCCGAGCAGCCTCACATCATGTACAGCCATGTCAACAGTTGCTGTACAGACACATGACCAATGGTGCAGCAGCAGTGCTCCACGTATGTTGCAGGGCACCTGGCAGACAGTATCTCATCCTGTGTTGTTCTTCAAACAGTGCTTGTGGTGCCATGTTGTTGTTGCGTCCCACTAATGTGTGTTCCATACTGCTGCAGGTGCCACCTTGGGGTGTTGTTGGTGATGGTTGCACAGTGTCCTGCAGTCACTCCCCTTGTGTTGGTTCACCTGCCATGCTATCAGGCTCTCCGTCCCTTCCACTACTTCACCATCCTCCTGGTCTGTGTCGTCAGTGGTACATGATGTGCCAGTGCAATATTATGCAGGATGCAGCAGGCAAGCACAATCCTGCAGGCCATCTCAGGGCTGTACTGCAGCGCACCACCGATCAGTCGAAGCATCTAAATCTGGCCTTAGCAGCACGAATGTGAGCTCAATAATGGATCTTGTGCTGGTTAGGGCCTCATTGTAACACACCTCGGCTGCAGTCTATGGTGTTCTCACGGTGTCATCAGCCATGGCTTTGGGGATATCCACTGTCACCTGTTAAAGTTGGAGAGAGCACTGTTTGTTGCCAGTTCATATGTGCTGCACTGTACACATGTTACCTATTGTGTGAGACACACACACACACGATGAGGCCATGTACATGCACAGCATGGCCGTTTGTAATGACCATGTGTGGCTCACCTATGCCTGTGGGTGGTGCATTGTGTATGTTCCATAGCCCTCACTGCTTCATGTGCTGTGCCACATGTCTGTGTGGCTGCCACATCTGTACAATGCATTGACTGTGCATCCTGCTCCCGTGTTGTGCCACCCTGTATGTACACCTCTACACATACTGTCTGCAGGTCACACACACAGCGACACATGCACCTTCTGCAGGTATTGAGAGCCACAGTTCATGCTTATCAGTCATCCACCTGTAATGTCCCTCTTTGAAGGTCTCCTGTAGCCCACTGTTGCGGAATATGTGGGAGTCATGGCAGGATCCAGGATACTTGGCCACCACATCCAGTATGCGACAGTAGCTGTCACATACCACCTGAATGTTCATGGAGTGGTACCCTTTCTGTTGATGTACATCCCCATCTGATGTTGGTGCCCTGATGGCCACATGTGTGCAGTCGATTGCCCCTAACAAGTGGGGAACTGTGCCACTGTTTAAAATGCCTGCTTCACTTGGTGCTTTTGTTGGGCATTCTGTGGGAAGCTGATGTACCTTGTGGTGCATAGTATCAGGGCTGTGAGAAACCTCCTCAGGCACTTTGACACCACTGCCTGGGATATTCCACTGTGTCACCTGTGGGGTTTGGAAGGTCCCTGTTGCCAGGAAGCACAGTGCTGTGCTGGCACTGACCTCCACAGCTAGTGGATGTCCCTTGTTGGTGGTACTGTGTAGATCCTCCCACAGGTCCTGGCATAGCTCCCTTATGGTGCTCTTGTTGAGCCTGTAGCATGCAATGCACTGCTCCTCTGTCAACTCTTCAAAGGACTTCCGTGTGTGTCTCATTCTTTGCACAGGTGGTCTTGGCCCCATCACTTGCTCCTGTGGTTGCTCAGTGCCCTGGTTCCTGCCACAATGCCTGGTGTGCCTGCATTCTCATTGCTTGCTAGTATGATGCCCAGTAGGGCTGATAATGCTGACATAGTTCCTGCTGTGTGTCAGAACACACTGCTGAATGCTCTCTGTCTGTTGGGGGTTTATATATGCTGTCTTTGACTTAGACCACCTCCACATTGGTCTAGGTTGTGCCTCATTGTTCTGGGGTTGTTGCATATGCCGCATGTTCTGGAATTGCCTTTCCTACCAGTACCCATGCATTATGCATGTCGAAGTTGCATTATGCATTGGCACATACTTTTCTGACATAACTCAGTTGTAAAGACATGTTTGGCAGCAGCTATGGTTTGTGGCATAAGGGCTTTCTGGAATCGCATGTCGCAAGTCACAGGCGTAACCTGCAATTTCGCCATTCAGGGCTGACATACTGCATTTCCATCGGTCATATCTGTTCTGGAATCAGGCCTCCTATTTCCAACCTTTGTGTAGTTTGCATTTTGTGCGATAGCAACCCTAATGAGCACTAGCATGGTTTTTGCCATAAATTTCTCTACTTTTTAAGAAACTTGTGTAGTAACTTCATGTACTCATGGCCTTTGAAACCCTCCACAAAGCAGGAGGTGACTCTTGACATACTTTCACAGGATCCTTTCTGGTTTGTGAAAGCCAAAGAACTTCTGTGGAGGGCACACAGCAGTTCGTCCATAGACTGTTATGTGGCATGATCCATTTCTTCAGTGGCATTTGGCCATTGAACTAAAGTCAAGTGCCCTGACACATTTGTTGGCATGGTATGTGTTTGATGCATTCCTGGCATGGTATGTGTTTGATGCATTCCTGGCATGGTGTGTGTTTGATGCATTCCTGGCATGGTATGTGTTTGATGCATTTAAATACAGTATTTATATTCAGATGGAATCTGGCTGGTATCAATTCAAACTGTACAGAATGCATAGGGCTGAAGTAATCAGAAGAAAGGTTGCTCAGATAATCCATTTTACAAATAGAGAGTTAAGACAATAGATCTTTCTTAGGATATTAGGATTTTAGGATATTGGTCCTCAAATCCGACATTCTAAAAAAACACCTGGATGTCAAACCAGATATAAAGTATTGAGTATCTGACATCCAATATCCTAAATCCAATTCTTCCCTCTAATAATAAAATAATTGATGCCTGCCTCCTTGCCAAACTCTACTTACAGCCACCCTTTCAGAATATATAGTACGCTCCCATCCCTGGATCAGAGCAAAACAAACCACTCAGCACACCCACTAGCCCCACGACCTCCTCCTCCTCCTTGTAATAAAACATGCATTTATCAATGCTGAATGTTCACCGCTGGTACTGTTGTTGTACCAGGTCTTGCGTGTACACATTTTACTATATATACACTCAAGATAGAGCAGATGAGATGCAACATCTCATTTTCAGTGGTGTCCTGCTTTAACACATTGTTAGATTGTAATTACCCTGGGTAGGCAGCAGACAGGCAATATTCTACTTTTAAATGGCTTCCACATTTTAATCCCAAATGTCCAAAAGTCATTGCATGATCTGATGTTATGATCAAGACAGGTGGAATTTTTAAAATCCCATCCGAAGATGATTTCGCTGTGCGACTCTGTGAAATCAACTTTTGAAGGAGATTTGAAAATGACACCTGCCATCTTCAGGAGGTGGTAAACAAAGGGATATGTTGAACATTAGGGGCCAAAATCTGCAAAATAAAGTTACTGTTTGAGTAAATGTTGGAACAATTAGTTTCCTCATAGTTTTTCACATTTACCCAAATTTTCAACATTATCTTTTATGACCACTCCTTCTGAGCATAACAGGTGTCATTTATGAAACAATCCCTGAAATGTAATTTTGTGTTACAAGTGTTAAAACACATTTTGGGTAGAATTTGAGAATTGACAGCTGTCACATTCATAAGGTGGTGTGAAAAAATGGCTATGCTGAAAATTTCAAAGTAGGTTCATAACTTTGTTGTTTTTAATATTTGTATCCCAAATTTTCAACATATTCTTCTTATGACCCCACCTAGCCTTCTTATGAGCCCACCTCATGAACAAGTATGGAGAAAATGTTCAAATCCTGCCCAAAAGTAATTTTTGTACCACAAGTGTGAACAACATTTGGCCAGGATTTGCAAAATGGCAGCTGTCACATTCCTGAGGAGCTGTGAAGAAGTAGGCTATGTTGAAAATTTGGGGTCAAAATATTGAAAATTAGTAAAGTTATAAGCCTGCATTCATAAACATAAAAACATAGAGTTGACAGCAGATGAGGTTTGCAAGGCCCATCTAGTCTGCCCATTTTCTCTACCTTATAAATGTGCCATAGGCCTTTACTCTGTCAATGGTCTATCTATTCATACTTGTCTGTATTGCTCCCTTATGCCTATCCATGCCTGTTTGAAGCCCTGCACTATATTCATATCTGCCACTTCTGAGGTAGGCCATTCCATGCATCCACCACCCCTTCTGTGAAAAGGAACTTCCTCATTACCCCTTAATCGGCCTCCCTTTAATCTCATGCTGTGTCTTCTTGTCCTGCTTTTTTCTTATATTGAAACATGTTAGACTCTTTCACCTTGTTAATGCCCTTAAGATGTTTGAATGTTTCGATCATATCACCTCTCTGCTTCCTTTGCTCTAGGGTGTACATATTGAGCTCTGTTAATCTGTCCTCATATATTTTCTGATGCAGTCCTTACACCAATTTGGTTGCCTTTCTCTGGACTGCCTTCATTTTGTTAATGTCCTTGTGCAGGTGCGGCCTTCAGTACTACACACAGTACTCCAGATGGGCCTAACAAGTGTCTTGTAAAGAGGATTATTACCTCCTCTTATGACTTGTGATACCCCTACTAATATACCCCATCATCCTCTAGCCCTACCTACTGCTTTAGTGGTCTGCTTGGTTGATTTCAGGTCCTCTGTGATGACGATGCCCAAGTCTCTTTCTTCCCTTGTGATTGCCAGCATCTCCCTCCCAACCTATAGGTAGCTTCAGGTTTCTCTTCCCTATGTGCATGATCTTGCATTTCTCTGTGTTAAACCCCAGTTGCCACTCTTCTGATCATTTTGCCACTTTATCCAGATCTCTTCTCATTTTACCCACCCACCTGGATCATCTACTCTGTTGCAGAGCTTGGTGTCATCTGCAAACAGACAAACCTTACCCTCTAGTCCATATGCAATGTCAAGGATGAAGATATTGAAGAGGACTGGCCCCAGGAATGATCCCTGAGGTACCCCACTTGTGACTTGCATCTCTTCTGACTGTATACCGTTTACCATCACTCTCTGTTTTCTGCCCACCAACCAGTTTGCCACCAAGTTGACCAACTTCTGACCCACCCAAGCCTACCAGCTTATTTATCAGTCTTCTATGTGGAACAGTATCGAAAGCTTTGCTAAAGTCAAGGTAGGCGACATCAACTGCACTCCTTGGTCCACCACTCTGGTTACCCAGTCAAAGAAATCTATGAGATTAGTTTGACAGGACCTTCCTTTGTAAACCCATGCTGTCTTGGATCCTGTACCCCTATGGATTCCAGGTGTTGCACTATCCTTTCCTTAAGGAGTGCCTCCATAATCTTGCCCACTACTGAGGTAAGACTGACTGATCTGTAGCTCTTTGACTCCTCCTTGCTACCACTCTTGTGGAGCAGGATCACATGAGCCTTCTCCAGTCTTCTGGGACCTCTCCTGTGCTCAGAGACTCACTAAACAGTTCTGATGATGGCTCTGCTAGTTCTGCCCTAGCTCCTTTAGTAGCCTGGGATGTATGCCATCCAGTCCCATTGCCTTGTCCACCCTGAGCTTAGCGAGCTCTTGTAGGACCCTTTCTTTTGTGAAGGGACTTTCTGTTGTAAACCCATGCTGTCTTGGATCCTGTGCTCCTATGGATTCTAGGTGTTGCGCTATCCTTTCCTTAAGGAGTGCCTCCATAATCTTGCCCACTACTGAGGTAAGACTGACTGATCTATAGTTCTCTGCCTCCTCCTGCCACCACTCTTGTGGAGCAGGATCACATGACCCTTCTCCAGTCTTCTGGGACCTCTCCTGTGCTCAAAGACTCACTAAACAGTTCTAATAATGGCTCTGCTAGTTCTGCCCTTAGCTCCTTTAATAGCCTCAGATGTATGCCATCCAGCCCATTGCCTTGTCCACCCTGAGCTTAGTGAGCTCTTGTAGGACCCTTTCTTTTGTGGGGGACTTGTGCACACCTCCCCCGTGTCTATGGTGCTGAGCTGTGAGCCTACCCTACCTTCTCCTCAGTAAATACTGAGCAGAAGTGTCTATTTAGGATTTGGGGAAGGGGACTGCATCAACTTACTTTGCTAAGTCAGGAGGAGAGGAGAAGAGAGAAGTTAATTGGGGTGTGGCTTAGGTAGTAGAAAAGCAGGTGTCTCAATTACAGCTTCCTGCTGCTAGCTTTTGGCAGAAGAAATCTTGCTTTCAGAGTAAGAAGCAGCTGACTAAAAGCTACAACTTTTCTTACTAATTGAACACTTCTATCTCAGCAGGAGTCAGTGTGTTTTGGGATTAAGCAAACAGATACTTTATTAGAAGTAGGGTTTCATTTAGGGTGAAAAAGAAAGTCAATGTGTGTTTCTGTGTTGGGAAGGGACTGTATCAACTTAGTTTGCTAAATCAGGAGGAGAAGAGGAGATAAGTTAATTGGGGTGTGGCTTAGGTAGTAGAAAGTAGGTGTCTCAATTACAGCTTCCTGCTGCTAGCTTTTGGCAGAAGGAATTTTGCTTTCAGAGTAAGAAGCAGCTGACTAAAAGCTACAACTTTTGTTATTAATTGCTCTCCCTCCCATCCTATGCCAGTCCTACTTTTATAGCCACTGGATTTGACTTGACAACAGGAACTTCCTGTTTGGCAGTAGGAAGAGAAGGATCACTAAGACACATTAGTTTCGTCAACCTTGAAGGAAAAAGTGGCTCTTTCTCCCTCCCCAGCTGCTGGAGGGCTAGCTCTGAACAAGGAAGAAGGAGACTACTGAAGAATACAGGAAGTTCCTGTCCCAGAACAGGAAGGGCCAGAGTTGTAAGGCACACAGGCAGTAGAAATGTAGGTGAAAAAATAAATAGAGGAGGTGAGAGTAAGCATACAAAGCAACAGGAGAGGGGCCACAAAATAAGATATGATGGCAGTGGTGCAGTGCAATGGCTGTGGGTGGCAGTGTTCCAGGAGACATTTGGAAGGTGCAATGCTGCCCTATTTGCAAGCACCTCTCAGGTCTGAGGGAGGAGGTTGCCCATCTCCAGGCTGACCTTGCTAAGATTTGTAGAAACCTCTTCCCACCTCAGGGACCACCAGGGCCACCGCCCGCTACCTGAGAGGTTGCCAAGAAAGAGGAGCGGTTGGACCAAGGTGGGCTCAGGGAGGGAGAGGGTGGGACAGAGGTGCATCTCTCCAGCTGTACCTGTCCACAACATATGCTGTTCTGGTGGAGAGTGGTTCTTCTATGGAGGCACCTGCAGTGAAGACCAAGGAGGATGCTGGGAACCTCCACAAAGGAGAACCACAGGAGGGTGGCATGGGACCCCACAGGGAAGGAAACAACTCCTGGTGGGGACTCAATCATTAGGGAAGAAGTGGAGGAGGAAGGGAGAGGAGGTAGGTGCCTGCCTGATGCCATGGCTTGGAGGGACAGAAAGTGAATCTTTAGGATCGCAGGAGCAGCTGCATGAGGGAGGAGCTGGAAGTCATTGTCCACCTAGGAACAAATGACCTGGCTTGGAATGGGATCAGATCAGCACAAGAGGAGTTTGTAGAGTTGGGGAGGGCTCCTAGACAAGTAGCACATACAGTAACCTTCTTGAAGGTGCTGCCTGTCTATAGCTACGGTGATGCTAGAGTACTCCACACCATGGGATTCAATGAATGGTTGAAAACTGGTCTGGAGATCAGGGTTTTGGCTTCAATGGGGACTGGGGAGCCACCTGGAGAGATGTAGGCCTATACTGGTGCGATGGTCTGCATCTGTCCAGGGAACCAGGATCCTAGGTGACAAGTTTAAATGCTTCATTGGCAAGCATTTAAACTAGCTAAGGGGGCACTGAAATGGAGCAGGGAACCCAGCCTCCCCAACAAAATATGGCAATTAGCCAGGTAAACACCAAGGTAGGGAAGTCATTAGGGAGCAGGACAGAGGAAATGCAAAACAAAGCAAAGGCAGTAAGGACAGGGATGGGGCTAAAAGGGTAAGGCCATCAAAAATGGAGGGTGATGGGTACCAATGCCCATAGTCTGTGTAATAAGCTCCCTGAACTAGTGGCCTTGATGGAAGAGGGACGTCTGGATATTGTGGCAGTCATAGAAACATGGTACACAGAGAACCATGAGTGGGATGTCAACACACCAGGATACACAATCTACAGGAAGGACAAGGAGAGTAAAAGAGGAGGAGGTAGCTCTCTATGTAAAGGAAGGATCAAAACAACAGAACTAAAGAGTAAACAGGGAATAGATGAGGCACTGTGGGTCACCCTGGAGACAGGAAATGGTACCACAATCCTCATGGGGTTGTATACAGATCCTCATCTCAGGAGGAGGGAATGGACAAGGAATTATGGAATGCATCCTTAGAATGGCAGAAAAAGGGAGATATTGTTGATGGGGTACTTGAATATGCCAGATGTCAACTGAGCACCTTTGCTGCAGGCACATCCAAGGGCAGGGTCATTCTTGATGTCCTACAAGGGGCTTGCCTCAGACAGCTAGTATTGGAACCCACTGGGAGGAGCAATCTTAGACTTGGTACTTTCAAATGGGGATGGAGAAAGGATCTCAGATTTAGAAGTGGGTAGCCATCTGGGAACAAGTGACCACCAAACAGTGTGGTTCACGATAAACAGTCAGAGAGTCAAGCACACAAAAGCAAGAGTATTGAACTTTTGGAGGGCTGACTTTGGAGAATAAGAGAGTGCCTCAGAAAGCACTAGCAAATGGGCAAGAAGGTGGGCAGAGGAACAATGGAGAATAATCAAAACAGCCATCACAGAGGCAACAAGCCTTTGTGTGAAGCAAATCAGCAAAACAAAACAAATGAAAAAACACTATGGTTCTCAAAAGAGGTGGCAGGAAGGTTAAGGAGAAAAGGATAGTATTCAGGAAATATAAGAAAACACAGAAGGAGCAGGACAGAGACCTTTATCAGTTAAACAGAAGGAGGCAGGGAAGGCAGTCAGAATAGCAAAGGCCCAAACCAAGGAAAATATAGCCAACTCTGTTAAGAAGGGGATACAACCTTTTCTAGATACATTAGGAAGTGAAGAAAGACCAAGGGAGAGATACTGATGCTTAATAAAGGGAGGAAATGTGGGCAGCGGTGACAGTGAAAAAGCAGGGATACTTAATGAATATTTCTGCTCAGTATTCACAAAGGAAGAGGGAGGTACCTAAACCAAACAAGAAAACACTCTGGATGGTGGGAGTCGATACAAGTCCATTCACAGAAGAAAGGGTTCTGAAAGAACTCTAAAACTGAAGGTAGACAAAGCAATGGGGCCTGATGGGATTCATCCCAGAATTCTAAAAGAACTAAGGTAGAACTACTGTAGTGACACCACTGACTACTCTTTAACAAATTATGGGCAGATGGGTGGTACCTGAGGACTGGAGGAGAGGCGGATGTGATTTTGCTTCACAAAAGTGGAAGCAGGACAGAGGCAGAAAACTACAGACCTGTCAGTTTGACCTCAGTGGTAGGAAAATGATGGAATCACTCTGAAGGAAAGAACTTTTGAGTACCTAGAGGCCAGTTGGGCACAGGATGGATTCACAGTGGAATGTCGTGTCAGAAGAATCTAATAGATTTCTTTGACTGGGTGACCAAAGTAGTAGACAATGGAGGGGCTGTGGACATGGCCTACCTAGATTTTAGCAAGGCATTTGACACAGGCCCACACAAAAGATTGATATACAAGTTAGCCAGCCTTGGAATGGGTCCCAGGGTGGAAGCCTGGATGAAAAATTGGCTGAACAATAGTATGCAAAGGTAATAGTAAACGGAGTCCACAGTGAAGGAAAGGAGGGTTACTAGCAGGGTACTGCAGGGTTCAGTACTGGGACGGTCTCTTTAATGTCTTTATAAGTGACATTGTGAAGCACCAGGAAGAAAAAGTATGTCTCTTTGCAGGCGACACAAGATCTGCAACAGGGTTGATACACAAGTTGGGGTGGAAAGGATGAGAAGGGACTTGGCAAGGTTGGAGGAATGGCCAAACATATGGTAGCTCAGATTCAATGCAAAGAAGTGCAAGGTAATGCACCTGGGAAACAAAAACCCTGGGTAAGAGTACACAATGGGGGTGATTGATATACTAACAACAACAAAAATGGAAAGGGACCTGGGTGTAATTATATCAGATGCCCTAAAAGTGGGCAAGCAATGTGAGAAGGCAGTAAGGAGGGCTGGGGTGATACTGGGATGCATAGAGAGGAGGCATCAACAGTAGAAAACAGGAAGTTGTTATCCCTCTGTACAGACAGTTGGTGAGACCCATCTGGAGTACTATGTGCAGTTCTGGACACCCCATCTCCACAAAGACATAGACAGAGTGGAGCTGTCCAGAGGAGGGCAACTAAAATGGTGCAGGGTCTGTACCAGAAGACATACTGAAGAGAGACCAAAGGAGCTTAATATGTATACCCTCGAGGAAGGAAGGAGAGGGAGGACATGATAGAAACTTTCAAGTACCTCAAGGAATCAACAAAGTCCAAGAGGTAGCATCTTTCAGAAAAGAGATGTGAAAGAACAAGCGGGCACAATTTGAAGATAGAGGGAGGATGGCTCAGAGGAAATGTGAGGAAGTATTTTTCATGGAGAGGGCTGTGGATGCATAGAACAGCCTTCCTGAGGAGGTCTGGAGTCAAGAACAGTGGGGAATTCAAGAATGCATGGGACAGACATAAGGCAATTGTAATGGGGTAGGAGGAAGAAGGCTGTTGATTAACTAGGATCTGCAGCTTATCCATCAAGTAGAAAATAGATAGACTAGGTGGGCCAAGTCATCCTTATCTGCCATCAGATTCTATGTTTCTATGCTTTTCCTTGGTCCTCCTCCACACACTTCTCCTTATCCTTTTGATCATAGTAATACCTCTGGACTTTCTCCTTTCACTAATGTATCTATAGAAAGTCCTTCTTTTACTGTTTGTGCTAGTGTTTCTCAGTTTGGGCCTTTGCCTGCTTTACTGCCTTCCTGCTTCCCTTAGGGAAGTTTGTATGCCTCCCTATCTTCGTCCCACTGCATTCCTTATATTTCCTGAATGCCAACTTTTGGCTCTGACCTTTTCTACTACTGTTTCTGAGGACCAAAGTTGTTTCCTCTTTCTTTTGCTCTGCTTTCTCCTAATTCCTCTTTCTTTTGCTCTTGCTTTCTCCCTAACACAATGGGATGTTGCTTCAAGTATTGCACCCCTAATGCTTGCCCACTTTGCCTGTTCCCCTCACCTGTATTTCTTCTTGCCAGGTCTAGCTTAACTCTGTTGGCCATCTTATCAAAGTCAGCTCCTGAAGTCCCATATTTTTGCCTTGAATGGGATGATTTAGTTCTAGTGGCCAAATTGAACCATATCATGTGATGGTCACTGGCCCCAGGTGACCTTCTACCTGGAGATCTGTGATCCTTTCCCATTAGTCAGTACTAGATCTAGGATAGTCCTATCTCTTGTGGGTTGTGGTACCAGTTGTTTGAGTCCTCCCCCTGCAGGGAAGTGTCTAATTCTGGTGGATGTTCCTGCTGGTATTGACCAATCTGTATCTGGCAAGTTGAAGTCTCCCATTATCAGAACTCTCCTTTAGCTGTCATGTTTTGTACAGTATATCTTCTAACAGTAATGTGTCTGTGTCCTTCCCTGTTCTGAGGCCTGTAGACAACCCCAGTTCATATGGCTGTCCTTTTCCTATTTCCAGGGTGAACCACAGTTCTTCTGGTCCTTATGTGTATTCTGAATTTCTGTAGCTTTGATATTTTCATTGACATAAAGGCTACTCTCCACCCTTTTGCACTTTGATCTCTTCTGAACAGTACATCTTGGCTACTGAAGTCACCCAAGTGTGGTTACTGGTGAACCATGTCTTGCTAATGCTACTACATCCAGTTTAGCCTCTGTCATTGTTGCCTGCAGGTCTGGGATGTTGCTTCTCAGACTGCGGGCATTTATGTCATGATTTTACACTGGCCAGATTCGGTGCGTTAGTTATTGGGTGAGGTCCAGCATTTCCCTAAGTGTCGTGTAGGGAGTCAGACCTTTTCCCTTACTGTTGATGCAAATGAACTACAAACATGCTGAACTCCTGTTTGATCACTAGCTGAGAGGGAGGGTGTTCTTCCAGTCTGATGTATCGGTGCGCACCCTCTCCCCATTGGCTTGTTTAAATATTCTGCAAAGACGTCAAACTTCTGCCCCAATGCACTGACTCCTCCTTAGTCAGATGCACTCCATCAAATTAAAGAACTTTCTCTCCCAAAACAGTTGCCAGTTACCTATAAACCTGTGTCCTTTTCCAGGCACCAGCCCTTGAGCCACATGTTTAGCTCCCCTCTCTCCCTTCTCTGGCCTTCCATCCATCTGCCCCCTCTCCCAGACTGGCAGGATCTCAGAAAAGGAGATGCCAGATGAAATGGATGACGGTTTGTCTCCAGCCTGGTCAGGTGTTCTTTGGTCTCCACAACTGACTGGCTGGCGAGATTAGTTAGTCCCTATAAATTCAATGTAGGCTCATAATGTTGTTGCATTTTTAATGTTTTCATCCAAAATTTTCAACATAGCCTTCTTATGACCCCACCTCATGAACAAGGGTGGAGGACATTTTAACTCCTGCCAAAAGGTGATTTCACACACAGATCAAGAAATCACCTTTCGGAATGCAAAACACATTTTGGTCAGAATTTGATAAATGACAGCTGTCACATTCATGAGGTGCTGTGAAAAATTGGCTATTTTGAAAATTTGGGGTCAAAATATTGAAAATTACCAAAATTAAAACCTGCATTCATAAAGTTCAACATAGACTCATAATTTGTTTTCATTATATTTTTACCCCAAGTTTTCAACATAACCTTCTTATGACCCCTCCCCCATGAACAGGGCAAAGAAATTTTCAGCTCCTGCCTGAAAGGTGATTTATGCAGCGACCACAAAATCACCTTTCAGGACAGATTTGCCTAATTTCACTGCCATTGTTCATGAGGTGGGACCCAAAAGGCATGTTGAAAATGTGGGCACAAATATAAAAAATGGGTAAGTTATAACACTGATTTTAAACCCCATTGAAATACATTGAACCGCATACCTGATTTCCTCAGTTCATGGTCCAGCGTTGAAGAGTGAAGACATGTCTGCGGTCCACAGAAAATTATGGCGTTGGACCCCAGTGGGCAAGTAAGGGCTGGGGGTGGGGGAGTATGTGTGTGTGAGTGAGAGAGTCGGGTGGGGGGACAGTAATGGCAGCAACAGATATCAATGGACAGTTTTCTTTTTACAAGGTTTAAAAAAACTATGAGGGAGTGTCTTTATTTCAGGTGGCAACACTGGGGATTGGGCACCCCAGCCGCACTGTTATGTTTGGCAGTTCCGCTGTAGGCTCCCAGTGCTGCATAGGTAGAACTGGCAGGGTGGGACATAGCAGCTGGCACAGATGATTGGGCAACTCTGTGCCAGAATGTTAACATGGACTGGGCTAGGGAGGGTAGTAGTTATGGCGGCAGCTGCAACAGGCGTTGATTTATGATTTCTCTTTTGCAGGCTGTATTTAAAAAAAAAACTATGATGGACGGTTTCTTTATTTCAGGTGGTGACACTGGCCTTCAAAGAGCTAGTGTACTGCCTAAAACTAACATTAGATTTTAAAAGCAGTCAACCATTCACTTTTATATTTGAGGTACTTTATCTTTTCCCTTTGTTTAATTAGAAGATTGTTTACCTGATGTTAATACGTGTGATGTGTGGAACAGCACTCTGTGTGGCAGCTGACATAGCTAGCTAAACTGCCCCCACTACGTCACTAGCATCATGACCTCACTGACTGTGACATCACTGCTACGTAGGAACAGCAGTTCAGTGACTACCAGGACATTCACCTGTGATTTCACTGTCAATGAAATCACAATGTTGATGATGTAGGTGGGGGCAGTAGGCTTGATATGTCAGCTGCTATGCTAAGAGCTGTTCCACACATCCACCACAACATTATGACATAGAAGACTCTCTGCTGGGCAAAGGAAAAGAAAGGTGCTTCAGAAATAAAATTTTATAACTGACTACTTCTTAAAATTTATATTATTTTCTTGTCTGCCTGGTTTGGCTCCCCTAGTTCTTTAAACCCCAATACTGACACTGTAGTGCAGCATGCGGGGGGTGCTGCACCCTGAGGTGCCATCTTTTCTGTCTGTCTGTTCAGGTGGATGTTAAAGATCCTATGGCACTTCTCAAAAGAGTAGGGAATTTCCATGGTGTCCTGGCCAAATTTCCCCATTCACTAAAAATACCACCAACAGCTTCATCTGGTTCAAGTAAGGATTTATGCCATGTTACAATTCCAGCTAGTTACCATCTGTAACCCCCCAACCGGTCACCCCTGAAAAGGGACTTCTAGTCTTAGTGGGCCTACCCGTCAACAAAATTCAACAAATAAATAAACTCCCCATTATGCCTTATGGATTCCATATAAATCCAAATCATTCCAAAGCTATTTTGACATATACTTTTAATACCTACCAGCAAATCAGAGCCCCTTTCCTGATAAAGGCTCCCAACATATGCAGCAAATAAACAACAAAGTCACAAATAAGGAACTAGTGTCTTATGGAAAATCTACAGGGATTTATACAGGATTTGATGCTGCTTCTTCAGGAAAATACAGGAAAATGAGGGCTTGTTACAGTAAAATGTTTATTTGGATCTGGGAGCACTGTTATGATTGTGACTAAATAGCACTATATGGCACCAACAAGAAAATAACTTTGGTCAGGTGGTAGCTCTTCACAGCCCTATCGGCTCTGGCTACAGTCTGTTTTTGAGGTGGACAAATATTTACAAGGAAAAATATTTAAAAATAATAATTTCTCCTTTTAAACCTTGTGATAGGGTCAATTTTATCCTTGCAATAATGCACTCCATGGTGTAGGTCATCATGGCATACCTCTCCATCTAATTAAGCTTAAAGGTACTCGATGCACCACATAAAGAATTCTTAATCCCACAACAGCCCAGAACCTAGTGTGACATTTTGATTAATAATATATTAAAAGAGCAAAACAGTGAATATTTTTGCTTTTTTTTTTCTATTCATTCTTTTATGCTCCTCTGGCAGGCTGGGTGGCTGTATCAGCACGTCCCTTCTGGCACGCAGCTGCCTGAAGATCCTATTCTTCCTTTCTCAAAGCCTGGTGGAGTGCCAGTTCTCACTCGGGGCTTTATTAAGCCCCAACCCCTAGTTTTCCTACTTATTTTCTCCCTTATTCCCCAGAGCCCCAGATAAGGTTGTGCAGAAGAATGGAGGCATGCACGGCACTCACACATGCCTTGGCCTGAAGCGACTCTGCTCCTCCCACCCTTGGCCTAACGCCTAGCCTCCCTCTGTCACCTGCACCACCACCATACCTCCACATGGTGGCAGTCAAAGCCAGTAGGCTAACCTCTACAATCCAAGAGTGGAGAGCTGGCTCTTGGCGCTCAGTCCTCATCCAGCCCTCCGCTCCCAGCTGACCCCCAGTATCCCATGCTTATCACCAAACAAGGGTCACCAGTGTAACTGGAGGTAAGGTGGCAGTGCCTCATCCCTCCATGCCACTGGGCTGGCCAAATATTTTGTTTTTGACAGCTTTTTACAGATCTGTGATTCAAAAGCTGTCTGTTCACTTATGCTTCAAATATTAAGAAAAAGATTGCCTGCTGACTTATTATCTTCAGTTGTCTTTATATTAAACCATTGCCTTTTTTAATCAGAACAAATTGCTTTCAACATGTCTTTATACAGCTGAACTCTGTGTTGCACTCATTATTTGTTTATTTTCCCTTTTATGTTGGCGCACTTGTGCAGTCAACATCTTGGGACAGTGCAGCTTTGGAGGCACAGTCGCTGTTGGGAGAATACAGGGCACGCATCAGTAGGTGCATCCCTCGTTCCCCAATCAGTCTGCATATGGGCACCACACCATGCATACATAATGCGGTGAGCATATCTAAGAAAAGGTCCGCTGCAATCTGAGCAAAGCTCATCAGATGCAGTGGGCCTTTTCTTGCCATCATTATGCAAGTAGGTACACTGGCCTCCAGACTGCCAACTTTGAGGGTGCCCAATCCCTTGTTGGTTACCCTGCCCTGCCTGCTGTACTGGCGGCGGAAGCCCACTCCCTTGGCATAAATCTCCCATTTGTTATATGCCAGGGGTAGCCAATCCCCTCAGCTCTAACCCACTTTACTTGTGTGCCGCGGAAGCCCACTCCCCGTTGGCATAAAGCTCCCTCCCCATTGTGAAATGCCGAGGGGTGCCCAATCCCCTCGGCTTGGTGCCCCCCTTTCTTTGTGTGCTGAAGGGGTGCCCAATCCTATTCGGCTGCAGACCCCCAAAATAAGTTAGGTGGCACGCTGGGAGCCCACCCCAGTGTGCCAATTCCTGAAATAAAAGAAACCGTCCCGCAATATTTTTTTGTTTTTACCTGTAAACAGGAAGCGGTCCCTCATAGTCTCCCTACCACCACCCACACCCACCACTGCGCACCCTGCCTCCCCACCCCTCACCCCATACCTCTGGAGCTCAGCATGACGATCTTGGTGGACGGGAACACGTCTGCACTCTTCAAAGCTGACCCTGAACTGAGGAAATGTCGATAAGCTGTATAATGGGATAGATAGTTTTTTCAACTTTGGTGCATATCTAGGGCATTTTTGATCTTTTGCAACAAATTTTCAACATGGGGTTTTGGGACCCCTCACTGAATTCTGTCACTGTTATGACGTTAATCGGTCCTGAAAGGTGATTTTGCAGTCACTGCGTGGAATCATGTTTTGGGACAGATTAACACAAGGACAGTGGCAGTGTTCATGAGATGGGTTCTCAAAACCTATGTTGCAAATTTAGTGGAAAAACTCAAAAATTGCTGTTTTAGAAGCGTGCATTGCGCAGTTGCTGCACATGCTCAGTAACCCCAAATTCGCAATATTTTCACACCAGATTTTTCAACATTGTCATTTTCTACACCTCATTGTGAACAATACAGCTGTCATTTTTCACATCCTGGCGAAATGTATTTCCGCACTTCTGGCGCACAATGGCGCGGTCACTGTATGGAAATCCGTGTTTGAGGCAGATTACGAAAATGACAGTAACACTGTTCATGAGCAGAGATCCTAAAATGCCTATGTTGAAAATTCAGTGACGATACTCTAAAATGACTGTTCTGGCGTGCATTGCGGATTGCTCTGCGCTGGTAACTTCACCCAGTACAATATTTTCATGCCAGATTTTCAACATTGTCATTTTCTTTACCTCCTTGTGAACAGTACAGCTGTCATTTGTCACATCAGGCCAAAATGTGTTTTGCACTTCTGGCGCACAATAGCGGGTCGCTGTAGGAAACCAGGGTTCAGGGCAGATTACAAAACAACAAGTCACAATGTTCATGAGCAGGAGTCCTAAAATGCCTATGTTGAAAATTTGATGACAATACTCCATAAAATGTATTTATTTATCTATTTGCTTTTGTTAACGGTAAGCACACTAGACAGCCAAGTGTCTATTTTCAGGTGCGACCGAGGAGATTAAAGATTACAAAGCTGTGTTACGAGCGTGCGTTGTGCAGTTTGCACGCATGCCACGTAAGTTCTAAACTTATAATATTTTCACTCCAGATTTTCAACAGTGCCATTGTTCTGCACCTCCCAATGAACAGTACAGCTGTCATTTTTCACATCCTGACTAAAACTGTTTTCGCGGATTCCGGCATAGAATAGCGCGTGTCGCTGTGGAAAGTCCATGTTTGAGACACATTATGAAAATGACAGTGATACTGTTCATTAGCAGATGCCCTAAAATGCCTATGTTGAACATTTGGGGACAAAAGTCAATAAAATGAGTGTTTTCTTAGGCGTCGTTCGCAGTTTGCATTGCACGCTTGTAACTTTGTGAATCTGTAATAGTTTCACTCCAGCTGTTCATCACTAGCATTTTCTATACCACCTTATGAACAGTGCAGCTGGCTAAAATGTGGTTTTGCATGTCCAGTGCAGAATTACACAGTCGCTGTGTGAAATCAGTTTCAGGACAGTTCCAGGAAATGACAGTGACACTATTTATGAGCAGAGGTCCTAAAATGCCTCTGTTGACTATTTGGTGCCGAAGTCCTAAAATGACTGTGTTGCAAGCGTGCATTGTGCAGTTTCCATGCACTCTGCAACTTTGTCAATCTGCAATATTTTCATGCCACATTTTCACCACTGGCATTTGTACACACCTCCTTATCAACAGTCCAGCTGACATTTTTCACAGCCTGCCCAAAATATCTTTCTGCAGCTGTGGACACAATGGCATGCTCGCTGTGCAAAATCACCCTTTGGGACACATTAACAAAATCACAATGCTATGCGTCTCTAGCTCCGCCACTCCCACTGCCAATGCCACCGCGACTACATTCTGCATTGACAAATGCTTGTTGTGGGAATAATGTTTGTTTAAAACTCTTGAAAGTCTGATTTCTGAAACAGGTTAAAAGGTACTGCCAGCCATCATATTTTGTTCCAAATATTTGTCTTAAGGAACTAGTTCAACTAATTCCGTCTCAAGTGTTATTATGATGAAGTTGTTTTTGAAGGACTCCATCAACCTTTTAAGACAAAAAGTCCTTTGTTAACTACAGCAGAACAACTATTGAAGCAAAAAGCGTATTTTGCTTTGGCTGCTTCTAAAACTGTTTTCAAGCCAATATGCATACTGAAAAAATAATGCTTTTCAGTAGCACAACATTTCAGTGTAGGTGAACTAAAGAAAATGACTCATTTTTGTCTGTAGATCTGCAAGCAAAGTGGGATGCAGAAAGCTTTGCCTCTGTTTATTTCCTAAGTTGTCATCAAATTTATTACAATTTTCTATATTTTCTAGAGTTGCTACTGGTGTGTAGCTTATTATCAGTAAATTGACAGGATTCAGTACATTCACCCCTCCTCTAAAGAAATAGCTGTTTGCAAGAACCTGCAAACCTTAATTTTTGTGTTGCTTGCATGCATGTGCAAGAAACACATTGCATCAGGCTTTCTTCACAAGCAGGTTGTGGAGGCACAGCAGTGTTGTGCCGAATGGCAGCAGCCTGTTCTGGGGCTGGTCTCTGCCTCAGCGAATAGAGGAGCATGCTGTCGATGACAACAGTTAATGAGCGGCCACTATGACAAAAGAAATTCTGGCTGCTGCAATCAGGGAGTGCCCCATCACTATGCAATCAGCTGTTTTTGCTGCAGGGTGTCCCTGACTGCAGCAGCCAATTACACAGATGCATTGTGTGGTGTCCCCATGGCGCGGCTTCTCCGTCAGCCTCTCACAGTCTCCACGAAGCCGACGGAAAGGCGCCGCCTATTGTTTAGTTTGCCTTCCTGGTGAAACATTTCAATAAATAAATAAAATAAAAGCCAACAGAGGTACCTAATGCCCCTGTCAGCATGCCTGCTCCCCAGTTCATTTGCTGATGGGGTAGCTTAATCCCTGTCAGCATGATGCACCCCCATTTGTGGTGTGCTGAGGGGTGCCCAGTCCCCTCGGCTCCTGCATTCCCTCCAGCACCCAGCATGGCTGATGGGGTGCCCAATCCCCATTGATTCACTCCTCCTTCCCCAACAAACACTCAGGGGCACACTGGAAGCCCACCCGTGTGTCAAATGTCCCTGTAAAAAATAAAACCTTCCCACAAGGTTTTTAATTTCTTTGAAACCTGTAAACTAGAAAACTGTCCCTTGTTGAGTCCAGTTGCCCCTCCCCAACCCGTGCCCACCCTCTGTGCACCCAGCTCCCCACCCCCATCACCCCATACTTACCTCTGGAGCCCAGCGTGATGATCCTTGGTGTACCAGGAACACGTCTGCATGCTTCAAAGCTGACTGCAAACTGAAAAATGCTGGTAAGCTGTATAATAGCATAAATACAGGGTTTTCAACTTTGGTGCATATCTCAGTCATTTTGGAAATTTGTTCACAAATTTTCAACATGGTGTTCTTGGGATCTCATGTCACTAACCCAGTCACTGTCATTTGTTATTTGGTCCACAAAGGTGATTTTGTGGTCACTGTGTGGAACCACCTTTTGGGACTGATTAATGAAATGACAGGGTCACAGTTCATGAGGTAGGCCCCCAAAACCCTATGTTGAAAATTTGGTGAAAAATTCCCCAAATGACTGTTTTATGAGCATGCATCGCACAGTTCCTACGTACGTTCATAACTTCGAAAATGTTTAATATTTTCCTTGATTTTCAACATTACCATTTTACCACACCTCCTTATGAACAGTATAGCTGTCATTTTCACATCTCGCCCAAAATGTGTTTAGCACATGTAGCACACAATGGCATGGTCAGAGTGTGAAATCAATGTTCATGACAGATTAAGACAATCACAGTGACACTGTTCATGAGCAGAGGTCTTAAAATGCCTATGTTGAAAATTTGGTGACAACAGTCCATAAAATGACTGTGTTACAAATGTGCATTGCGCAGTTTCCACACCGTAACTTCACGAATTTGTATTATCTTCACTCCAGATTTTCAACATTGGCATTTTTCCACACCTCGTTATGAACAGTACAGCTGTCATTTTTCACATTCTGGCCAAAATATGTTTCGCACTTCTGAGCAGAATAGCAAAGTCACTATGGGAAATCAGTGTTCAGGACAGATTAAGAAAATCACAGTGACACTGTTCATGAGCGGAGGTCTCAAAATGCCTATGTTGAAAATCTGGTGTAAAAATCCCCAAAATAATTATGGGTGTGTGTTGCACAGTTTCTACGTATTCTCGTGACTTCACCAGTTTTACTCCAGATTTTCAACATTACCATTTTTTAACCCTCATAAACAGTACAGCTGTCATTTTTCACATCCTGTTTGAAATGTGTTTTTGCACCTGTGGTGCCAAATGGCGCAGTCACTGTGCAAAATCACCTTTCAACTAACAAACTGATAGTGTCACTGTTCACGTGGTGGGGTCACAAAAGCCCATGTTGAAAATGTGTAGTAAAATACCAAAAACGTCCAGGGCGTTAGGGTTTCTGACCATAATGCCCTACCCTGTAGGGACTGACAGGCATTAGGGATTTGACTTGGGATTGTTGACAGCAATGCTCACGTCATTCAACCCCACCCCTACCCTGCAGCCAGTGACAGGCATCGAGGTGCACCTTGGACTCTTTGGCCACAGAGTTCACCGCATTCTCCTATACTGCACCCATTTCAGCATATTTCCTTATGGAATGAGGAAGTGTAAAGCCCGAACACCCCAAGGCACACCTCGACGCCTGTAAGTGTCTGCAGGGTGGGTGAGGTGAAATGTCATGACCGTTATAGGCGATGACCCAAAGGCACACCCCAATGCCTGTCTGTCTCTGCAGGGTGGGTGTGAGTTGGCATCAGTTCAATACTTCACTGCCATTCCTATACTGCATCTGTCTAACTTCTGCACTTCTACTGCTAATGCCAGCAAGCAACCATTTGACATTGGCAAATGCTTGTGTTCATTTGCAAGGCAAGAAAACATACTGGTATTGGTCTGAACTGTTTGATGTCTTCGGGGCTTCCCATCCTCCTCCTATAAAGCTTCAGAATACTGAATCTACTTCCTAATTACATCCACTATCTGCCTTTCTCTTCCTTTTTACATTGCTTGCGCTTGCACAAAAAGTGTTTTGCTACAGAGAACGGCATTGCAGAGATGTCATTGACTAGCCCAATGCAGGTCAAACTGCACTGGGCTCATCTTGACAGACCAATTATCATGCAAGCTTTGATAATAGTTTACAGTTTATGGGTGGAAACTTTGTGTACTTGAAACAAATGAAGTGCTCCAATGAGAGAAAACATTTTCCATTTTATATACATAAAGCCACCCTCCCTCCATCACTCCATTTTCCTTGCTGTCTCTCCTCCTCCCTGCACACACACTTTTGTCTCATGTGTTCTCCATACTCATTTCTCCCTTGTTGTTCCTCTGACCCTCCTGTCTCCTCATGTTTCATTTCTTTGAGCCATGCTCCAGTGACCGCTAACGTGACTGGTTAAGCTGTGCTGTTATCAGCCTCACAAATTACAGGAGGAACCAGAGAAACTTATAACAACGATGCACCACAAAGCTACCTAGCACTCAGTTGGACAAGCGTTGCTGTAAGAGCTGAAACCTGATATGCTCAGAGAGCCAGAATGGATGGTTGACTCAGACTGTGCATGCATTTTGTGAATAGTAGAATACTCCTGTAGTGTTCCAAATATTCCTGTGGCTCTAAGAGTACACTTTTTTCTTAAAGTGAATCCATATAATTCTTCTTTTGAATGAATTTGATTGACTGTATGGCAGCACCTGACAGTGCGATAATGCAGACCTCCATGCAACCAGAGCACAGTTAACAAATCAAATCAAACTTTTTTTTATAGCACCTTTCAAAACCAACTCTGTGTACACACACTCAGCCACCTCATGGACCACAAGGCAACGAGCCCATGGTGAAATCAGTACCGTACTGCACAATTTGTAGTTTCTGAATCCCCAGTCCATTTTGTGCAGTCAGATTGCATTTTCAGACTGCAGCCCACAGCATAGACAGATTATGTCCCCAAGTTGGTGATGCAATGGGAGAAGCAGGGTGAATTGATCCCACTGTGCAGTCTGACACAGAGAGAGAGAGAGCAACCAGGACAGAGACAATGTCAGGCAATGGTATGGCAATCTTGTGTCTGTGTGACAAGTTGTGGCTAGGAGGACAGAAACACCACACAATGATGCATGACAGCGAGATGCGCATGGTAGCTGTGTAGCCTGTGAGCTCGGAGACAGACTGTCTGTGTGTGTTCCGCCTGCCACTACCTTGTCTAGTTTGCAGATAATCAGCAGTCGAGGGGGCAAGGTGGTAGTTGAGAGTGACAGTGGCCATGCGGTCTGGCATGTAAGACAGAGAGAGAGAGAGAAAGACACACAGACAGACAGTGGAGACAGTAGGTACCAAAGTTGCGCAATGTGCTGCATCTCTCTCTCTGTTTGTCTGTCTATGTCTTTGTCCGCAGAAACAGTGGAAGCAATGCTCAGCAGTATACAGCCCTCTGACAGGCTATAATACAGGAGAGCAGAGGAGAGAGCGAGTGTGACAGTGACCACCCAGAGTTTCCTTTCCTGGCACCCCCACCAACTGTGGCTGCCCCACTGCCCATTCCCCACCCTCAGAGCACAGACAACAGAGAGGAGAGGACAGCATCATCACTCTTCCATTCTTGCACCATGGCTGAAATGTCCTGTGAGACAGCAAGAGGGAAAACACTGTGATGTTGTTGTTCAGGCCTCCCTTGTCTCTCGCACAGAACAGTTACAGTTTGTGTGTGCAGGGACACCTGTGTATTTGCTCTCTGTCTTTCTCTCTCTGTCTTTTCTTTGGGAACCTCTGTACTGCTTTCCCACCTCCCATGTAACAAGTTCTCTGTGTCCCATTCTGCCAACCCCCATCCCAGTGAGAGAGAGAGTGAGAGAGTGCAACTGAGTTTTTCCCTGATGTTCAAGAATGGAGATTGGGGCTTAGAGAGAGAGAGCGACATGGAGAAAGTGAGACATGGAGAGTAACAGTGAGAGAGAGAGAGAGAAACAGAGATGCTGGGAAGCAGCACTGAAGAGACAATGTGTGCTGTGTCCTCTCCTGTGTGTCTGTGGATAGTAGTATGTTAGGGAGGACATAGTGGAGAACAGCACATGCAAGCAGCATATATATGCTTGTGTGTCTCTCTCGTCTGTCTGTAATTCATAAGAGAAAGAGACACACATAGAAACATAGAAATTATCAGCAGATAAGAATTGCCTTGACCATCTAGTCTGCCAATAAGCCCTTGTGCTGGATTACTGCTTCTGACCCACTACCGCAGCTGTACTCTCTAAGGATCCCCTATGCTGTCCCAAACATGCTTGAATCCATCCACAGTGCTTGCTGCCACCACCTCCTGAGGCAGACCATTCCACACGTCCACCACCCTGTCTGTGAAGAACTTCCTCACATTCCTCTTAACATCCCACTCTCCAATTTCATGTCATCCCCTCGTTCTTGGGCTCTCCTGTATTGGAAAATGTCTCCTCTGCACCTTGTTTTATACCCTTGAGGTACTTGAATGTTTCTATCACATCCCTTCTTTCCCTACTGTCTTCCAGTGAGTACATATTGAGGTCTCTTAATCTCTCCTCATAAGTCTCTTATTTACCCTTCTCTGGACCATCTCCAGCCTGTTAATATCCTTACGAAGGTGAGACCTCCAGAACTGCACACAGTGCTCCATTAGAGCCTGACCATGATTTTATATAATGACATGGCTACCTCCTTCCTTACGCTGGTGATATCCTTGTATATGTACCCCAGCATGTCACTGGCCCTCCCAACTGCCTTAGTACTTTACTTTGACATTTTCAGGTAATCTGAAATAAGAACCCCCAGGTCCCTTTCCTTCTTAGTGATTGTCTGCAACTCCTCCCCCTCCCCATCCTGTAGCTTTCCCCATGGTTTCTGTGTCCCAGGTGCATACCTTTGCACCTTGCACATTTTGGAAGTAAACTTCAGTTGCCAGTCCTCAGACCATTTGTCAAGCTTCCCAGTTCCTCCTCATTTTCCACCCTCTCTGGGTATCCACTGTGTTACAGATCTTGGTGTCATCTGCAAACAGGCAGACCTTTTCCTTCAGCCCTTTCTGCAATATCACAAATGAAGACATTGAGCAGGACTGGCCCTCAGAACCAATTCCTAAGGCACCCCACTGGTCACCCCTCCCCAGACTGCACCCCATTTACCACCACTCTTGCCTCCTGTCCGTTAGACAGTTTCTAACCCAGTTTACTACCCTTTCCCCATGCCCAATCTACCAAACTAGTTTATCAGCCTCCTATGTGGGGCAGTGTCAAAAGCTTTGCTGAAATCAAGGTCAGCGTTGTCCACTGCAGCACCTAATTTATTTCCTTTGTCACCCAGTCAAAGAAATCAACCAGATTTGCCTGACATGACCTCCTCACTGTGAATACATGTTGCCTACGGTCCTGGGCTCCGATGGGTTCTAGATGCCCCACTATCCTTTCTTTAAGCAATGTCTCCATGATCTTCCCCACTACTGAAGTGAGGCTGACCGGCCTATAGTTTCCCGCCTCCTCCTGCTGCCGGATTTGTGTAGAGGGACCACATGTGCCCTCCTCTAATTCTTGGTACCACCCCTGTGTTGAATGACTCAGTGAACATGGCTGCCAGAGGTACTGCTATCTCCCTTCACAGTTCTTTTCATATCCTTGGGTGTATGCCATCTGGTCCCATCGCTTTGTCCACCTTCCATTTAGTGAGCTCCTGCAGGACTCTTTTGCCTGTGAATGGACTATTGTCCACCTTTTCATCCCTTGGCAACTGCTATACTGCTGCGGCCCTTGCCCCTCCCCCCTCTTTTGTGAATACTGAACAGAAAGACACAGTGGATGTCTTAAAAGACAGGACAGTTCTTAGGCATGGTACTATCACTTCCAAATGCCTAAACAGCACAAACAAGTAAGCAACATTCTGCATTGACAAATGCTTTTTTTTAGTTTTACTCACATTTTTCTGCACTCCAAGTTCCCAACAGCTGCACTCTAAATGAAAGTGAATACTGAGAATCTTAACATTAGTCTCACATACCAAAGATGGAATATCAGTGAGACTCCAGCTTAGATAAGCAGAAGAAACATGCAAATGTTACAGTACGTATCCAACCATGGGGTTAACCATGCCATTGGTGGTTGGGTTCTTAACATCTCAGCTGACAAATGATACCAAGAATCCTCTTTAAAAATAATGGTGTAAAGATAAATGTAAGAAAATAAAACAAATATATATTAAAAGGCTCACTGGCTCATGTGATTAGCTATGGGGATAAGAACGAGTACAGTAGATTCTGTTGATTCTCTGCAAAATCATTGAATGAAAATAAGTTTTTGGGGAACCAATAACATACAAATGTTCTTTGCTCATATACCAAGTCAAGACAGTGTTTTGATTTAAAATGGCTTTTCACACCAAGAAGTCTCCAATTTCAGAAAGAGACTTAATTTAGCAGCTGGCACCATAAAACCCTGAATTGGCTAACACAACGATTTGACTTTTGTTTTTAACAGAACTGAGTTCTTAACAGGACCTTGACTCCCATAATAGCTCATTATTTTCCTTTATAATCAATCATCAGCTCCCAGAGGGTTGCAGTGCCTGCAAGGATGATGCTGAGTCATTCCTGAATCCCAAAGAAGTCCACAGTATTTGGGGATGAGTCAGTCATATGTCTAGCAACTCAGCCCCCAAAGAGCTGCAAATTGTAAAGAACCATATAAAATAGCATGCTAGTATGGGACTCAGAGGTCTGATTCAAGGCTACGTTGTACATAAAATCTACAGCTGTACAAGTCACTTTTATAGGCAACTGCCCAATGTCAGGGTACCACTGTGCAACATCATGTCTCATTTCAGAAGTGAACAGCAGGGGTCATTGTTGGGGATCAAAAACTAGCACAGAATGATGTATATAGAAACTTTTACATCACCTTTTTTAAGTCATGCAGCTGGGTACTTGTCAGTTGCATTTAGGAAAAAATTTAGCAAGTGAATGTGTTTCTGGAATTTGTTTCTAAATCTCCAACCATTAAGCTTGTCTTCAAGTACGTCTATGGTACTTATGTCTGCATACTTAATAAATCAAAGCAAAGTCATGTGAATTTACTATTGGGCTCTTTTGACTCTCACTCTCAGCCAAAAACTTCTGAAGTACAGTAGAAAGCAACTCAGCTCAGGTGCCGGGAAGTCAATTATGAGCGCCATCTGCTGGCCTCTAATAAATTGTATGAAACATCTTATCGGAGCTCATGTGGAATGTCTGAAAAACAGAATAAGTATTAGGGGTTCAACATTATTTTTTCACAACTTGTAATGACTAGTAAATTTGTACAGTCATGCAAGTTGCTTTTATTGTTTCTGGCCTGTTCTACATAGTATTTAGGCCTGTTATAATATTTTACATGTGCAGATGTTGCTGATATACAGTATTTATTGTTGCCATTATTTTAGGTTCATACAGCACTCTTAGTGACTTTCAGAAGGGTATAGAATAATAAATAAATAAATAAATAACAGGTGTGCTGGTTTTATTTTAAATATCACTGATATTTCTCTATGCAGCTTGACCTATCATATCATGAGTGGCGAATCCACAAGTGATGTCAAAGGTCAGTGCACAAGGGAAATATCAATGATATTCCAGGAAAGGGCCATCGATATTTGATTATGTAACACGCTTGTGTGTTGCTTCACCATTGTGTTTTTTAAGTTTATTTTTGCATTACTTTTCATCTTCAAGATGACCGAGTGGACACTCCAGCCATTTTGACACATGTGATTACTTGTGTCACTGTGTCATTGTGGTATTTGGGGCCTATTCTCTAAGGCAGAGTGGCTATGTGCCATGTATCTGGGTGTATAAACACTCCACACATACAGTGGTGCCCCTGTGCCTGATTCTCAAGGGGCACAGGGCTGGCATGTACCTGATTCCTCAGTTGGTGAGGGTCTGTGAGGGGCAGTCCAACTGGCAGTAGAGGGACATTTTTTTTATTTATTTATTTAGTTTTGTTAACCACGTAGGAACACTAGACAAGTTATATGCCTATTTTCAGGAACAGCCGGGAGAGTACAACAGGTTCAACAGTTAACAGTGACAGGGTATAGTAAGTACATCAAGTACAGCAAGCAGTAGAGAAAGACAGTTTACAATTTACATTGGATTGGAAAGGTACACACAATTAGTGAAATAAGAGTGCATTGACCAGCAGGGCTGGTGGTATAAGCACAGGCAAGGTGAATCCTGCTATCCAGTGTACACCAGAGCTGTGTTCTGGGAGGCTTTGGGCAGACGAGCAGAGGCCAGCTTTAGATGTTCCCACAGGGAGGTCCGGAAAAGTTTGTGAGAAGGGTAGTAATGGACATTTTCAGGAAGGGAGTTCCAAAGCTTGGGAGCTTGAGCGGCAAAACTCGGTCCCCATGACGGAAAAGCGGGTGGTAGGTATATTCAGTAGGCCAGGGCCCTGGGATCTAAGAGGTAGGGAAAGATATCAGCTGGGCGAGAAACCGCGGCTAGTTCCGGAGGGGTGCCGGAGCTGGATTACTTTGCTCGTGGAGGCACCCAGTGCTAAAGAAGAGGTGATTGACCGACAGCCAGCCAAGCTTATCATAGAGTTCACAGTGATGGGTGAGACGGGAGCGGCCAGGGCAAACCAACAGATGTTGTTGCATGCATTGCTCCACACAAGCTTAGGAAGGACCTTGGAAGTATGTGCAAATAGGAGGGAACCATAGCAAGGGAAGGAGTAGTATCCTCTGGCAATAGCTAGACGTGTCAGCTGGGGTGAGATTGTACCGAGCCCCTGTAGGCCAGTCCCAGTTTGCGTTTACCCCACTGCAGGCATTGTGGATATGATTTCCAGGTCCAGTTGGGGTCAGTGTCACACCAAGATATTTAAGGGAGGTCACTGTAGGAAGGGGAAACCATCGTTGTAGGTGATTTGCAGGGAGTTAGGAGGCCTGAATCTTGGCTGAGGAGCCAAATAGAATGGCCTGGGTTTTTTGGTTAAGGACCAGCTTATGGTTGGAGACCCAGGCTTGATGTTCCAGAGGTCCTCTGATAGATGACGATTTAGAGTGGCTGTATTGGGGAGTGAGCCAGGAGAACCAGATCATCCGCGACATGGTAACCTCTCGGCAACTGGTGATCTGGAGGAGATTGTTAATAAATGCCCCCAATACATGCTATGCTCAATTACACAGAGTGGTTGGTGAGGGGTGCAGACTAAATGTTTCAGGAGCAGTCATAGCCACTGTGTGCCCCTGACAGTATGTGCCTGGCAGCTGAAAACCCTGTAGGGCCCCCTGCCATGCCACTCCAGCCCAACAGGACCACTTCAAGGGCAGATAGCCCCACCCCACCACCTGAACCTCTGCACCCATTCACTATGCCTGCTCTGTGCCACACACCCTGTACTCAGCCATGCCCTGTTCCCATGTCTGCAGGCACCCCCACCTGACACACATAGGGCACTGGCCCCCTACCAGCACCCTGCTCAGTACAGCCCCACCGGACCAGCCCCTCCACTCCCAATCCTGGCCTCCCCGCTGTCCATGGGTGTTCTGTGGAACCCCCCACACAGCACAGACAACCCCCAACCCCCTGCACTCTTCCCATTGGTGCCATCACAGACAGCTAGTGGCACAGCCCTCCTCACGCCTCTACTGCCATTGGCCATACAAGTGATGCTGGGCATACTCCGCTCTATATAGGTGGCCTGCACCCAGCATCACTGGGATGGCCTGCATCTGTGGAGGTGTGAGGAGGGCTGTGCCACTGGCCTCATGTGCAAACAGCACTGACGAGAAGGTAAGGGGCTGGGGTGCTGTTAGTAACATAGGGGGCATGGCAGTGTGGTGGTACCACTGCCACGAGGACAGGCCTCAGGCATGGTGTGAACCCACCCCAGAAATGGGGGCGACTGTGTGGCTGGGTGGTCTATGGGTCAGAGTCCACCCAGCAGGGGCTGTCCATGCACCGCATGGGTGATCTTTTATTTATTTATTTAAGTCTTGGATTACATATACCTTTGAGCTAAGAGCTCTATTACAAGGTTCCACATCAGTAGAAAGGACAACAGATTAAACAGGACAATAAAAGCACGGTACAATAAAGTGTAAATAGGAGGTACAAAACCATAATGGACACAAAATCATAATGAACAGTCAATGTAAAATAACAGAGACATTATGGTAATCAGTTTCAGGCACGGGAAAATAAACCACCATACATTGATATCGGTCAGCAGGCTTTGTCAAGATGAACAGGGCACAGGGTGTAGGAAGGGATGTGGGAGGGTGGGCTGGGAAGAGTAAGAGAGGGGTTGGAGTGGAGGACGGAAGACAGGTGGGGCAAGGGAGGGGAAGGAAGGTGGAGAGGGGAGGGGTGATGCAATAGGAGAGAGAGAAAGAGTGCAAGTGTTACTATGAAAGAGGTGGAGTGCTAAGGTTAAGACTGGGCATGCTCTTGTCCATGGACATGGCCTGGGAGCACACTGGCTAAGAGGATCCATCCTGTGGGTCCAGGTACTTTGGCTTTCATGCACCGGATACATGCCCTGCAGTGTAAGCGATCCACTGTGGGATTCCCCGTTGGGCATCCCATTGGATGCCCGCCTGAGCCTGCTATGCTGCCCCAGCTGCCCCTGTACTTTGCATGCCTGAGGAGGTGGTGCCAAGGAAGGGAACCGAGCAGTGGCCAGTGGTTGTGAATAAGGCCACCACGCATCATTCTGTGGTGTTGGACTCTGTGGGCAGGATACATGCCTTATTATTCCCGCCCCTTGAGAATCCCCCACTGTGAGTTGCAGAAAAGCAGAGTGGTCAGAGCTACTGGAGGAAGTGGCAGTTAGTGGAGGCAAAGGCTGGGAAAGGAATGCTCAATACCAGCTTGGGGCATGTGGAAGTGCCAGTTGGAGAAGGGAGGAGAAGCCAGGTATGAGGAGGGAGAGAGGGAGGTAAGATCATGAAATGTAGCTGGATGATGTTTTGGGAGGCAGGGGAACTGATTTTGTCTCTAAGAGAAGTGTTTTGAGGAAATTAAGTTTTTGATGATAATTTATAAATACGAGTGAGAAAGTGAAAGTAATTTGTCAGTATCCACTCATATACTGAAACTAGTCAGTGGGAGCTAGTTTACAATGAATAGTGCATTCCAATTGTGATGTTTCAGCTGTCGGCTTCAACTAACAGCAGCCTATGATGTGGATAAATTCTGGCATGGGGACCTAGAGTGAGAATAAACACAATATCTTCACTGTAGGTCTGACCACCCTATAGATATCAAAAATATTTGCCAGAATCTATCTCAGTAGTGTTGCATAAAAGTTTATACAACACCAGTGAAGTTAAAAATGTGAAGATGACAAATTATATTTTTGTATCTAACCTCAAGATAGAGAATATTGATGGGCAATCAGGTACAGCCAGTGTGTTCAGCCACTAAAGGGGTTCTGATTCCTCTGACTTTGGCAGCAAAGCTTGAGAGGTCTGTGGAATCAGAATCTTGGGTGGCAGAACACACTGGTTCTGCATAAATTGCTTGTCCTGTATTTTTATAGTGTATAGTTTTATATGAAAATGTATGTGGCAGTTCTTTCGCTCCTGAAGAAACTGACATCTGCAGTCTGTATTGGTTTTAGAATGCTATTGTACCACAGAAAGGTACAGTCACATTCCATGACCTTTGAATTGTGGTACAACAGCATTTTCAAAGATGGATTCTATACTGAACAATGCTATACTGTACACTATATACATGATAGCTTGAGGGTTGGTAGATCAAAATTGATATCATGAACTTAAGGTGCAACACAATAGCATACTGAACCAATCAGAGACCAGCTTTCACAGTGCTGATGACATTCTAATACCACTGTCCATCCTTGAAGTCAGCTGTTAAAATCTAGGAGAAACAGTTAAATGTTCACATAAACAGCATATTTAAAAGCTAGTAACTAGTAAACCAGTGCTTTATAAATGGAATATACAATGCCTATACTCAAAATGCACAGTTTACAAACATTTGTGAGGGGAAGAACTTTCATAACTTACTGCGTGGCTCCGCTACTCATGTGTTATGGTCCTGCCCTTCAAACATGAAGATAAAACAGAGGATAATGGATGGTCTTCAGATAATAATGTCATAATCACTTCAAGAGGTTGCCATGACAACATTGTTAACCTGAAGAGAGCAGCTTGAGAGGTTTACTGTTGTCATGTCAACCTCGAGAAGTGATTGCAGTGTGTTATTATCCGAAGATCATCCATTAGCTTTTATAGTGTATGGGCTCCATTCACTATAAAAGCTAATTCCACTGACTTTGATTTTGCTTGGCCTATTACTCACTATTAATCCATTCATCTTACCAATTGAGTCAACAATCAGGCGTGAGGTTCTCAAAAAATCTAGATTATTTAGAACGTTAATCAACTTTCATAAATGACACAGGATTAAGATAATCACATGTTCAAACTCCAAAAACACTTTTAAACACTGGTAGCTACTATTTTAAAATGATTAACCCAAAAAAAAACAAGAATTTTAAATAGATACAGGCACGGTGATCTGGTTGGTTGCACTGGTCATGTGGTGACTTGAGGGCTGGAGCCAGACTAAGCTTGACTCAGACTGTGTCAATTCAGAAGGGTATGCAATGATTGTACAAAATGGTCAGGGATGCTAAGGCAGCATTTTAACTTACCGAATTAGATTCTGCAGCAATGTGCTCCTCCAAATTCTGGAGGACAATCAAGGATATGTCCGGATATATGCTTGGTAATTCTTTGCGCATAAGATTACAGCTGGAGTACTACTATCAATGATAAACTGGGACTCCTAGATGCATTTAACAATCATTTTCCACAGCTGGTCTAGCTTTCGACAATTCCCTGCATCACTGGTCTGCTCCCAATTAAGTGTCCCACGCTCAGACTCTCCTGTCTCAGTACCTGGCTTCTCATTCCACCCGCCTCTCTGAAAGAGATTGAAGACCTCATGCTCCAACTGGATATTTAGAAAAGTGCTGGTGCTGATTCTTTGATCCTTATTTCCTTAAAATCACCTACCATGTCCTAGCTGTTCCTATCACCCACTTATTTAACTTTTCATTGTCCCAATGGCTTATTCCCCAGATCTGAAAATTGCTCATGTCCTCCCTTGTTTAAATCAGGGGATCCGCGACCTTAACAATTATAGACCAGTTTTCCTCCTCCCAACTTTGTCAAAACTTCTGGAAAAGATTGTCAGCAACCAACTAAGGGACTACCTCAAATCCAATAACCTACTAGACACTATGCAATCTGGCTTTAGAACTAAACATAGCACTGTTTTGGCCCTTGCCAAAGTAACAAATGATCGTACTCGAGAACTGGACAACAGAAACTTTGTCTGTGCTGAATTCTAGACCTTAGTAAGGTGTTTGATACAGTGGATCATAGCCTGCTTCTCTCTTCTAAAGAGTATCGCCTGACTCAGTTTCTTTGCATTGGTTTACTGAGTACCTTGTAGGACAGCGTCAACAAAGTAAGACTGAGGGTGAGCTATCCTCACTCAAACCTCTACTGAGGTGAGTACCTCAAGGATTCATACTTGGTCCCTTACTATTCACTATCTATGTTAATAACATTGATGAGAGTATTAACAAGGCCAACATACACCTGTTTGCTGATGACATGGTTGTATACATAAGTCATCCGACACCTGAAGCTTTGTGTTAACCTCCAGGAGGAATTTAACCAGCTCCAGAACCAGATCCTCCCTAAAACTTCTTCTAAATGCTACAAAAAACAAAAGCAATGTTGTTCTCACCCTATAGCTGTGTGATGAATCCGCCAGCTCTGGAGCACTACATCAGATTACCACAATTCTTGGAGAGAAACTGGAGTTTGTCTCAAAGTTTAAATACCTAGGTGTGTGGTTAGACCATAAACTATCATTCACTGAGCATATCGAGGACCTTGTAAAAGTTATGGCAGAGGATGGGGCTATTCTTTTGAATTAACTAGTTTCTTACTAGAGATGCAGAAGTGTGCCTTGTCCAAACTACTTTTCTTTCACTGATCGATTATGCAGATTTCTTATAGTCGATGTCCCAAAGTCTCACTTGCAAAGTTGGATACGCTTTACCACAGGGCCATCCAGTTTATTACTGGTCTCCCATCGCTACCATCATTGTTCCTTGTACAAAGCTGTAGGGTGGTCCTCTTCTATGTTTAGGCATATTAGAAACACAGTCCTTGACTTACAGAGTCTTCTTTGAAGTGGCTTCCACAATATATAATAGACTATCTCCCACTAAGTGAGCCAGGGACGTATGCCCTAAGAAGCACATCCTACATCACATTATGTATCCCAAGGCTTACTCTCACTATGGCAGAGTGCCCAATAGTTTCCTGTTGCCAACATTGTGGAACAAAGTACAAAAATTATTGAAATTAAGCTGCCTCCACAGTATGAATGCCTTTAAATCTCTACATGCTCGGTATGTGTGTGAGCCTTGCAATTGTTACAACAGCCCTAATTTTAGTCCGAAGCATCAGACTGCTGCCTCTAAGTGCAATTGAATTTATGATCGCTTGTAACCTTTGGTGACCTTAACTCTGTGAGTCTTAGGCCTTAAATGTTTTCCCTCTAGAAATCCTGTAGGGTTATTGTCTCTTCATAGCTTTCACGGCTGCTACATCTTTACTCACCCTGCTGTCTTTTACATATTGCTTATTCTGTGGACCTTATTCCCCTACCTTGTACCATTTAACTGCCCCATTTCATCTTCATATTCCCTTTCCATTGCATTCCACTCTTACTATCTCTTTCATCTGTCCCCTAACTCTCTTCTCTGCCATAGACTAGCCCCTTCAGGGGCTCCTGCCCCTCAGGTGGGAGAAATGCAGATACTGGGCAGTTGTCACTTCCATAGCTGCCATCTGAGACCCCTAGACTGGACTCCTTACTAGCGAGGTGCAGCATTGCCGATATCCAGTCAGAACGCAAGTGCTTCTGCTCTGGCATCTGATTGGCTCCCTGCAGTCTGCTCCTGTGTCTCCCTCAATACTAAGCTAAAGTCTGTTTTTTGTCTAAAACTTGCACAAAAACAGCTGTACTTACTTATTGCCTAACAGTTATGACCTCTATTTTTTCCTGTTTAGAGTGTCAAGAACTGGGATTCTGTTTGATTACACTCCTTTCTGAATTTCTGTGGTTGGGCCAGTCTTTAGGTGTCAAGAAAACCCAGTTCTGTTGCCCTGCTGTTTAGTCCTCCTACTGGTTCAGATGTTCCATTGTCTGTGGCCTAGTACTTAATACCGACCCTTCCTCCATCCCCTGCCAAGGATATGCCCTCCACGAGCTCCCTGCTCATAGGCGTGTGAAACCTGGGCACTGGACAGTCGGCGCTGCCTCTACCGCTACCTGTGAACCTAAGCTCAGACTCTCCATTAGCAAAGCATGGCATTAGCAGCCATCCAATCAGAATGTGAGCACTCCGTGACGTTGGCTTCCAGTTGGTTCCTGCAGTCTGCTTCTGTGTCTGTTCTAAACCAAACATAAATCTGATTTACATGCTGAAATTTGCCAAAAGAACTGTAATTACGTTTCTCCTGGACTGTTAAGACCCTTATCCTTCTGTTTAGAGTGTTACATTTAGGGATACTGTGTGATTACACTACTTTTGAAATTCTGTGCTTCCATCTGCTTCCTACACGGCTGACGATCACTTCTCCCTACTGAAGTTCCTACTAAGCCTCATCTTATGTGCTCTTTAAATATTACAGAAGCACTCTGAACTGATATGAGTGATGTAACATTGAGTACTTACTTGCATTAATTGCATTAATTGTTCTTTACTTGTGTTATTTGGCTCTATTGTAAACATCTCTGTATGCATTGTACCATTTGACCCAGAGCTAACCAGGTCAATCTTGTAAATGAGCTTGCTCAATGATGTTCACCTGGATAAATAAAGATTTTGATTGATTGATTGATTGAGCATGGATACGTCTACCATGCAGTCTTCACCAATGTAAGTCAGCCCTGTTATGCACAGGAGATCATTGTCTGTAAGGACTGAGAGTCGCGAAGGTAGCTAGAAGGGAAAAAAGATTTTTAGTCAAAACAAAATCAGGAAATTTGGCTTCATTGGGGCAGCAGGGTAACACTGAAGGACATGCATGTGCAATGGTACCAATGTTGTTATGCTATCACTATGACATACTCAAGAAGGGTTAATCACAATCTGACATCATAGCAAAGGCATAACAAGATTATAATCTGGTTGATTTCAGTTAATAATAAGCCTCTCCATACATTATTTGCATATTTTGACTCGGGTCATTACATATTGCCTACCTTTTTATTCCTGACACTGCTCACCCTTACTGTAATTTACAATACAAAGTTTTTATGGAGACCATTACTGAGACTGATTGCCTGTTAAGCCTGGAGCTTGTTTACAATAGTGTCCTGTAAGAGTATCTCCCCACAGATTCTTAGGCAGATCAGAAAGGCATGCAGTAAAGGTGAGTGTTCAGTACCTATAAGATACAAGAGGTGACACTGTTGCAGTTATGAGATGTCCCAGTCTCTGTATAAATGCATTATAAATAATAAAACTAAAAATATATTTAAAACAATTCTAGAAACATATAAAAGAAAGTGACGCCCACCCCCTTTCAAAAGAGGAACATTTAACTTTTCAAATGCCTGCGTGTGAGGCGCTTATAAGAGGTTATCCCATGCAGGTAACTCATTAACGCTGATTGGTTGAATCATAGTAACATAATAATTTGATACTAGAAAGGACTCTAGATTGGAGATGTTGCAAATTAAATTTGCTGGTGAAATTGCCACAAAATTGGCAGTTTCAACATGCAAAACATTTCATGAAATTCTGCCATTCTGCAAAATTTTTTGCCAGAAAGCTAAATTGCAAAATTTCACCAACAAAATGAGGAAATGTCTCTGGGAAATGCCCAATTTTGCCCAAAATGGCAAAAGTTTGCCTGAATTTCACCATTCAGTGGGCAGAATTTCATATTTTGCAGGCCAAATTTTGCATTTCACTGGTGGAATTTCACATTTCCACCATAAATATTTGCAAAATCACGAAAATTTTTGAAATATACACATAATGAAATTTCCTAATTTTGCACATCTCTACTGTACAGTAGCAACTACAGACACTGCAGCTATTTCCTGAAATTTCTGTGATATCATATTTCCAGAAATATCTCATGCTTTCTCCATTTCCACAGTAGGGGCAGGAGAGAAACGCTTTAGAAATTTTGCAAAATATCTGAAATAGCTGGCAATGCCTGTGGCTACTACTGTTGATCCATCATATCTACCTCCTCCCTTCTTCAAAAGCAGGAATGCATAAATATACTGTGCAAATATTTATTCATTTTAGGGTTTCTCAGCTTATTCTCATACCCAGAGTACCCTGTGAGTCTTTCAGTAAACAGAAATGTATCCAGGCTTACCTCAAGGGCCTATACTGTATTCACTGCAATTGTATCCCTGGCAGGCTGTTCCACAGGTCCACCACCTTCTGGGAGAAGATGGCCTTTTAATGTTACCCAAGCAACCTGTAACTAAGCTCAGGCACCACCAGTAAAAATGAAATATACAGGAATTCTAAAGCGTAATCTGTATTACATAAATAAGTAAGAGCAATTTACAAACATTTTGGGTGGCAGAATGCACCACAAACCCACACTTCTGATGTTTCGCATCGAACAATGATTTTCAAAGAGTGAATTGTAATAATACATGTCCCTCTTTTTATACTGACAGACAAGCAAAACACCTGTTAACCACTTAATTAAGAAGCATTTGTCAATGTCGAATGTTTGCTTGCTGGTTTTGACATTGTTAAGTGAATGAGTATAGCATTATGTGGGTATAAGTACTTCTGTGGCCCTATCAGAATTAATGACAGACAGTCCTGCATTTCTGTCTTCTCTTAAAAGTATAATATTTTATAACATCTTGCAAAAGTAATGTGGCAGAGGAGCAGGCAAGTGCTGAATTAGAGGAAATGAAAGTACTTGCAAATTGGACTTGTGTAGTGCAGCACAATTGTTAATGGAGATTTGCTGTGATTGCATCCTGGGCTGGGGAAGGGGAAGAGGCTCAGGAAATGCAAATATCACAGGCAGAGCACAAAAAGAAGCAGAACAATGAAATGTTCTCCAGCACCCATAAATCCAGTATGCTTAATGAGAAGCTTGGATTCTGACTGACATAATATGTTATACTAAGTATCAAAAGCTGCAAGGAGGTTGGTAAGTATATGTTACAATGTTGCACATTGTTTCTGTAAGGAACTGACAAAGGTGGACAGATTGTGTGCAACAAAGTTGTAACTCCTGGTAACAGTGTAGCACAATCTTTATGTAACAATAGCATATAACAATGCCGTGGCAGAATGCCCGGCAGAAGACCATCACAGCAACAGGATTTGGCCAAAATCCACCCGTCACTGTGTTGGTCTCTCCACGCCAGGGGACTGTCTCACAGGGTGTTTCACCCCATCCAGTCCTCCGAGTTGGAGTTGGAATCCTAGAGACTGGGGTGTGGGGCACAGTCCCCACTATAGAAGGTTGGGGTCGCATCCCACAAGTAAACATGGAGCCATTGCTGACACTCTGCAAGCGACTGTCACTGTCAGGGATGTCTCCATAGCCACTGTCGCTGCGGTGTGGTGAAACCTAACAATAAAGTAAAGTCACAGTTTTGTTTTCTTTTTAAGTACCGACTCTGATGTGCTATTGTTTGACTGCAGAATGCTATCATGGATTCCTGTTGTGTTTTCAGATTTCTTTTTCCTACTTGTGTTACATCCAAATTAATTAAACAACAAGCAAGTAAAGCAAGTGTGCGTGTTTTATAATTTATCAAACAAAATTGTAATTGCTGAAACTCTTACTGATTTATCAAACAGTATGCTGTGCTAAAGCATTAGTCTGGCTAGCTATGTGTGTAAACAGTGAAGAACAGGCGAAATACATTGAAACACATTGTGTGTGTCGTATCTTAACTTACATGACCGGACACAGGGAATGAACTGCAGATCTGACTGTGTATCCTCACATCTGTGAGTGTTCTCTACTATGATGCACTCAAGTTGTGATGGGTATGGTGGATGGGGGTTGAGGGTAAGGAATGGGGCCCAGATATTCAAACTCTGCCAGGCTGTGGCGCAAGCCTGGGCGCAGTGCAACTTGGCTGTGGAGGGCATTGAGTGGGTGATATTCAACAGAGCTGCGCCATGGTACAGCATTGTTGAATATCGCACCCTGCCACCTGCAGTGCACATGGTGCAGTTGCACTGTGCCAGTGCAAGTGGCAGAGTGGAGCAGGGGATGCACTAAGCGCAAGTTCCGTTGTGCCATGCGCAGCAACCGCGATATTCAAAAGTGCACATGCAAATGGCGGCCATAATGTATACAAGGCACAAATGGGGCCACTTGCATGTCATTATGGCCCCATTTGCATGCAGGTCTTGATCTGGCGACTTGCACCTGGCGTGCCAGGCAACAGCCGTCGAGGATGACATGCCACAACACGGCAATGTGCCCCACAGCCCAATCGCAGGCCTCAGTAAATATAAAATAGCATCCTATATCCCTGGTGGTCCAGTGGGCAGCTGTCTTCCGATTGCAGGCATTTGTATGTAAAGAAAATCCAATATCCCTGCTGGTCCAGTGGACCACTGTCTGCCCAATCAGGTGTTTGTATGCAAAAGAGAATCAATATCCCTGGTGGTCCAGTGGACGCTGTCTGCCCGATCATGGGCTTCTGTGTACAAAAGATAATGCTATATCCCTGATGGTCCAGTGGACCGCTGTCCGTCAATCATGGGCTTCTGTGTAAAAAGATAACCCGATATCCCTGGTGGTCCAGTGGACCACTGTCTGTCTGATCACGGGTAGAGAGGAGAGTAGCGACCTCAGCGGAGCTCTGTCAGGACAGCTGCGGATTCTTTGTGGGCAGCCAGTTGCCAATGCAGACAGGAGCCCAGTACAAAATCTCAGCCTGCAGTGCCAACAGAAACAGAGAGAGCAACTAAGAGGGGAGGGTGAAGCGAGCTCAACGGGTAAAGCAATCAACATTTGGCATTGACAAATGCTTGTTTTACTGACATCAGTGTGACACTGTGTAAATGGTGAAGGACAGTCTGGCAAAATACATCTTTGGAGTCACAGAAATCATAACTAAAACTGTAGCTGTAAATGAACATGGAACACCCATCAGACAGATCTGGGTTTGAATTTCACAATCTGCCACTTGCATACCTGGGCAACCAAGTGAGCTGACTCTAAACAGGTCACTTAAGTGCCACAGTGCTCTCAGGTCACCCTTAAAACAAGCACATAATCCTAGTGGGCCCTAGCTGGTTAACAAAAATTATATAAATAAATACAAAATGTGTAGAATAATTCCACAGAGACAGACATGCATTATAATAGTTCATTTGTGTTTACTGGCATTAGTGTGGCAATGTAAACAGTACATCGAGATAATGTCATTGGAAGGAATCTGTGAATGGCAGTAACACCTGGCAGCTTACTCCTTGCAGAACAGGCGAAACTGTATGATGGGTTACTGCAAGAGGTTTTGAGGATCAGTAAGCTGTTGAATTTATCACTAGTTGCTGCTGAGCACTGCTGGCAGAGGAGTGCTTACTTCCGTCAGCTTACTTTCCCTGGGGTGGGAGAAAGCCATATGATGGGTCCTTACAAGATGTCAAAGTACCACTGAGCTGGGGAGCCTGTTGAGTGCTGATCATGGTACTCCTTGCACAGTGGTGTCCCAGAGAATTTAATTAATAAATTAATTATTTTGTAACTTTTTATGCACCTCTTGTGTGTGGGGGATGGTGTCCTATTCTCCTGTCAGCCCTCTCATGGACCCTCAATACTCCCACAACCTGGCCTCTACCTCAGCTGCAGGGATGTGGAGGACCATGGTTGTCCCCCATGGAGGCCGTCCCAGAGGGGAACAAGGGGAGATCAAGATCACCTTGAGCCCCACCCTGACTTATTCAGAGCTTTGTTCAGGCCAGAGGAGTGGGAGTCCATCAGGGCTTCCTTGTGTGTGCACAAGAGGGGTTTTCTACTGAATACCCCCAGAGGCATGGATTTGCAATGACATCCAGCATGCGATGGGTATGCTCCCATGTCCACCTGCATGATGTTCGCCGCCACCTCAAGTCAATCCCAGGTGTTCCCTGGCTGCAGCGACCTCCCAGTCTCCATTGGGAGTTGCCAAATGCGAGGATCCAAGCCCCAGGAGAGGAGGGAGAGCAGTCCTCCAGACTCTGATCCTCTCCTCCCCACTGACCCCCAATAACCCAAGAAGTCTCCCAAACTTAGGTCACTGGCATAGGCGAGGTAAGGCATCCAGCACCTCAACCTCAGCACCACCAGGCCGGCCCATTTATTGATCGCTTTATTTTTTAATAATGTATTAAGGTACAGAATGGTCTTGAGCAACAAGTGCCCATTTGCAGGTCAACCTACAGTAAGTCAGCACAATAACACAGAGAGCGAAGGAAGGGAGAACAGAAAGCTGGTAAGCACATCCTTGTATCCTGCCTAACACAGCTGGGTGGGGGAGGGTGCTCACAGTAATGTCATGACCTACTGCTGGGCCAGCAGTGGATGGCACTTATGTGATTAAATAACCCCATCCCATGAGGGAGGAGGGACAAGATGCCTGCAGTGCCACTCAGCTTCCTGTAGCTTTGTGTGCTCTACTAACTGATCATTTTCTGCCTTATTTTTCATTCTATTTCACATAATGAATGAAACTGCTGTTAATTGGTCCTCTAAATGAAGCAGAGTGATCATTTATAGATAGTCTACCAGCAATTGTCTCAATATTTGTTAGTTGTACTTAGGACTTGGCGTTCCTATAGAGAAGGCTTTTGCTCTCTGAGTACACTAGTGTAAGCTCTTGGATAGAGCACTGGAATCTGACTATAAATTGTATAATCCTGGAAGCCAAAACTATGGAATTACAGCAATTTATAATGTGTTTTTGTATAGTGGTGCTAATACTGAAACTTCATTACTAGGACTTGGAGATTTAATGAGAGGACTGAGAGGCGTTTTGCTCTCCTAGTATGCTAGTGTGGCCCCCCTTGAATGGCGCATCAGAGTTTGACTATAAAGCAGAACTTTGAAAGTTGAAATTGCAGTTTCATAGTAATGAGTTGCCAAAGAAGGTGTTGAACTGTAAAATCCCATACAAGGAAATCTGGAAGAGGACATTTGAACTTGGGTCAGTAGTTTGGAATCAGGAGGTACTACGGTACCAACAGGCCTATTGTGGCCTACTAAAGTACACCAACATTGTCACAGGTTGGGGCTAAAATGTTCCACCTATCATTATAAATTTACTAGCAAGTGGAGTGCTTTTGTTATTTCACAAGTGTTCTTTATTAATGCATCTTTTATGAGAGCGAGATGGAAAGAGGAGCTTTTGATGGCCAGTGTATGCAGAAAAGGGTTCCATATATCTAAAAACATGTCTATTCAATCACTACTGGAGGCAGTATAGTGCAGTGGTTTAAGGCTCTGAGCTGCAAATCTGGTGACATCCTGCAGACCAGACCTGGGTTTGAATCCACAGCTTCCACTTACATACTGTGCCCTGAGGCAAGTCACTTAACTTCCCTGTGCTCCCAGGTCACGCCTGTAAAAAACTTTCAGCTTAGTGTGCTAATCCTGGTTACACAAAAAAAAAAAAAAGATATAATGTATAATAATGCACAGGTGAGGTGAAATTAAAGGACCATTCTTGAGGCAACAAAGTCATGACTGACAGTGGTCACCAAGAGAAATGGGTGCAAAGAGAACAATGTGGTTTAGTAAGAAGGTCAGGGAAGCTGGCTCACTGGCACAGCAGTAGATCTACTGCCTGAGACACCAAGCAACCAGGTTTGGGCGGGAGCCTGGGTTGCTGGAAGGCCAACTGTGGAGTGGAGGATTGAGCACCCAGGTAGCTAAAGCTCTCAAAAGTCAATGGGATCTCCTGATCCTCTTTAGTGTGCAAACTAAAAGACTCAGAGTGTGTAACTGGAGATCCACAATGATTCCACACACTTAAGAACTACTCAGTGTAACCCCTTGTCACCCGGGTTACTAGAATCCTACTTAGAACTAGTGGCAGGCAGGGAAAGGCAGGTTGTGAGACACCAGTTAAATGGGTTTCACACTGTCTCATTCTGTCTTCAGTCTCAGCTGAGCTGGAAGATGACACCACCATAGAAATTTTGCAGCAGCATAAGCCACATTGGAATGATGCAGCAAGAGGGTAGTGTGTTCTCACCCTAGAGAAGAACACAGAAGAGACCAGCAGAAGTGGTAAAGACTGCTCCCCATGTTGTTCAGTGTCCCATCCCAGAGGATGGGAAAAATCCAACATTTCAGGGCAATCCCTGGCCCCGCTGGGAAAGGGAAAAGCTGTCTGACAGAAGAAATTGTACTGAGGTACCACAATTTGTGTTTTCCTAGAGAGAAGCCCTGGGGCACCTGCAAACCACGGTGAGTCTGTTCTGAAACAGAGCCCATGTTTCGCCAAGACAGAGCTGTGTAAAAATAACTGCCTACTGTGGGTCAGGAAAGGACTAGCCAAGTACAGTACTTTTAATTTTGTGTATGGCTTGGAATGCAATCTAAACAGTGGGGATCTAGGAAGATGGACATAGCCAATTACAGAACTTTGCAAGTCAGGGCACCAGCTAAATAAAAGTAGAATGTTAAATGTGATATACATTTTGACATAACATCTATAACCAGAGAGTTTCAAAGAAAGGCGTTGATCCAAATGAATGACGGGTATAGAGGTGGGAGATCCCCATCTGGAGTAACCAGGTGTACCTCAAGGGTTCACTTTGGGCACCTATAGCTTTCTCCCAGGCACTTGGCCAATGTCTGCAGAAAGTACCCAGACATGGGATTAAGGATAGTTTCTCCCTTTAGAGCTAGAAAGTGCTCCTTGGTGGTTTAGGGAACCACCATCAAACTCCATGCCATATGGAAAGTGTCCAAGTGCTGGCCGGGTGCCATGCCAGGGAATCAAAGAGAAGAGTACCAGTTCAGGCTGAGAGCCCAGATGTGTGCAGAACCTGAGGGTTTATGTGTAGTGAAGAAGATGTGCTCTGTCCTCTGCAAATCTGCATTGTCAGTGAGTGTAGCCCTATGGGGGCCCATCGTTGCTTTGTTATTCCTGTTTTAAATTGAATAAAAGCCACACTCTAGAATCCCATTCCTGGTTTGGACATTTCAGTTATTGCTTACTGTGTCTGGAATTACTTAGGTGCCCCTGTCCAGAAGTACAAACCTAGCCAAAATGCTGAGCAAACAGTTTTCTCCCTGAACCTAGGTTAGCCCAGGTAGTGGTTACAAAAATGGATCGATAATATCACTACCCTAGCAAAATATGAAAGACTGTCCACATCTCCTCCAATACCCTAAGCAAGTATAACAAGACCTGATCACCTTTTCTCCAGTTTTAAAAACAAAAGATCCTCGAATTATGTCGATAGTAATCCTGTAAACAAACAACTCATAAGGAGCTCAAGACACATGTTGTCACCTGCAGATTATAAGGTACAGGATACTTCACAAGCAAGTTAAATGACTTAGTCAGGGTCATACAGTATGCAAGTGGGGGCCGTGGGATTCAAACCCATGTCTCCAGATTTGCAGCTCAAGAGCCAAGCCACTGCTATACTGCCCCATATGGAAATTAATTTATAAGTTAATGTTATAGGATATACATGCTGTATGTATACATATAAGTACTTTGTATAATAAAACAACAAAACTGTTAAACTCCAAACAAGCTGAACTACAACCAGTGGAGTAACCAGCATTAAAAAGTTTATGCACAAAAATGTAAAACATAGGCTGGGGTCAGAAATTTTTTTTGGTGCATTTAGTGAACTCTGGGGTCATTTGAAGCAGAATTTGCTACCCTGTTACCCCTCCCCATGCTCAGTAAGTTGTACTAGCCCCCTCCTCAGAGACCCCACAGTGTGCAGCGTTCCCATGGCAAAATACTAGACAAGACACAATATGCAACGTTTTGCAGCTAAATAATAGATGAGACACTGTATGCAACATTCCCAAATCATACTGTACCTACTGGGCTCTGGTCTCTTTCTTTTTAACTTCAGTTTCCTTGGCTATTAGTACTGCTCCAAGTCTGCTGGCAGGATTTTGAAATATAGCTCTTTGTTTCTTCAAGAGAAAGTAGGAGACATGGGTGGGTCTAAAGGAGGGTCAGTCAGGCAAGTCCTGAGGTCATTGGTCATTTGGCGTGAAACTTGTAGGAGGGTAGGGGCACACCAGCAGAGCTGAGCATGTCAGGGTGACTGATTGATCAGTCCTGAGTGCAGATCAGCAGCCCCACCCCCCAACCTCTGCCTGTCAGTCAGGAGTAACATCTTTGACGTGCTGCCACTGCCTGGCCATCTGTAATGTGGGGAACTGTGGAAAGAAGGAACATGACATCAATTTAAAAACAAATAAATAAAACAATAATGTCCCAGATTGTTTGCCTCTTTGCTGACCAAAATTGGTACTTTTGGATCACAGGATGTACAACTGTGAGGCGTCAAGATAGGAGCAAGGGTCATAATCTAGACTGTTGTACAGGAAACAAACAGAGCAGGCCAGGGATGGGTGCATTGGGTGGCAATCATACAAAAAATGAGCTTGAGTGTGGAATTCACTGTTCAGCTTGGCATACTGTACGACAAGTAGTCAGTCCCTGTCCTACTACTATGTCAGACTCCATGATCCATGACTCCCTCCCAGATGACCAAAATCCCAAGCAGACTGAGCAGAGCAACTCAGCTACAGCAGCAGGTGACATGTCAAGTGAATGGCAGTGGGCTAAGCACAAAGAATTTCCAGCAGCTAAACTAGCAAACTACTTATCTTAGTCCATAGTACCATTCGATGTTGATGGTCTCGGTCTCGATCCATCTGTGATAGCACTCTACAAATGTCAGTACCTGACTTCCAGACAGGCTCCTCAGTTAGATGATGCTTTATTCTGCCATGTCAGCTCTCTCAATCCCTGTGTTGTTGCTGCTTTCTGCAGTGGTGGGCGGCAGTAATGGTGGTTGACTCAACACGGTCTGTGACTTGAGTAGCGGGTGGCAGTGGCTGAAATGGAGGGTGAACTAGGGCAGCTCTTGAGTCACCAGTCTCTGTCCACTCTCCCTCTTGGTGGTACTGTTACTCGCTGCAATGGTGCAGGGAAAAATTTGAGGAGCTGGTTGGTGGAGCCTGAAAATGTAACTGTCCAATAAGCACTGAGCTGCTTCGTGGGGTGCCTGCATGTGTGAGTGGGAGTTGGAGGAGGACAGAGAAGAAAGACACCCACCCTGCACATTACTCCACAGCACCATAAGCCAGTCAGTTAGCAGACCAGCAATGGTTTTCTAACTACTCAAAATAAAAAAAACTACTGTTATGGTCATTTTGCTGTACTCGTGTATAGGGGAAGTATGCATGGATAGCCACTGTGTGTAGTGGGGAACTGGGGGGTGTGTGGAGTGCAGCACAGCACAGTGGGTGAAGCGAGCACAGCAGTATGCGTGTGTGTGTGTGTGTGTGTGTGTGTGTGTGTAGGGAAGTGCGCGCGGCAGGCGATATCTTATCACTGCTCACTGAAGCGTAGCTCCCTTTCAACTGTATGCCACTGCATTTTGACTGCTGTCATACACAGCTCCAGCAGGCATTGGAGAACTCTGACGCGCCTGCCAACACACTGACTGAACTGGAAGAGGGCTGCCACAACTCCGAAAACTCGGATGATGGCACTATGTTTCTTGCACATGTGCAAGCAAACATAAAATGACAAATTACTTACAAATTAAAAATTACTTAATGACAAATGGGCAAGGTAAGCAGTATTCTAGTTGCACTAAGGAAGAATATAATGAAATCAAGTCTTAATAATAAAGACATTATAATCAAGAGATCCGATAAAGGTGGCTCTGTAGTAATAATGAATGCAGCTGATTAAGAGGCTGAGATACATAGCCACCTAGAAGTAATGAGTTTTATATCAGACTTCCAAATAATCCTACTTCAGAGTTGAAACAGAAAACAGACATATGCATTAATCAGGCTTAGAAAATGGCCCAAGAGAATACTAGCATTCTGATTGGCTAGGACAGTCATCTAAGTGAGAGGGTATTTTCAATAGAGCCCGCTTAAAAAGTGCCAATTTCATTGTGCCCCATCACTAAAGGGTATGCTTAGGCACCTGAATTTTCAAATTTGCCAGCCATCATTTTTCTCTGTAGCTCAGTGGATGAACTGGTGACTGGCCAACCCCTCCCGAAATCAGTCCTCGTTTTCTTTAAAAAGCTAAAAATAAAATAAAATAAAAACCCTTCCTATTGAAAATAACAGGGATTGCATTCACCTTCAGTTTGATTTTGGTTTTCTTTAACTTCACTTCTTCCAGTGACTTCCCTCATGCCAATACCGATCCAACGAAAAAAAACCAAGCGATAAACAAGTACACCAGACAGTGTCTTTTTGCTGCAAATTACTATAACACAGCTTCTCTGAATAAATGAATAAAAGACAGGTAAAAGGTCCTGTGCCACATCATACCTCCTGCACACAACTTACTGGTTTTATGATGCGGGGTTGTGCAAGGTCACCATCTGGTGACACCTGAACTCCTAAGTGAGAGAAAAAAAGACCACCAGGGACACCAGAAAGCAGCTAACAATAACAAAAGACTTCTGGGAACTAAAGAAAATCCATTATCTTGTTCCTGAGCTGCTTGTCATGGGAGGGGAGTTGAACAGAATGGCTCTGTGGTGTGGTGGGGGAGCAACAGTAGATGTATCAGCATAAAGGGACTATTTTAAAACACAGAGGCATAAAAGTCATTATTACTCTATAGTTAAATAATGTTTTTACATTTTTAAATCCCTATCTAAAAATGCCACATTTGCCATTTCTAATTGCAATAATACCCTCCAGGGAGTGGGTGGTATAGGCTATATCCACCCTTCCAGGGGCTATAAGGCCCTCTGCCTGTGGCATCTGGCCTATTATGCCCCAGGACTGGTATAGCCAATACCACCCACCCTGTCAGAGTATTATGCTTACATGGAAAAACAACATCATACAAAAACATATACTGGAATTTCTTATGGTGGATTACTTGGTAAGATCTACAGTTTATATCTTGCTGAAAAACATAAGAATAGAATAAAACCACAGGGCACTCCATAGTGGCAAGAACTGGCTATTTAACTGAGCCACTATCTGAATACGTGAATTGCTGCAGTAGACCAGTGGCAGCAAGATACCCTGTGTACATCAAAGGCACAGGGGATATTTTAGGCATATTGAATGACCTGCAAGTGGAAAAAGAATGGTTCTTGGTAGCCTTGGACATTGTGTCTTTATACAGAAGCATACCGTATGTGGACAGAGTAAAGGTAGTTGAAGAAGCCCTGGGGAAATATGTGACTTGACTGAGGTGACTTTTGAACAGTAATTCCTTCATTTTCAAGGACTCCCATTACTTCCATGTGAAAGGTATGCTATGGGAGCATCTTTTGCTCCCAATTATGCCAATATTTCCCTGAAGGAGTGGGATGACAAGGTGATAAAGGATCCAAATGTGAATCTTTTCTTCATTGTACAGGTGATACATTTATGATATAATAATAGTGCAGAAAGGAAGTGAAAGTAGGTAATATCAGTTCATCGAATGCTTGGAAAATCTAAATGTTAATTCACGATTCGTAGTGACATAATATTAATTTTGGGGATTTGGCTATTCATAAAGTTGGGTGTGGAGTCTCTACACTCGTTGTGCAGAAAGCCAAGCTATGGAAATAGCTCACTGCAATACATTACCTGCCATCCTATACATATAGTAAATACAGTAATATACCAGGAGAGCAGTTTTTAAGAGTGAAGCATAATTACAACATGGAATCTGTTTATGAAAGCCATGCAGAACATCTTGCAGAAATACTAAGGGTAACAGGCTATCCAAAACATTTTATTAGAAATGGCAAAGAAAAGGCAGATAGTAGACTGAGAAGAGTACGATTGACAGACCTGAAAAAGTCAGAAACTGGGATAATATGGAGATATATTTTCTGAGTCAGAAAATGAAAATGTCATGGAGCCAGTTATTTCTAACACTATTGTTGTTCCACGTAACTTTTCTTCCACTACAGGAATGATTCCTCTAATAAACTCAACAACCATTGAATTTTGTGATAACACTTCAATGGACTCTCCTAAATTAGAGAGATTATCCAAAGACATTGGGGTGTACTGCAAGAAGAGGAAAAGGAATGAACACTGTAAAGTACCATCATGGATGGTATACAGGCATGTAAAAGCTAGCTGATTTAATTACTCACAGCTATTATGAGGCCTTCCAAATGAAAAATGACAAAAACTGACTGCTCCCCAGGGAATTTTATTTGTGGCAGGTGCAAGTTTTATAAAAACATAAGAAAATGAGCTAATTTATTTAACCACATGAATGGAAATACCTTTGAAGTAAGGCAGTGCATTAATTGGGATGCAGAGAACATGATTTGTATGGCCCAATGTACCTGACATTCTGTGTATGTTTTATCTATCCCAATTATTTCCATCAAAAATAACGCATTCTAAACACAAAATAAAGATCATTATTTTTGGTTGAATTTTAAAAAATTTAAATCAAATTCTTGCAACCTACCCATAGTATATGGTAAAGGTTTCCTCCAGGGTCCCACACCTCCAGCATGCATCTGTATCTGTGTTTGGCCCTGTATAGGACAGCAGGGTTCTGTACCAAAAATGGGAAATCTTGTTTTGTATAACGTGGTTGTGGGCATCCTTAAACTATTGATGAGAGTCTGTCCAGGCCTTGTCCCATTGGTTGTGCAGGATAACCCCCCACCAGCATTTTCTTCCATTTCACTCTAGAGTCTTCTGGTTGGGTAGGGAGAGTATCTCTCAGTTTGGTATAAATTTACCACAAGTCCCCTCAGGTAGGTTTGCCATTCAGAAATCACACTGGGCATCTGGGTGGTGGAATAGGCATGGAGGATGGGGCAGAGAAGGCCTCCCTGATCTGGAGAAACCTCCAGGAGTCCAATTTGGAAGTCCCCATTTGCTTGTAAGGTCAGGAAGGGGCTAATCTAGAATGTAGTGTGTCTAGTATATGACTAACCATAGAGATTCCTTTTTCCTAACATGAGGCCCAGTAGACAGGGTTGCTGTCTATCCTGATGCCAGGGTTATTCCACAGTGGGGTGACCTGTGTGGGTAGAGTGTAGATCCCAGTTTTCATTAGATATGAGCTCAGCATTTGATGGGCCGGTGAGATGGTGGGGTGGGAGATGTCTGGGTGGTGACCAGTCCTAAAGAATAGTGCCATGGGGTCTGCCACTTGCACTGCTCGGGTTTCAATGTTCACCCATTGGGGGGACTGCGGAGAGACAGGTCTGGTCCAATGCATCGACTGTACTGTCTGGAAGAACATCTTATACCCCTCCATCCAAGGAGGCTCCATCCCCCTTGGACCAGTGAGCCCTCAGTTTGCACGCTAAATGTGGCTTGGTTCCTTCCCAAAGAAAGTCTCCTATCATTTTATCTATGGTCTGTATCCATCTGGTGAGAAGGTCCAGGAGGATATGGGAGAGGAGGTAGAAGAACCTTGGGCAGAGATCATCTTGACTGCCACAATCTTGCCAGCTAGGGTAAATCACAGGAGCTTCCATCTGTCAAATCAGTTTTGTGGAGATCAGTAGGGGTTGGAGGTTAGCCTCCTATGGAGTCAATCCAGGGGTAATTTTGTCCCTAGGTATGTGAGGGCCCTGTGGGGCCCATGTTGACCCAGGTCATATGCAATGCTCTGGTGACAGAAAGAGGCATCACTTCTGTCTTCGTCTGATTCAGGCGGAGCCGAGGAGAGCCTCACGAAGTTGTCCAGGAGTGTTAAGGGAAGGGGCAGTGAGGCTTGTGAGTCCACCACCAGTATGAGGAGATCATCTGTGTACATCAGAGTAGGGTAGACCCTGTGGCCTATTTTATTCCTGCTATTCCTGGGTGTGCTCTAATGGGCACTGTGGTGACTCCATTGCCAAGACAAATAGCAGGGGTGAGAGAGAGGCATCCCTGTCTAGTCCCACTGCCGAGGGCAAAAGGGGCTGAGAGGAGTTGGTTCTGAAGTACCCGTGCTAGGGGGCCTCTGTATATAGAGCATACCCATGTGGTGTAGGTGTCTCCTATTCCCAAGTGGGCCAGTACCTTTAAGAGGTAGTCCCATTCCAGGGAATCAAATGCCTCTTTGAAGTCTACAGCAATAGCTGCCACAGGAACTGAAGACTCTTTGCTTTTCTCACAAGATTAATTACAGACCTGATGTGGTCTGTGCTCTATCTCCCTGGAATGAAGCCCACCTGAGAGGGGTGGATCAGCCTAATAAGAAGTGGGTTAAGTCTGGAGGCAAAAATCTTTGCATAAATCTTGCTGTCCAATTAATCAAGGATTGGGCCTATAGTTCCCAGTGAAGTCGCATCTTGGGAATGACAGTGATCGCCGCCTTTCAGAGTATAGGAGGTAGTTCCCTTTAGTTTCTACCTCTTTGTACAGTAGTATCAATAGAGGGACAACATGTTCCATTGCAATCTGATAGAACTCCACCGTAAATCTACCCCTCACCGGTGAGTTTCCTTTTTAAGGGATGCTATGGCTTCAGCCACTTCCTGGACAGTTATATGGCTTCTAGGCTTCTGTTTCCTGAGCATTCAGATTGGGCAGAGCCAGTCTGTCCAGAAACACCTGTGTCTTGGTGGGGATTGGCCCTGAGTGTGTGGAAGTATAGAGGGCTGTGTAGAAAGATGTCATGATGGTGCTGATGCCCTCGGGGAGGTGACCACTTGTCCTAGGGAGTTCTTTAGTCCCAGGATATGTCTCTCTACTTGTTGCTTTCTCGCCTGGTAGACCAGAATCTTCCCTACCTTGTCACCCCTTCCCAGAATTTATGCTTGAGCCTATGAATAGCTGTTTTGGCTTTCCCATCAAGAACTGGTTGATTTCCAACCTCAAACCCAGTACCTCTCTTCCTGTGGTGGAATTGGGGTAAGGGAAGGGCATGGCTTTGTATAAGGTCTCTGCCTTGATCAGGTTGGCTTCCAACTCTTTTAGACAATGCTCCCTTTTCTCCTTTTCCTGGAGGCATACCCCATAATCACCCCTCTGATGGTGGCCTTGTAGTCCTCTCATGTGTTTCCTGCTGATGTGTCAGATATGGGGTTGCTTGTTAGAAAGCAGGTTGTCTCAGAGTGCAACCATGGGGGTAAATTCAGGATCTCGTGTGAGGGCTGGGTCTATTTTCCATGAGGATCTATGGAGGGTGGAGCACCCCAAGTTAGGAGGAGCTGGACGGGCTATGGTCTGAAATAATTTTTGGGAGGATGGTGGAGTTCAGCAGATTCTGGGTCAGGAAGGGGAGGTAAGCCAGAAATCTAATCTACTATAGGATGCCTGGATCTCAGAATGATAAGTGTAATCTCTGGTTTGTGGTGGAAGAGGTGCCAGGCATCTGTGACCCCGTGGTTCCTCATTAGCTGTGACAGTGCATCAGCCCCTCAAGTGGTTCTCCTGCTAGTGGAATTTCTGTCGAATGGGGGTCTAAAGTGAGGTTGAAGTCACCTTCCATCAGCAGGGAGTTTGTGGTTAGGTCTGAGGTGATGGCGTTAGCCAGCCCATGAAAGTAGGTAAGTTCATCTTGGTTAGGGGCATAGCAGTTACATAGGGTGATCGGTCCTATTGGGGTGTCAAAGTTGCCAATCATCCATCTCCCATCTGGGTCAGCCAGTGTTTGTATGGACCCACTATAGTGCTTTATGGATCAATATGACTACTCCCATTTTTTCATGGGCGCCGTGCGTGTATCTCTAGCCCACCCAGTCTTTTACTAATGCAGCGTGGTTGTTCGGGTGAGTTTTGTCTCCTGGAGAAAGACCACCTGCGTCCCACTCCTTTAAAGTGATACAGAACTTTCTTTCTTTTGATCAGGGGTGTTCAAGGCCTTACATTCCAAGAGAGACAAACTAATTCTCCTATCTATGCTCCAGGGGTGAAGACCTTGTAAATTATATAGGATTCAAGCAGGATTGGTTTGGTTTTCGAGGCTGCCTACCCTGTACCAGCTCAGTGTACAGCTATCGGCTCTCTATTTAGGAGAGAGTTAAGTATATCTCCTTGGTTACTGTTTTACTAAACACTAAGTCACAATGCAAATTGATACAACACTGCAAAATGAAGAAAATCACAAAGAACAGATAGATCTGACACCTTTAACAGTGTATATGGGGTCCAAACTATATACACAGCAGCTAACCACAGCTGCAGGTTTATATGAGTTAAACAAAAGCTTGTATTGTGGGTATGTGCCTTGACTCATGGCTGGCAAAGCCTGTGCCATATAAGGGCCAATTATCCCTGAGGGCATAAGAGGGAATGTAGTCCCTCTTGTTCGCTGCAAGGGTTTTGGTGTGTGGTAAGCTAATATCAGCCTGCCCACTGCCCAGGGGCTGTGCATCAGTTAGAGACATATGTTCAATCATATGTCTATTGTAGTACTTGGGGAAGTCAGGGGCCGGAAACATTCTGGGAGGTTGTGCTGGTGTATCTCCTCCGCCGCATGCACCATGCGCTGCAGAGTTCAGCAGGGAGCTATTGCTTCCTGTAGGAGCATTCAGATGGAAATCATCCCACCATGTTGACCATGTCGTCCTAGTCTGAAGAAAGCTTGCTTTCGGGGAGGTGACTGCTCCCTAGCCTCATCTCTTCAATGGGAAAAGGGTGGCCACCACGGAGATGAGTAAAAGAGGGCATCTGGTAGGGATAAAAGGCTGGGATTGGGTGGGAGGGTGGGGAGGAGACACCGTTATTGCTGTCCTCATCCCATCCCCCAGCAGTGGTGTGGTCAAGGCCCATCCTGCATGGTGCTTTTACACAGGTGGGGGATAATGAAGGGGGTGGGGTCAGAGAGGAGATCCAATTTGAAGGTACAGGCACAGAGATCCACAGCGAAAACCTGCTGTGCAATGGTGGCTGGATAGCTAACCTTTACCTAGTGAAGCAGGCCACATTAAAACATCTAGCAAGTGCAGCAATATTCAAACCTGCATGCACAATACGTTTTGGATAAAACCAAGTGAGTTGCACTATTTAGCAGGGAAGGGTAGAGCGAGTAGTAAGGAAGGGCCATCACATCAGTCCAGATGCCCATTCTCTTAAGTAGGAAATAAAATAGTGACCACCCAGCCAGGAAAGAGGAAGGTGGCGGGGGCACAAGCACCATGGGATTCTTATGCTAGATTCAGTGTGCCTCCCCAATCCCTCTGCCCTCCTAAGGCCATCCCACCCAGTCACTCCTGGTGCTCTACCCTGCTAAACAGAAAACTTCACTTATCTGAACCATGGGTGGATTCTTCATCCTGGTAGCATTGGTTGCTGCATGGCCTCTGGTCCTGTTGTCTCCATGGTCACAATCCATTGCTCCAGCAGTGGCACCAACCAATCCTGGCCTGTGTCTGGGAAGAGTCTTCAGCATCAGGTGTGTAGGAGCCGCAACAATGGTGGCCCATGTGGGAGGGTCCGATGCTTCAGTCAGGCGTGCAGTAGAGTTTCCAGGGTCAGAGAAGTCCATAGACATTGGTTCTGGTGCCAGATCCTTGGTTTGAAGCAAGTCCTGGAGAGGGGCAAAGCTATTGCTGGAAAAGTATGGACTAGTTATAACAGTTTGTACAGGCCCTCTTCAGATCTGTGTTCAGCTGGTGTGCTGTCTAGTGGGTGTTCGCGCCTCGGTGGTGGGCTTGTTTCGGCCGTTTTCTGGACCCAGGTGAGATTTCTTCCCACTGGTGTTGTTCTTCCGGTGGGGCTTGAGGGCTGATGTCCGGTGCTGAAGGGGACCCACCTGGTGCTTGGAGGAGCTGGTAGGCTGGAGGTGCCTTGAGAATCAACCTCTACTGCATAGAGAATGTTGATCCAGGGCAGAGTTCCCGGCAGCCATGTCTTGTTAATGTAGTCCATGGCTGAAGAGGGTGTTGTGAACTGGGGTATGGTGCCATTGTGGGTAAACCAAAGTACAGCAGGTACTGTAAAGAGAAGGACATATTTAGTTCATGAAGACTCTTCCTGGCCTCAGTAAACTCCTTCCTTTTCTGTCGAGGTCCCAGGAGTAGTCCTGAAATATTAGGTTTTGTGGCCTTTCTATGACAGGGTCTGATCTCCTCGCTCAGCTCCTGTATGGTGACTTTTGGGCATAGCTCAAAAATCGAGCAAGAATGGATCTGGGCCTTTCTCCATTCCTCGGTTTGGGTTGTAGTGAGCAGTGGAGCACGTTCAGTCGTGAGGTGCATTCTTTCAGGCAGGCCAAGGATCATAGGAAGGGTTTTAGCAAGTAATTTTCCAGTACGTCCTTGTTCACATCTCTCCAGAAACCCAAGGAGCAGCAGATTGTTCCTGCAGCCCTGTTTTCTAGATTATACAGCTTCTCTTGTAAAGACTGTATTTGCTTGGCCTGCTCCTGAAGTGTAAAGCAGTGCACATCCAGCATTTTCTCCTGCATGGTGACCCTTTATTCAGCTTGGCCAGCCTTTGCATCTATATGTTGGATGGCAACAATGGCACTATTTGTGGCTAACGTTACAGCCTCCATTGCTATAGCATGCTGGCAAACATCTCCCCAGACCGAGGAGTCTGCTGCATTGCCATCATAGCCAGCCATGCGGCTAGTTCGACAGGAGCTTACCACAAGTGCAGGAGCTTTTGGGAAGGATGTGAAGATTCATGGATTCAGTCTTTCAGTTCAGCAGGTATTCCCCTTTCATTCGGTAAATGCTTAATATTAGAAATGCTGCTCAGAACAGGTATTTATTTTGATTTTAGCCCTGAGTAGGTCTCTGCTGATTCTCTAAGGGGCCATCTTAGTTCTTGACCAGACCACACCCCCTTTAAAAATACTAGTAAATGTTATTTATATATGTTTTAAAGCACATGGTTATTTCCACATATTGGTTTGAAGCAAAACACCTGTTAATTACTGCAATTACTTGATTAGTTGTATGTCAGTATAAAAACAGGGATGAATCCTGCTACAATTCATTCTTTGTAAAAGCGCTTGTTCCAGCATGAAACATCAGAGGTGGTGGTGGTTTGGGTGCAGGCTGCCACACAAATGTCTGTAAATTGCTTTTGCTTATTTATGTAATCATATTACTGTTTTGGAATTCCTGTATATTCCATTTTTACTGGTGGTACCTCAGCATAGTTACAGGCTGCTTGAATAATGTTTTAACCAGTGCTCGCCATTCCGAGAGTGGCTTATGTTTATGTACTTCCTAATGTTACCCTGAAGTTACCAAATCTGAGCTTCAGGGCATGTCCTAGACCTAGAGACATACTGTAGCACACCAGATCAAGCATTTTCTTTCTGTAACCTTGAGTACTGTATGCAAAAGACAGCTCATGTCACCTCTCAGCATCCCTTTTCCTAAATGAATGTGTTAAAGAGCAAACCTGCTCTTTGGCATGTCTTTCACAAAGATAATGGCCCGATTCAGAAAAGGGTGATGCAGGACTTGCACAGAACCTGCATCGAACCAGTGGTCAACCAAGCTGCAACAACAGCTTTGTCACAGAATGCGCCTGATTCGGAAGATCGGGCACTAATATCACTAATTGAACTAATATTGTGACCATTGGCATGGAGGAGAGAAAAACCCTTTGAGGAGGAAACCTGGGATCCAAGGCCTAGGTCGCCTTCCCTCCAGGCTGATAACGTTTGATTTGAGGACATGTTTTAGTAGAGATAATAGTTCCTAGATGAGGGGATATGAGTAAGTAGAATTATGATAGGATAGGAAAACTCACAAAAGCATAGACAAAATGAGGAACATACTGTAGCAGGGACCAAGGAGGATACACTAGAGTAGTCAATGAGAGATGGTAGATCAGAGGAGAGAGGCTGGATTGAGTAGTTGATACATGAGACAAAGAAGCAAGGGTATAAGATGTGATTACAGGGAGATTCCAGATGCATCAATGAAGAGACAATTGATGATGCAGACGGGCTTGATTGAGCTCTGCGCTTGACTGAGTGATGGAGTGAGCAGACTCTGAGGTTGAAGAGGCATGTTTGTTATGATGTAAACAATTAGACCCTGAACAATTAGACCCTGAGGTTGTAGTCGATGAGGTAGTATAGAATTCAATGATAAGAATGTCTGAGTAAGCTATGTAAATAGATAAACCTTGAGGTAATGCTAAGTGAATGATGACTGAAACTTATGGACTTGATATGACTGGAGTTATGAACTCGATACATGCGGCAGGATGGTTGAGGTTGATAAGTGGCATCAGAGTTATGGTAGGTATGCCCAAAAGAATATCGATAGCAGGCCACGAGCAGAGTGAATCCTGTAGAGCGGTACTGAAGTGGAAGAAAAGGAGACAGGAATGAACAAGAAAAGAACTTGAACAAAGGTATCATGCCCTATTGAGCGATACGAACAATGATGCTCCTCGAAAGGAGGCAGACTCCGAGGCCAAGAAGGTATGTCGGAACCAGAGGGTATACAAACCAGAAGATAAGCTCAGGATGGTGATTGAGGGAGTCGAATAGGATGATGTACGATGAGGAGGGAAGCCAGGAGTGGAAAGAAACCACAACATGCAGGACGGAATGAGCACTAGGCTGAGGAAATAACAGAGAAACGGATGAGGAATGATAAGAGAATGACACCAAGAAGGCAGGTACTAGAAAAGGAGGCACGAAAGGACGAAGGATGGTAGGGAGGGCAAAGGGATGAGAATCATAAGGGGAAGAGTCGGATTAGGCTGTATATGATCCTTGATAGGTATGCCCAAAGAAACATATAGCAGGTCACACAGAGCAAGTGAACAGCACAGACTCGGTAGCGAATGACGGCAAGGAATGCTGATAAAGAAGTTCAGAGGTAGGCAAAGGGACTCGAAGGGCGGACCAAAGGAGAACCAGATGGAGCACCCAGACACCGGATGAACAGGGGAGAGATAGAGATAGGGAAATCCCACAGAAAGCAGTGGACAAGAAAGGAAGGACAGCACTCATCTGATCCAAGGAGAGGTATGCATGATCAAGCAATGTAAAAGAAAATACGCTGAGAACGGACAGAGAACCTGGGGTCAGCGAAGGAGAACTGGACTCCAGCAGGGATGAGGAAGAGATGTCTATGGATAGGCAAATGATGAGAAATGTAAAGCAGGAGTTCGATACAGGCAGGAAACAGAGAACGAGGAAACAACATAAAATGCATACCGCACAACAGACCCAAGGTTTCAAGGACGTCCCAGGGTTTGCTGCAGATCATTCCTCCGCCCTCATAAAATTCATGGGCTAGTGACAGAACAGAAAGCACAGACTGAATATGGAATATGAGGCTGCGCACGGCTTGAAAGAATAGGAGGCAAATCTGAATACAGAAGGAGATTACCACAAGAGGGTGGCAGGCCGATGAGGTAGCAAAAGATCAAATGAGAGGCACACTCGATTGAGCAAGGGAGGAAGTAGACACCGAGGCCAAAAAGGCATGGATGGGCGATGTGGACGATTAGACCCTGATGGCGTGGGTGAAGAGTTATCGAAGGATTCAAGAGTGCGATGCAAGGAATGAGGCCCTTTGAAAGGAGATATATATGCTGAGGCCAAAAAGGTATGTCCGAACCAGAAGGATGGCATGCTCAATAGAACAATGTGATGAATTAGACTCCTTGAAAAGAGGTAGAGTTGGAAATGAAGAGAACGAAAGAGAGTAAGTAGGCTCTCCAAAGGAGGTAGATTCAGAAATGAGTGGGAAAGGAACTGGAACGATGGTGGAGACCTTCAGCCAGCCCTTAGTGAAGGGCGACGGTCAGGAAGGCATGGCTCTTGAGTGAAGGTAGAGTCAACAGGTATGCAGGGATGGATGAGGAATGAAGCAAAGAGTGGAGTGAATTCTGATGGCTGGCTACTAGAAAAGGCATACCCATAACCAGAGGGTAAACTCGAGCCAAGAGACATAGAGATGCAGTGAAGCCATGGATGGAGGCATGGCATATGTTTCCATGATAGAAATGCTCGAGTAAGTGATACACAGAGAGGAACCAGGAGGAAAAGAGGATGAAGGATGACCGGAGTCATGAAACTGATAACTGAGCCATGAACCAAAGACATGCGACAAGAAGGCAAGAGGCAATGATGTGGCATATGATTGATGATAGTGTGCAAGCCAAACCGAGACAGCCAGGAACAGACAAATAATGCCAGATGAGGAGGACTGCTGCAGCAACACAGCCGGCTGATGAGCTCGAATGAGTGATGTGAGTAAGCAAAGAAATATCGAGTGGAGACCAGATGGAGCCTACTGAGGTATACAGATTGGGCAGCCAAGGCAGACCGAATGAGTGATGGAAATAGATGGCAGGTTAGCAGGAGGCATCAGGAGAGGAGAGAAGGCTAAAGGAACCGGAATGAGACATTGAGAGACAGGTAGAGGCAAATGATTCATAGGGAAGCCCTAAGTGGAAGGTAGACTGACGGAGTGAGGTGAAGGAGGACCATAACGGTGGCTGAGGAGAGCGAGAAGAACAAGCACATCCTTTTTTTTTGACTGTCTTTGCTGGTACTAAAAAGGCACTAGGACAAGGAAGGTAAAATTAGGAAATGGATGAGGTGCAATGAGGGATTGAAGCCAGTGAGGCTGAAACAGGAAAGCGAGGTAGGAAAGGACAAAGGACGGAGGGAGGTTAATGGGTAGCACAGGACCCAGCCGAAACAGGATGAGAATGGCAGGAAGGCGAGCTGGTTGAGGTGGCACATGGGCCCGGTTCAATGGAAGGCTGCACAGGATGCAATAGAATGATGTAAGCAATGAGGCTCCTCGAAAGGAGGCATGCTCCGAAGCCAGGTATGTGAACTATGGGGAGGTCGAGGGGTAGCATAGGACCCAATCGATGCAAGAGGAGAACTGCACTGGGGCAAGTTGAATTAGGTAGTACACAATCCAGGATAGGCACGGTCAGATGGAGCAATGGAACAGCCAGACTTGGCAGCAAACCATGCAAAGGCATGCCCAGAGAGGTAGCGAATGAGCTAAGAGTGGAGTGAAGCCATGATGGCTGGTACTAGAAAAGGCACTAGGATGAGGGAAGGGAAAAGTAGGAAACGGATGAGATATGATGAGGGAAAAGCCATGGAGGCTGGTATGAAAGCGATGTATGAAAGGACAAAGGAGGACAATGGGTTAACATGGGACCCAGCCAATACAGAAGGAGAATGACAGTGGGGCGAGCTGGATGAGGGCAATGTGAGATGACAGCATGAATGAACTGAAGCCTATAGGGCTGATAGAGGTAGGAACCCCAATAAAATTGAGTGCAGAGGTAGCCTGAGGCAAACAAATTGAGTGAATTGCAGTATATGGCAGGATAGAGAAATGGCAATGCTCAAGACGCAAACAAGCCAAGGGCAGGGAGTTCAACATGAACGCTGACAAGTCGAATGCCAAGTCATAGATTGGAAATAGAACAGATGCAAATGCAATTGAGACATCATGACGCAGGACAGTGTGATCATAGTGCCTTAGAGCTAGACAAAGCGACGGGATGCCCGATGAATCCAACAATGCCAATAGAAGAGGTGCAGTGATAGGAAGCTGCTTGAAGCAATCTACCATATGTGGCAAATAGTGCAGCTAAACCATTTGGACTGCGAATCCAAATAGTAGAAAATGGCCCGTTGGATAGGTTGGCAGCATCTGTACTGCATGGGACATGGACTGCAGATTGATGCTGAAGCAGACAAGCCGGAGAAGCCCAGAACGGGCAAGGAGCAGGCAGAGGAACTGAGATGCCCGAAGGTGGGCTACTGCTAAACACAGCAGCTGCGCACAGCCAGGAGACCCAAAACAGAGCCATTTCCCACCCACGAAACCCACAGGCGCACGGCGGAGATTGCAGATGAAATGAAGTGCAGGTTGTGATAGGAAATGGAGGCACTCCCACCTCTCCCGCTCATCGAGCCACACGCCATAGCGGACTCCAGCACAGCGCAGGAGAGCAAGCGATAGCGATTGAGGTGAGGAATGAGATGAGATGGGGAAAGGAATGAGGTGAGAGAGAGAGAGGTCACTGGCAGTCGAAGGCAGCTGCCCAAGCAGGGAAAGCAGGCAGGAGAAGGAGAACGAAGCAGCAGCCATCCAGACTGAAGGGAAGCAGAGCAGCACTTCTGGCTGCAACGTAAACAAATCCTGAGGGCATCCAGGAAAAAGTGACATATTTAAGCTCAATGGGGAGTGACGTTGTTGCTCGCACTATTGAACCTCGGGCTTAAAGCCCTCCCTAATAAAAAATAACGGTCTCCTGATGTCTTTTAACCTTGAAAAAAAATGGTCCCTCATCATCTCACCAGCCCCCATCCACACCCTCCCACTGAGCACCCACCTCCCCCCCCTTACCTCATCCCACCTCAGAGGTTGGCACTGTCATCTTCTGAGGACCAGGACACATCTGCACTCTTCAAGCTGAACCAGGAACTGAAGACTCAAAGGTAAGTGCCTACAATATCAGTCAATGGTGGGGGTTTCAACTTATGTTGATATCTCAGCCATTTTAGGAATTCTGGCCCAAATTTTCCAACATTGGGTTCTTGGGATGTCACCTCATGAACACTGACACTGTCATTTCATTCCCAGTCCAGAAGGTGATTTCACAGTCGCATGCTGGGAATCACCTTTCAGGACCAGTTTATGAAATGACTGCCACTGTTCATGGGTGGGGTCCCTAAAGCCCATGTTACAAATCTGGTGAAAAATTCCAAAAATGACTGCATTACAAGTGTGCATTTTGCAGTTTCTATGCACACTTGTAACTTCACCAATTTTTAATATTTTCACTCTAGATTTTCAACATTGCCATGTTTTCACACCTCCATGTGAACAATACAAATGTCATTTTCACATCCTGCCCAAAATGTGTTTTCACACCTGTGTTGCAGAATGGCGTGGTTGCTGTTTGAAATCAACTTTTGGGATGGATTAATGAAATCACAGTGCCACTGTTCATGAGGTGGAGTCCCAAAAGGCCATGTTGAAAATTTGGTACAAAGATATCTCAAAATGCCCAAGTTACGTGCAGTTGTTGAAATTTTGCTATGCATGCACTAAACTTTGGCAAATTTTTATATTTTCACCCAGATATTCAACATTGCTAGTTTTATACCACCTCATGAACAGTATAGCTGTCATTTTTCTTCCTGCCTGAAATGTGTTTTCATACCTGTGGTGCTGAATGGCACAGCCACTGCATGAAATCACCTTTCAGGATTGAGTAACAAAATGATAGTGTCATTGTTCATGAGGTGGGTCCAAAAAGCCCATGTTGAAATTTTGAGTGTAAATACCAACAAGCATGGTGCTTTAGGGTTTCAAACCGTAATGCCCTACCCTGTAGAGACTGACAGGTATTGGGGTGTGACTTCGGGTGATCAGCCATAATGCTCATGCTATTCCACCCCACCCCACCCTGTAGCCAGTAACAGGCATTGAGGTGTGCCATGGGGTCTTCATCCTGAACGTTCACCCATTCTCCTATACTGCACCCATCTCAGCTTATTTCTTTATGGAATGGGGTGACATAGACAAGGCCCAAGGCACACCATGGTGCCTGTCGGCATCTGAAGGGGGTGAGGTGGAATGGCATGAGTGTTACAGCCGATGACCCAAAGGCACACCCCAATACCTGTCAGTCTCTGCAGGATGGGTGGGGGTTGCATTGGGTTAGAAACCGTAATGCCTCACTAAAGAAGTAAATCAGAAAGGGGCGGTGGACATCACCTACCTTGATTTCAGGAAAGCCTTCAACACCAACCAACATAGAAGGCTGATTAACAAGAAGGGTAATCTGGCCACAGTGCACAAGCTGATAAACTGGGTTAGAAAGTGGCTGGTGGACAGGAGGCAAAGGGTGTGGTAACAGGATTTAATCTGTGGGGAGGGTGGTGACCAGCTGGTACCTCAGGGATCAGTCCTGGGACCAGTCCTGTTCAATGTCTTCATTACAGACATTGCAGAAGGGCTAGAAGAAAAGGTCTGTCTGCCTGTTTGCAGATGACACCAACATCTGTAACAGAATGAATACTCCAGAATGGGTGGAGAAATGAGCAGGGACATGGAGAGGCTTGAAAATTGTCATCGGAGTGGCAACTGGATGTTCAATGCAAAGAAGTGCAAATAATGCACCTGGGAAGATGGAAACCTGGGGAGAGTTACAGGATGACCTAAAGGTGTCAAACAGAGCACAAATGCTGCAAGGAGGACCAGTGGCATGCTGGGGTGCATAGGCAGAGGTATCACTAGCAGAAGGCGTGAGGAGGTGATGCCTTTGTATAATGCACTAGTGAGCCTCACTTACAGTACTGTGTGCAATTCTGGAGGCTGCAACTGTGCAAGGACATTGACAGGGTGGAGGCAGTCCACAGAAAGGCAACCAAGATGGTACATAGCTTGCAACACAGACCATATCAGGAGAGATTAAAATATCTCAATATCTACTCACTGGAGGAAAGGAGGGATTGGGAAACATGATAGACACATTCAAGTACCTCAAGGTCATAAAAAGGTGCAGAGGCGGACATCTTCCAATGTATTAAACATTCAGCATTGACAAATGCTTGTTTAGGTACCTCTGTGGTCCTATTTGTCTAAGGACCTTCATAGATCCTTTTCTTTGGCCACTATCCATAGCCTCTTTCTTCCAGGCACTTTTAGCTACCCTGTCCCTGTAAAATCTTCTTTCCCTCTGCTGAAGTGATCTCCCTGCCATCTGCACTGGCCCAACTGCCTCCCACATCCAATATTATAACATAGAGAGTTGGGAAGGCTTGACAGTAGCAAGCACACACGGTAACTTCTCGGAAGTGCTACCTGTCTATGGCATGGATGAGGCTAGTACTCCACACCATGGGATTCAATGACTAGTTGAAAACTGGTGCAGAGCTCAGGGATTTGGCTTCACTGGGGACTGAGGCTCCACCTGAGGGATGCAGGCCTACATAGCAAGGATGGTCTGCATCTATCCGGAGGGAACCAGGATCCTAGGTGATAGGTTTAAATGTTTCATTGGCAAGCATTTAAACTAGCCAAGGGGAGGCATGGAAAAGGAGAAAGGAAATCTAGGCCCCCTCAAAAAATAAAGTAGTTAGTGAGGTAAACACTAAGATAGAGCAGTCGATAGGAGAAGGACAGGGTAAATGGAGAAAAGACAAAGGCAGTAAGGACAGAGATGGGACAAAGAAATAAAGCCATAAAAAATGGAGGACAATGAGTGCCAATGCCCGTAGTCTAGGTAAAAAGCTCCCTGAAATGGTGGCCTTGATGGAAGAGGGATGCTGGATATCATGGCAGTCACAGAAACATGGTACACAGAGAACCATGACTGGGATGTCAACAAACCAGGTACACAATCTACAGGAAGGACAGGGAGGGAAGAAGAGGAGGAGTAGCCTCTATGTAAGGGAAGGGATCAAAGCAACTGAACTAAAGGGTAAACAGGGAGGAGAGGAGGCACTGTGGGTCACCCTGAGACTGGAAATGGCTCCACAATCTGCACAGGGGTTGTATACAGACCTCATCTCAGGGGAGGACATAGACAAGAAAATGATAGAAGGCATCCTTTGAATGGCAGGGAAAGGGGAGGTATTACTGATGGGGTGACCTGAATATGCCAGATGTTAACTGGAGCACTTTTGCTGCAGCCACATCCAAGACAGGGCCATTCTTGATGCCCTAAGGGGCATGCCTCACACAGCTAGTTTGGAACCCACTCAGGAGGGAGCAATCTTAGACCTGATACTCTCAAATGGGGATGGAGAGAGGATCTCTGATCTTGAAGTGGTAGCCATCTGGGAACAAGTGACCACCAAACAGTGTGGTTCACGATAAATTCAGCTATGGAATCAAGCCACACAAAGTGAAAGTACTATGGACTACAGGAGGGGCTGATTTTGTCTTAATGAGAGAGTGCCTCAGAAAAGCACTAGCAAACAGGCAAAAGGTGGGGTGGAGCAACAATGGGGAAATATTAAACTGCCATCACAGAGGCAACACGCCTTGTGTGAAGCAAATAAACAAATCAAAATGAAAGAAACCTCTATGGTTCTCAAAAGAAGTAGCGGAGAAGTTAAGGGAGAAAGAGATAGCATTTAAGAAGTATAGGAAACACAGAAGGAGCAGGACAGAGAACTGTACCAGTTAAAGCAGAAGGAAGCGGGGAAGGCAGTCAGAATAGCAAAGGCCCAAACTGGAGGAAAAGATAGCCAACTCGGTTAAGAAGGATAAAACCTTTATAGGTACATTAGGAGCAAAGAAAGACTAAGGCAGGGATACTGAGGCTGAATAAAAAGGAAGGTTGTTGGGCAGAGAGCGACAGTGAAAAGCAGGGATACTGAATAAATACTTCTGTTCAGTATTCACAATGGAAAAGCAGGGGAGGTACCTAATCCAGTCAATAGAAGCACTCTGGATAGGGGGTAGATAGTAGTCCTTTCACAGAAGAAAGGATTCTGAAAGAACTCTTAAAACTGAAGGTGGGTAAGCAATGGGGCCTGATGGGATTAACACCAGAATTCTAAAAGAACTAAGGGAAGAACTAGTTACACCTCTGACTACCCTTTTAATAAATCATGGGAGGATGGTGTGGTACCTGAGGACTGGAGGAGGAGGATGGATGTGATTCCCTTCACAAAAGTGGGGCAAGACAGAGGCAGGAAACTACAGTACTGTCAGTTTGACCTCAGTGGTAGGAAAATGATGGAATCACTGCTGAAGGAAAGAATTGTTGAGTACCTAGAGGCCAGTGGGCACAGGACCCAAGGCAGCATGGATTCACAGCAGGAAGGTCATGTCAGACAAATCTAATTGATTTCTTTGACTGGGTGACCAAAGTAATAGACCAGGGAGGGCTGTGGACATGGCCTACCTAGACTTTAGCAAGGCATTTGACACAGTCTGGCACAAAATATTAATAAACAAGTTAGCCAGCCTGGGAGTGGGTCCCAGGGTGGTAGCCTGGTAAAACACTGGCTGAACAACAGGACACAGCGGGTAATAGTAAATGGAGTCCACAGTGAAGAAAGGAGGGTTGCTAGTGGGGTACCGCGAGGGTTCAGTACTGGGGCGGTCCTTTTAATGTCTTTATAAGGACATTAAAGAGGGACTAGAAGGCAGAGTATGTCTCTTTACAGATGACACAAAGGTCTGCAACAGGGTTGATACGCAAGGTGGGGTGGAAAGGATGAAAAGGATGACATATACAAACCCTTCCAATACGGTTTTTGTAAAGACATAGCACCAAGACTGCGCTGGTTCGGGTGCTTAATGATCTCTTGAGGGCGAGAGACCAGAAGAGACATTCTATTCTAGTTCTTCTTGATCCTCTTCAGCTTTTGACACTGTGGATTACGTGGTGTTGTTAGCAGTCTGAGACAGATCTGTGGAATATCGGGAACCGTGCCTTGGATGGTTCACCTCATTCCTCACTGGGAGATCACAAAGAGTTGTGTCGGGATTTTTTCCTCCGCCCAATTCCTTTGTTGTGTGGGTGCCTCAGGGTTCTGTGCTATCTCCCATGCTATTTGGGTGTATATGCTGCCCCTCAGAGACATTATAAGACGGTATAAGCTGAGGTTTCATTGCTATGCTGATGATACCCAGCTATACCTGTCTTTTGCCCTGACCAGGATGGAGTTCTCTCAGTGTTTAACAACCGCCTGAAAGAAATACAGTATTGGATGGATTCTACTTGGCTGAAGTTGAACTCGAAATGACTGAGGTTTTGGTTGTGGACCGGGTTGTCGGACAGAGAGGTTGCCTGTTGGTGCACCCTCAGGAATTTTTCTTGGGGTGTATCACTCCCAACCTCTGAATGGGTGTGTAACCTAGGGGTTATCTTAGATGACAGGCTGACACTACAGTCACAAGTGTCAGCGGTCGTCCAGACTTCCTTCTACCACCTTAGGAATATCGCTAGAGTGAAACACCTTGCTCCGTCTGACTTGTTACCTAACGTTGGTCCACGCCTTTGTGTTCTCACGCTTGGACTACTGCAATGCCCTGTATTTTGGGCTTTCTGGGGTTGAAATCCACCACCTCCAGCTAGTGCAGAATGCAGCAGCATGGGTTTTGACTGGGACAAGCAGGTCTTGCCACATCTCCCTGGTGCCGCGATCTGCACTGGCTTTCTGTTAGGTGGCGGATCACCTTCAAAGTCTGTTTATTGACTTTTAAAGCCCTACATGATCAAGGTCCAGCCTATCTGAAAGATCTCCTGGTTTCTTACTGCCCTTGCTGAGTACTCCGCTCGGCTGTGAGGGGTTGCTAGAGATTCCAAGAGTGAGCCTAAAGTCATCTGGTTGTAGAGCTTTCTCTTATGCTGCTCCCACTCTTTGGAATTCTCTACCCCATCGGTTGTGGTTGTGCACCTCCATGGAGGAGTTTAAGAGGGATTTAAAACTCACTTGTATCAGTCTGCCTTTTAGATTATCGATTGTGATGTATCATTCTGAGATTGAAGTTTTTATCTGTGTTTTATTATGTTTGTACAGCCCTTGAAATTGGAAAAGGCTTTAGAAATAAAATTTATTATTATTATTATTATTATAAAAGTGACTTGGCAAGGTTGGAGGAATGGTCAAATGTATAGCAGCTTAGATTCAGTGCAAAGAAGTGCACATTAATACACATGGAAACAAAACCCAGGGAAGAGTACACAATGGGGGTGAGATACTGACAACAACAAAATGGAAAGAGACCAGGGTAGTCATATCAGATGACCTAAAGGTGGGCCAACAATGTGAGAAGGCAGTAAGGAGGGCTGGGGAATACTGGGATGCATAGGAGAGGCATCACGGTAGAAAACAGGAAGTTGTTGGCCCTCTGTACAGACAGTTGGTAAGACCACATCTGGAGTACTGTGTACAGTTCTGGAGACCCCATCTCCACAAAGACATAGACAAGGTGGAAGCTATCCAGAGGAGGGCAACCAAAATGGTGCAGGGTCTGCATCAGAAGACATATGAAGAAAGACTAAAGGAGCTTAAGATGTATAGCCTCAAGGAAAGGAGGGAGAGGGGGACATGATAGAAACTTTCAAATACCTCAAGGGAATCAACAAAGTCCAAGAGGGTAGCATCTTTCAGAAAAAGAGATGTGCAAGAACAAGGGGCACAATTTGAAGATAGAGGGGATGGCTCAGAGGTAATGTGAGCAAGTATTTCTTCACAGAGAGGTTGTAGATGCATGGAACAGCCTTCCTGAGGAGGTCGTAGAGTCAAAAACAGTGGGGAATTCAAGAATGCATGGGACAGACACAAGGCAGTTCTAGTGGGGGTAGGAGGAAGTAGGCTGTTGGTTAACTAGGATCTGCAGCTTATCAGTTAGGTAGGAAAATGAGCAGACTAGGTGGGCCATGTGGTCCTTATCTGCCATCAAATTCTATGTTTCTATGTTTCTATGTATTGTCTGGGTGTGTGTGTTATGAGGATATAATAACTGATGCAAGGTTTGGGGAGACTGCTTAGCCAAAGGCAGAACTGTTATTGTGGTAGAGTACCACTTTGTTGTGGGGACAGAGTGAAAAGGCTGTCTTGAACCACTGTCCATTTATTTGTGCTTCAGTGAAGCAAGAGTGCAAGGAGGAAAACACCATAATAACCCATTATTGAGTTAATATGGAATAGTATATTATTACAGTGTTTCATCAGGTGTGCATATCCATTCATTATAGGAGTCGCCAGTTATTATAAAAGAATATTGTCTGGGTAAGCATGCACAATAAGTCTACGTTTCCACTGAGAAGTTGAGAAGACATCATGAGTCTCTTGAGGAGACTTATATAGATCCTGATGTCATCTCAACTCTGAAATGCAAATACACGCTGAGTTCTATATGTAAAGAATTGTTTGTAGCCGTATTGGTCCTTTTACCAAATGATGAACAAAGTAGGAATTTGATACCTTTTATTATTTTTATTATTATCTAATGAAGGGTTCCGTGTAGCCTGAAAGTGTAATATTTTGTAAATCTCTTGTTGCTCCAATAAAAGGTATCAAATCACCCACTATGTTCATCTATGAGTTTTATATGGTCACCCACATTTTAGTTTTTACAGTATATTTCATTTTCATTTCATTTCATTTTTTATTTTTTATACTTGTTTGCAAGATGAGCAAATTGTCAATTTTAACAAGTGACAAGTTTCATATAAAAACATACAATATGACAAAACGTACTATAATAACAAATACAAGAACAACATAATAAATATGATTAAATAACATTGATTAAGAACAAGAACAATCAATGTCAGTATCTAGCCATTGTCTAAGCTTATTTTTAAAGGTCCATACAGTTCTATTTTAATTAAAGCAGATGGAATGCCATTAAAGAAGGTTATAGCACTATAGACCACAGATCTTTGTCCAGTAGTCTTTCAATAATACGGAACCCTTAGCATTCCTTGTGTCTAGAACATTATACCATGAGATTTTGAATCTGAATAAGAAATGACTGAAGACTAAGGAAGAGGACCCTGATTTCCTTAAAGACAAAAGTTCCCATCTTAATGCAAAACTGTATATCAGGAACGGGCAGTTTGCTTCCCTATACAGTATAAGACACAATGATGGGTTTTAAGAGGAAGTCTGTCATGAAACGTGAGTTACTATGATAGGTTACTTGGAGTTTATGAAACATTTTTCATTAGTTCCAAAGTAAACCATCAGACAATAGGCAAAATGCACTAAGCAAAAACTATGAGCCAAAAGTCTACAGGACTCAGGAATTAGGAAGGATCTAGCTGTAAACAGCATTCTAACTTTTGATTGACCTTTTAACAGTTTTACTAACATGGAGGTCAAATGAAAGATGAGAATCCAGAGTGACCCTAAATAATTACAGTAAAACTATCTGCCAACTCTATTCTATTACACTTAAGGTCCTGTATTTGAACATTAATGCCCCAAGCCATCCTAGGACCAATGAAGACCATAGCTTTTGTTTTACCTGTGTTAAGGACCAACTCCTGTTGGACAAGATTTAAAGCTTGATCCTTATTAGGCCCATAATTAAAAATTACCACATCATCCACGTATAAGATCATTCTGGATCCAAAACAGGAATTTGGGGCTGCATTCATAAATAAAAGAGAACAAAAGTGGGCCCAAAATTGAGCCTTGTGGTACCCACAGGTGACAGAATGGAACTTGGAACACTCTTGATCAATCATCTTATGCTCCCTATTAGACAGGTACCCTCCATCCAAGTAATAACATCCCCAGAGAAATAAACTTCTTTCAAGGCTTCCAGCAATAGTATATGATTGACTAGATCGAAGCCCTTGGTGAGGTGCACAAATACTGCCTGCGACAGAGTGCCCCAAATCAAGGGCACCCTGTTACATAGCTTGTGTGAACCCCACCAAGGCCATCTCTGTGTTGTAATTTGATCTAAACCCATGCTGGGAGCTTGTCAACAAATCATACTTTGAAAGATGATCCTGAATCTGATTGAATACAATTCTTTTGAGAATTTTGGATAGTGATGCTTACAATAATATTGGTCTATAATTTAAGACCGAGTTCTTGCTCCCTGATTTATGTATGGGTTTTATAAGTGCTGACTTCCAACATCGGGGAAAACACCATTACAAAGTGAATAATTGAATATGGTGGTTAATAGTGTAGATAGTACATTTATTCCGATTTCAGTAACCTAAAGTCAATTCCATCTAAACCCATATTAGGCCTTGGATTTTATTTCAAAACATAATCCCTAACCAATTCTGGGAAACAACCTGGAAATAAAATCAGGGATGAATATTATTATAATTCATGTTTGGTAACGTCATTTTATTCATGGCCTCATTACTAATCTGAAACTTTGTCAGATACCCCAAAGTAATCATTAAACAACCTAGACACTTGACTGGGATCACTCACTAATTGATCACCATCTTGAAGAGTAATTAATGTATCATGCTCCTTTCTTTCAATCAAGTTATTTAGCATATGCCATGTTTCTTTCAGATTGCCTAGGATTCCAATTGTTTATTTTAAAAAATCAACTTTAGCCTTCCTAATAAGTGCCTTACACTTGTTCTTAAGTATTTTATAATTAACTAATGATTTTGAATCCCCATTCTTCCTAAATACATTTTATTTTATTTTCTTTTTAGTCTTTGGTAACGGGAAAGGCCCACTAGGCACAAGTGCCTGTTTTCAGGGGTGACCTGGGAGCACTGGGCAGTTAAGTGATTTGCTTAGAGTCACATAGTATGCAAGTGGAGGTTGTGAGAATCAAACCTAGGTCTGGTCTGCTGGATGTACCAAGCTAGTTCACAGCTCATTACTCTAACCTCTAGGCTATACTGCCATCCCAACTTACCAGGCTCTAGCTCTCTGTTTCATGATGGCCAATAATTCTCTAGTTACCCATTCATTTTATTAGCACATATTCTCATTTTCTTTAGGGAGCTACTTTATTAACAATTTGGTTAAATAAATCATCAAAAGTTTCCAACAAAATATCAATGTCTTGAATACTTCAAGACAGACCCAATCAACTCCCTCACAGGTAGAGTTCACAACATTAGTTGTCAATTTTTTATATTTCCAGTCTCTATATAGTGAGGGACTTTGTATTTGCTTAGACCATTCATAAAATATTAAGCAATAGTCACTGACCCACCAGGCAACATGCCATGATTTACTATCCTGATGGGGTGAGTGACCAAACCCAATCTAAGATAGAGCCCCTCCATTTTTATAATTAAACCTAGTTATCTGTGTAATCAGTTGTTGAACACCTGATTCTTGGACGACCCTAGCACATTAATATTCTGATCGACAGCCCAATTAATATTAAAATCCCCATAAGAATCCATTCCCTGTTTAAAGGAGGGATTTTTAATGCCAGAAATCTGGCTGAGGAGCTGGCAGGGCCACTTGCAGACCTGTTTAATAGTTCACTAGAGTCAGGCATGGTACACATGGGACTGGAGACCAAAGAATTACAGACCAGTCAGTCTGACCTCCATTGCAAAGCAAGCTCATGGAGACCATACTAAAGGAAGGTGGGTGGAATATCTAGAGAAGTATAGTCTCTAGGATGTGAGGCAGCATGGGTTCATGGGGGTGGAATTGTGTCAAATTCATCTGATTGACTTCTTTGACTGTGTCACTAAGACAGTACACAGGGGCCAGGTGGTAGACATCCTCTATCTTGATTTCAGCAAGGCCTTTGACTCTGTGCCCTAAAGGTTGATCAGGAAGTTGGTGGATCTTGGGGCTGGGCAAAAGATGGCCAGATGGGTGGAAAACTGGCTGAGGACAGAACCAGAGGGTGGTTCTAGGTGTAGAGTTACCTGGTACCAGAGAGGCAACCAGTAGGGGTCCCACAGGTGCCTGCACTGTGGCCAGTGTTATTCAATGTCTTCATCAATAACATTGGGGATGGCATTAAGGGCAAATGTGCCTATTTGCAGATGACACCAAGCTCTGGGAGAGTGGACACAGCTGAAGGATACAGGACCTGCAGGAAGACCTGGAAAAGCTGGGGAGGAGGTCCAGGATCTGTCAGCTTGCTTCAGTGCCAAAAATGCAAAGTTATGCATACTGGAGCCAAGAATCCCAGGACAGTGTACTACCTGGATGGAGTCCAAGTATCTGCATCAGAGGAGGAGAAGGACCTGGGAGTGATGATCATTAATGACCTGAAGCACTCCACAAAGTGCAAGAAAGCAGCAGAAAAGGCAAACAAGATGCTGGGATGCATATCTAGGAGGATCAGTAGTAGGAGGAAGGAGGTTATACTGCCCTTGTACAGGTCACTGGTAACACCGCATCTAGAGTATGGAGTTCAGTACTGGTGCCCAAACCTCATAAAGGACATTACCCTTCTGGAGAAGGTCCAGAGGAGGGCTACAAAGATGACAGTGGGTCAGCAGGGTAAGGCATATGAGGAGAGTTGAGGGCACTGAACATGTACTCCCTGGAAGACAGAGCGAGAGAGAGGGGGACATGATTGGAACCTTCAAGTACTTGAAAGGGATAAATAAGGTTGTTAAAGAGAGTCTCTTTAAGCTTAGTGGCAACCATCATAGCACTAGGGGCACAGTCTTAAGCTGGAGGTGGAAGGTTTAGGAGGGAGGTCAGGAGCACTTCTTCACAGAGTGGTGGTGAACACTTGGAATGCACTGCTGGAAGAGGTCATCTCATTGAAGACAGTGGGCAGCTTTAAGAGAAGCAGGGAAAGGCATAGAGGAAAGTAAGGATCATGGGTAGGGAGGATGGGAGGAGAGGTGAGAGAAGGCAGGGACATTAGCTCAAGCTCTGGACCCTGCAGTACGAGCAGACTTGATAGACCAAATGGCCTTCTTCTGCTGGCTTCTTTGTATGTTCATATGTAAATCATATCAAGGCCTTGCTGGGATAAACCAGGTAGAAAGTAAAACCAAGGTAACAAAAGATGTTTATTAGATCCCAACAAAGGTCAATTAAAACAGCATCACAGCCATTTTAATTGGCTGAGAAACCATTTCTGAGACCTTAAACTTAGCCTTTACATAAATTGCAACCCCACCCCTCTCTTAGCTGTCCTGTCCTGTCCTGTCCTGTCTAAATATAAAATAATTTGGTAGTAAAATTTCACTGTCAAGAATTTTATTAGTCAGCCAAGTTTCTGACAAAGTTATGACATCTAAGTCATGAAGAACAACCCAGGCTTCAAATTGGGTCCATTTAGCAACAAACTATGCAGTGATTTAAGGCTCTGAGCTGCAAACTTGGTGACCTGGGTTTGAATCTCACAGCCTCCCTTGATACTGTATGACCCTGAGCAAGTCACTTTACTTCATTGTGCTCCCAGGTCGCACCTGTAAACAATCTTGAGCTTAGCGTGTGCTCTCTGGTTAAAAAAAAAAAAAACCTTGTATGTTAAAGTGAACAATTTTAATTTCTGAACCTTGCCACAACCATTCCCCAAACATTGGGATAAACAGGCTCTTTATAATAGTTACCAATTTGAGGACCAGGGTGTGGGTGAACTGAACCATATATCAGGAGAAGGAGCAGAATTATTTTCTGAGCATAATTGGGTTAATAAACTTCCTAAGCTCTTTTGTATGTTTCATGGTAGTCTTACATCCAGTTGGAAAACAAAATGATAAATTAACAAGTTCAGTATGGGGAGGAAATTACATGGCTCAACTAAATTAAAACAATTGGTAGAATTTTTGTCTGTCAAGTTCAAACGCAGCAAAGTAGTATTTGTGTGCTCAATAATAGCAGACCCATCCCTGGTCTTAAAACAATGGACTCCAAACAAAAAAAAAAAATAATTTGCCATTTTCAATGCAAGCTCTGTGGGAGAATGGACACAGCTGCAGGGATACAGGAACTACAGGAAGATCTGGAAAAGCTGGGGCGGTGGTCCAGGATCTGGCAGCTTGGCTTCAATGCCAAGAAATGCAAAGTTATGCATATCAATTAATCAATCAATCAATCAATCAATCAAAATCTTTATTTTGCCAGGCGGAACATCTATGAGACAAGCTCATTTACAAGATGGACCTGAGCAAAACAGTTGCCAACAGGGTTAAGACATAACAGGTTGAGTGAACGTACATAACAATTAAATAGTAATAATAACAACATAATAACATAACTATCACATGTGACAAGATACTTGCACCAGAACATAGCAATAGGTTCAGCAGGAGGTAGTGCCATTTAAATACAATTGCATGGTTACAGATATATGGACGTAAGGTAATGAGCTAAAGTTTATACAGTAAACATCATTGGAGGAGCCATAGTGAGCAGGAGTGGCAGTTCCTCTAGCGTCAAAGTCTTGAAGAAGATTCAGATGTAAGAGTCCTTTGATAAGTACTGTAGGCATGTCCTGGCAAGTGGAGTAGGAAGGGAGGGGGTATAGGTAGTGGGAGGGAAGGTCAGCCAAGACAGGAGAGAGTTGGACATAATGGCCTAAAGAGGAAGGACTGTTGAAGGAAGAACACCACAGATGCCACAGGCAATGGTTGGGGTTTAAGTCCAATATTTGAAGCAAAGACACATTGGGATGTTGGGACCTTGATTTGTACAATGACAGAAGGGAGGACTCAAATGACACGTCAGGCAATGGTTGAGGTTTAAGTCCAGAATTTAAAGCAGTAACAAATCATAATGTTAAGACCTTGACTTGAAGCAATGACAGGCCAAGGAGAAGGTCCTCAGGAACAAGGATTTGAAGAGGGAGAACGTGGATAGGGGAAGTGAGCTTTAAGGTTTTCTGGATCTTATTCCAGAGCCGTAGGAAGAGTGAAGCTTATTGAGGCTCTGTCAAAGTGCATTGTAACTTTAGGGATAGCCAGGAGATAAGATGGTAAGACTCTGAGAGAATAGGCACTAGGGATGCGAGTAAGGCAGCCTGTGAGTAACTGAGGTAATTTATGAGTGATTGCCTTATATGTCCACAGAAAAGCATTCTTTGCCTCCTGAAGCTAAGGGAGCTCCAGCCTATGGAAGAATAGAGGATGCAGTGGTGCGGTCATAAGGGGCATCCAAAATTAACCTATGGGCTCTGTGGTATAGGGTATCAAGCTTGGAGAGAGCTGTGCTGGTACAATGGCCATATAGGAAGTTAGCATAGTCTAGGAGCATATAGAGCTAAGAATCCCAGGACAGAGTACTACCTGGGTGGAGTCCGAGTATCTGCATCAGAGGAGAAGAAGGGCCTGGGAGTGATGATCACTAGTGACCTAAAGCACTCCACGCAGTGCAAGAAAGCAGTAGCAAAGGCAAACAAGATGCTGGGATGCATATCTAGGTGGATCAGTTGTAGGAGAGAGGAGGTTATACTGCCCTTGTACAGGTCACTGGTAAGGCCGCATCTAGAGTATGGAGTTCAGTACTGGTGCCGCACCTCAAAAAGGACATTAACCTTCTGGAAAAGGTCCAGAGGAGAGCTACAAAGATGATAGCTGGTCAGCAGGGTAAGGCATATGAGGAGAGGTTGAGGGCACTGACCATGTACTCCCTGGAAGACAGGAGAGAGAGAGAGAGAGACATGATTGGGACCTCCAAGTACTTGAAAGGGATAAATAAGGTTGATAAGAAGAGTCTCTTTAAGCTGAGTGGCAACCATAACATGAGGGGGCACAGTCTCAAGCTGGAGGGTGGGAGGTTTAGAGGGAGGTCAGGAAGCACTTCTTCACAGAGAGGGTGGTGGACACTTGGAATCTGCTGCCAGAAGTGGTAATCTCATTGAAGATAGTGGGTCAGCTTTAGAGAGGCTGGGACAGGTATAGATGGCAGATAAGGGTCATGGATAGGAGGATGGGAGGAGTGGAGAGGGGCAGGGACAGTAGTGAAAGCTGTGAACCCTGCAACACGAGCAGACTTGATAGACCAAGTGGCCTTCTTCTGCTGGCTCTTAATATATTCATATGTTCGTAAGATGCTGGATGCATATCTAGGGGGCTTCTTCAGATGTTCGTATTTTAAAAAACAAAATAAGCCATAATGCTAACAACCAAATTGAAAAAAGAAAAAATATATATGTACAAACAGTATGTTCTGAGTTGTATATTACATATAAAATGTTTATCATTTAAAGCTAAGTTACTACTGATAAATAAACTCAAGAAATCCTCAAAACACTTATAATAGAAGATGGGCTTAATAATCTTAAGACTAATGTAGGAGAGGGCAGTTCCTGCAGTACTCCAACAAACAACATTAATTTATAGAGTTATAAATAACATACCTTTTATATTGTAAGAGAACTGCAGGAAACAAACCATCTCCCAGACCTTAACCAAGTAAACCTGCAATAAAAAAGTAAAACTGTACTCATTGAAAATTTCTACTGATTAGCGCAGCCACTCATGCTGACACCAGGGCTTGTGCCTCAGGCCGCGCACGAGCCTTTTAAAAAACAAAGCCCCACCCCTTTCTTGCCTCTGATAGGTTGAATGGTCACCACCAAGCCCTCCACAAATACAGCAGCAACCTAGTAGGGCACAGGGAAAAGCTGTTCAGTCCAAGTAGATTTTAAATGGGGTAAAAGTCAAGGAGCAACTCAGTTTAGGAGGTTTCAGGCTCCAGGTTCACCAGTTCACACAAGCAGCTGTTCTGATGGTTGGGATGCTGGGTTTCTTCCACAAGCTGGCACAAGCCTTTTGAGAAGAGCACAGCCTCCCCTTATTGCCTCTGATAGGTCGAATGGCTCACCACCGAACCCTCTCCACAAACACAGAAGCAACCTAGTAGGGCACAGGGAAAGCTGTTCCGTCTCAGTAGATGTTAAATTGGGCATAAGTCAAGGGAACATAACAATTCAGAAGGTCTCAGGCTCCAGGCTCACCAGTTCACATAAGCAGCTGTTCCAATGGTCGGGACCCCAGGTTTCTTCCACACAAGCCAGCACAAACCTTTTGAAGAGCACAGCCCCACCCTCCTTGCCTCTGATAGGTCGAATGGCTCACCAGCGAGCTCCCTCCACAAACACAGAGGCAACCTAGTAGGGCACAGGAAAGCTGCTCAGTCCCAGTAGATGTTAAATGGGGCAAAAGTCAAGGGAGCAGCACAATCCAAGAGTTTTCTGGCTCCAGGCTCACCACTTCATACAAGCAGCTGTTCTAATGGTCGGGACTCTGTAACATTTAAAGTAAACTTAATGTTCCCCACACAGTGTAAAAAGTACATAGCTCCTGGCTTCCCATTGTGTCGCTCTTAGCCACATTGATACAGTAATAAAAGCAACAGACTGTTCATGCGTGTTGTCAGTAGCAGGCCCAGTGTTTTAGTCATATTTCAAATAGTTTGTAATGGAAAGAAATGTACTTGTTGAAAACAAGGAAAAAATGAATCATATTAGCTAGATTTATGAGTTCAAGATATATTTGTTATAGGCCCAATTCGAAAGTTCTTGAATGGTGTAAAGGCGTGCATAAGAATGGTGCAAGGTGCAGCTTGTGACAAAAGATGTACTGGGAGCAATTCACAAAGGCAGCCTGTGTCAACACAGGCAGGCTGTGCTAAAGGGTGTGTGTGCCAGCCTTGCGCCCACAAAATGGGCTGCGACATGGTGCTAGGGGCTTGCATCAGATGCAGGCAGCCATATCCCCTAATTCAGTATTCACAAAATGCTGCAGAGGACAAACTTCAAAGAAACCCTAGGAACAGCCAGGGCTGGTCTAAGGGCACTTAGACATGTGTCCTCTGGGAGAGTTTTACATTTGCAACAGTGTGCCACTGTCCCACCCCAACCCTATCCCCAAATAATATTTAACAATCATGTTCCTGGTGGTCTAGTGGCTTCCTCGATACCCATTTAATACACATAATACAGTTGTCTGGTGGTCTGCTGTTCCCCCTCACCCAGCAAGCAGTGCCCCACCATCCCTCCCCATCCCATCCCAGAGCTGGCGCCTTGCCCAGCCTCCACTCACCACCACGGCTGGGCACCAACTAAGCTGTCAGTGAGCTGCTGTATACAGCACACAGCATGCTACTGTATACAGCAGCTTCTGACAGCTCAGTCAGTGCCCCACCATGATGTTGAGTGGAGGGCTGTGCTGAGAAATGGCTCTGAGATGGGATGTGAGAATGGGCTGGTGTATCCTTCCTGCCAGGGTAGGGGGGGGTCCACTAGATCAGCCAGAGATGTTTGTATTATGTAATAAATGGGGGGTCAGGTGGGGGGGTCCAACCAGACCACCAGGGACTTTTTATTATTTCACAAACAGGATCAGGGCAATGGGTCCTCTAGACCACCAGGGTGTTATTTTCTTTCATAAACTGGGATTGGGGGCTTAAGGGAGTGCTAGCCACCAGGGACTACTGTCCATGATGCTATTGCCACATGGCCACCCTGCGGTTTGCAGCACACCTTCCAGATGTACCATCTGTTTGGCACAGGGTCAGGGTTGCTGCAAGCTGTGCGACTTTGCTGCTGGGACCCTATCCGGTAGTGAATCGGGCACAGGGTCCCTGGTGCACCATGGTCAGTGCAAGCTGTCCACATACAACCATGAATGATGCTTCTAGTTCCTGGAAAGAAAGCTAACTCTGGGGAAAATTATTTAAACAATTTCATAACAGCATCAGTTGCATGAGAGCAGAGAAACCCCGAGGAAGCCTTTTAAATAGGTGATACACAGGTTACTGATCTGCATTCGCTGCATGTTTGCACAATAAAATATTAGGTTCATGAGCCCAATATATCGCTGTACTTTCCTTTCCTAGCAATGTCTGTGAACAGCAGCACCTTTACAGAGGGACTGATCTTTACTCTTTTCAAGTGTAAGAGAAACTCTGTTTATTGTTGGACTGAAAGACTGGAAGGTTGTGGGTTCTAGTCCCACACCAGGAGCTTGGACTAATACCCAATACAGAAACAGGGTTCACCCATGTTGGTTTTGAGAAATATGTTCCCCGCCAATTATGCCGCCCTGCATTAAAGCACCAGGCATTATAGTCACCCAGGAGTTACAGCAACAAAGAACCTTCGAGAAACAGTCGACTATTAAAGAGGGCTTTTCCCCTGCAACCCACAACTAACTATAACCTCCTCTGAGGTGGCCATGCCCTAGAGGGCAAGAAGTGTATGGGTGAAAGAGGCTTGCATGATGGAGGGTGATCTAAAATCAAGATTGCCCCTGTCATCGTCACCCTTGTTGTGGTAGCCCTAATTGCACTAACAAAATTCAAGTTGCTGCTCTACCAGTGTACCCATAAACTGGTGCTGTAGCACTAGAAGGGTGCTGAGCTGCTTAAATGCCATGCTTTGGATGAGACATTAAATCTCACTGAGGTCCCTTCTGCTCATCTCTAGTTGGATGTATATCAGGGTAACTTATAAAGGTTTCCAATGGCCAACACCATGGCACCACCAAGATCTGTTTATATCCATGAAGGCAGACCTGTCAAGGGAGCAGGGTATTTGTCTAGTGTTAAACACATGTATCTTGCTGCAGGAATAAAAAGAAATGAATGAAAACTAGATATGATAGTGTGGTCTTTTCTTCCTTCCAACTACCCAAAATCTTTTAGCTCTCTTTAATTAGTAGTGAAGCTGCATTGTTATTATTTTAGATATTATAGTCAGTGAAGAACTTAGTGCAAGAAAAACATCAATATACCAATTTTCCTTCTGTCACATTTCACTCCTGAGCTGAGTTAAGTGGTTTTGAGATTTTGAATTTTTATTGGTCCTCTGACAGCTTCCCACTCCTTTGGGTCCCACAGGTGCCCCACTGCCCACCAGACTCATCTCTTACTACTGGTTGACAATCTTAAGACTCCTTGGGTAGTCTATCCTTTCATTTCCTCCCTCATATCCTGGCCAGATGGTGCTCCAGGGTATGAAGGTGCTACTAAGTCTGGAGGTTGGTGTACAGATGGGACGGATGTGCCAAGGGTTAAATGGCACAGACGCAACACAAGGGCTGGCATCTGGAAAGTGGCAGCAGGCTGTTTCCCATTTGCCCCACCTGCTCTCCACGGCCTCTCATGTGGGTGCACATGCTGTGACCTCCTGGAGAGGGCAGGGCTTGTGGGTCACCAATGCCGTCAAGTGCAGCCACTGAGCTGTCATCAGGAGGCATTGTGTGAGTGAAATGTGCCACACTGTCCTTCTGGAAAGGAGTGTTCACATAAGCACTCCTTCAGCCTCTCTGCTGGCCTTCACTGCTGCCATCCCAGGCATGAGAAGGCTCCTAGATTGTCAGTGTGTCAAGTGAGTGCCCCACTGCTTTTCACAATGCAGCTGGTGTTTTGAAGTTTTCAGAAAATCCCCCTTGCCATACCCACCATTGTAAAAACTATCATCTGCATGTAGTACTAGTCTACCTTCTGTCAGAAATGTTGACAAAGCTGTGATAGTGCCATCCTAATGAGTCCACAGTATAGATCCAGTGCGCACAGTCTCAGAAATAAGGAAATTGTTTAAACAGGAGGCACACTAAGCGAAGCTTGTTTCCAGGTGCGACCTCTGAGTAAGAGATTTTAGAAACTGATGGTGGCTGCCATATTTACTGACATCAGTCATTAATTACAAAACTAGCAGTAAAAACGTTTTTGAATAATGTTTGAAGAAATTAAAACTACAGTGATGCTGAATGTAAGAATGACAGAAATACAATTATTGCTAAATAACACTGTCTTTCAGATGAGGCATTAAACAAAGGTCCCATCTACAGTACCTGTTCTGGGGTTGTTCAGGTAGACAGTAGCGATTCCATGGCACTTCTCAAAAAAGTAGCATGAAAAGCAGTTGCAGGGTTTAGGAGACTTGATCCAGCATCATTGGTTGGATTGGCTTGAGGTCAGTTAAGGTGGTGTGCAAACTGGGTGTGTGGCTGTGGGTATTTAGCACACTCGAAGTTGTAAAACAGAAGATGCTAATCATCATCATCATCATTTTATCTACTAGGGATGAGCAAATGGTTCATTTTTCAAACTGACCCAGCTTGCTGCATAGGATGTGCATAGTCATGATGCTTTGCACTGGAATTTAGTTTTTGACTATGTGTGTGGTTTGGAGATGCACCAAAACCAAAACTACCAGTGTGTGTGGTGTGTGTGTGTGTGTGTGTGTGTGTGTGTGTGTGGGTGTGGCTAGACTCTGTGCTAGCACTGGTAAGCCAATATTAGTGCCCAGAGTTAGTGCAGGTTCAAGCCTGTTTCTTTCAGTTGTGAAACATTCTCAGACTGCATCTGCTGTTGCAGTACCTTCTGCCAATCTTGCCAAGCTGGGTCATGCATTTGCAACATCAAGTTTGGATTATGGTAACCTATTGTTAGGCTTTCAGTGATGTTAACCCGCAATAAGCCTACAGTAAGCTCATAAATTGGCAGCTAGTGCCTCTCTGGGATTTGACCATAGTGAACTTATAATGCCCATGTTGAAGGAATTAGACAGGGTGCTTATTCAGCTTCAAATCCATTTTAAGGTTCTCTTGATGGTGTTGAAGGCCTTGAATGGCCTCCAAACTTGGCAGATCCTACCCATACTCCTTGTGCAGCAAGTGAGAAGCGACTGCAAGTTGCCAGTGTGCGTGTAGCATGATTACTAGCCAAGTTTTTTAGTGGTAGCCCCACAATTATTATCATCATTTATTTATCTACTAGAAATAAGCAGATGGTTTGTTTTTGCAAGCCAAACCCAACTTTCAGGCTAAATTTTGGTTCAGAGTTCATTTTGGTTAGGGAAAAACAAAGTCCAAGAAGGTAGCATAGTTCAGAAAAGATATGTGCAAGAACAAGGGGCACAATTTGAAGACAGAGAGGGAGATAGCTCAAGGAGCAATGTGAGGAAGTATTTTTCATGGAGAGGGTGGTGGACACATTGAGCGGCGTTCCTGAAGAGGTCGTGGGGTCAAAAACAGTGGGGATTCAAGAATGCATGGGACAGACATAAGGCAATTCTGGTTGGGGAGGAAGAAGTAGGCTGTTGGCTAACTAGGATCTGCAGCTTATCCAATAGGTATGGAAATGGGCAGACTGGATGGGCCAAGTGGTCCTAACTGCGTCCAAAGTCTATGTTTCTAAAAAACATAGCCAAACCTTGAATACACTAGGAAATAAATGAACCTGCACTATAGTGCTAAGTGGCATCCCTCCCTTTTTCATCCTGTTCCAGATATCCTGTTTTCTGGAATAAAAATTAAACTTTTACCTACCTACATACTCATTATGTGAGATAGAGGTGTGCCACTTAGACACCAGGATTACTTTGCATGGAGCTGGGAGTGGGAAAGTGGTGCCCTTTTCACACTGGGGATTATGTGGCATATGATAAGGAGTGGGCAGGGGTGCCACTTAGACATCAAGGACTATGTGGTATGGGATGGAAGGGGGGCATGCTAAATTGATGCCAGGTATTACTTAGCATGAGATGGGGAGATAGAAAATTCCACTTAGACATCGGGGAGTAGTTGGTATAATACAGAGAGAGGCAGTGGCAGGAAGGAATGCCATTCAAACACCAGAGAGTACTTTGCACAGGATGGGGAGGAAAGGGGATTGCTTTTTCCCATAGGATCCTTTAGAATGCTCTCTAACAACTAAAAGGGTTTGTCTGCTTGAGAGGCAGCTAGAATTGTCAGGGTTTTCCTTGGGTAAGGCCAAGGGGAGGGACAGACAAGAGCTAGTGACATAGGAGAAGGCAAGAGAGGATGGCAAGGGAGCACTGCACCATGGGAAAAGGGAGAGACAAGTAAGGGATTGGCCATATGGGAAAGAGGAGAGGGCTTGGGGGTACTTAAAGGGATGCAGGGCAGAAGGAGATCCTTCTTGCTGGATTTTCTGGGATTGTAGAGAATTCAGCACAATCAATTGGTCAAGCAGGGTTGGGAGCATCTATACCTTCAAAGGATCAGATAAGATAAGGGAACTGAGTGCTGGGGAGAAAATGAGTTATAGCATCTGGGGTAACTGGTACTGTATGAAAATAAAGGTAAACGGCTGGATACAGTTTGAAAACTGTGGTGGTGTTTTGGGGCAGTTAAAAGCTGATGGGCTACTGCTGGCAATCCCTAGAGCCACAAAAGTTAGGAGTGAGTGTTTTATTTAAATAAATTTGGTCAGATGTATTGGGACAGATCTGGAGGCCGAGGGACAGCAATGTGGTAAGGAAGAAGCAGGTGGTGGAAGTGGGTTTGAACAGTTTAACTGCAGGTACAGTATGGGAGGAAGAAGGCCACCAGTTTTTAGTTTGTGGTAGGGTGGTGGTTTTCTCAAGCACCTGGGTGAGAAGAGGACAGTGCTGCTGAATGGTGGAGAGAGAAATCAGCAAAGGCCCAAGGATAGGCCCACAGTGAACAGGCACCGGCCTGGCAGCCAAACCATGTGGGCTGGCATCTGACATCATGCCGCCATGGAAAAGATGGGTGCACAGGCCGGGAGGTGGTGACTGGCCACAAGTCAGAGGGTGGGAGCCAGCAGGACAATTGGGTACTTGGAAGGAGTCTTCTGAAGGAGAGCATTTATAAATCCTCGGTACTGCACTTGCACCAGGATGGGAGCATTTTTAGTTTGGCAGGGTGGGAGTTGGTAAAAAGGAGATGGGCAAGGGAATGCAACAAGGATGGCACAATGGGGCAGTCTGGTATGCTGGAATAGAAGGATGGTAGGTCAGTGCAGTCGGCAGGAGGGGTATGGGCTGGTGTGTCATCGGTGTGTAGCGTGTTTTCTGGGGAAAAACAAGAAAAATGGCCTTGACAGGAGGTCCAGATAGCAAGGCAAGTCAACAGAAGAACAGCAATATGGGCAAGAAGGATTCTGGGCGAATAGCAGGCCTGTCTGGCCACCATTTTGAGGAAACCACGTGGTGAGGAGGTCAAATGGTGGCCTAGAAGAAAGGCCTAGGGGTGGATGGGACATTAGGAATGAGACTGCATGGAGGGCAGACAGTGGCCAACAGGAACCACAATGGGAAAAGAGGACTCAGTGGACTGCAAGGCAGCAGCAAGCTGGGTTGAGGGTGTTTCAAAAATAAATAAAAGTAAAGTATGAGCAACAAAGAGCAATAGGAAACAAAGGGAGGAGGCACAGCATGAGGATCGCAGTGGGTTGCATGCTGGGGATGACATTGTAATAATACAAATAATAAAGACACAGCTAATAATAAAATAAATAAATAAATAATATGGATTCCTGCCATCATGTATAGCATGACGAAGCAGTCGGATGCTACTGGTAACATTGGCATATACATAGAAGGATTTTCAATTTTGAGGAGAAGAGGACAATGTCTCTTTACCAGAAGATATGTCACAGCGCCAATGGAAAGGTTGCACAGAAATATGGAGGCATAGAAGGCCTCCAAATTCTACTGATTGAATTTAACTCTCCAAAAGCACGTGTCATGCATGTAGTTATTTTATTTAACTATTACAAGGAGTGCGTATGGGGGAACCTAATGGGGATAGGAGAGCTCTGGGGGCCACTCACCTGACATGACTTGGGGCTGGCGTATAGCCTAGAGGGTAGAGTAATGAGCTGTGAACAAGCTTGGTACATCCAGCAGACCAGACCTGGGTTTGATTCTCACAACCTCCACTTGCATACTGTGTAACTCTGAGCAAGTCACTTAACCACCCAGTGCTCCCAGGTCACCCCTGAAAACAGGCACTTGTGTCTAGTGGCCTCACCTGGTTACCAAAGACCAAAATAAAAAATTTAAATGTCTAGATGTAGGATGGGAGGTACTGGGAACCAGATACAAACCATTTGGAGGGGCAGGATGTGGGGCCAAAATGCAAGGGCAAGATCGGAGGATGGGGGATGATACATGCTAAGAAGACAAAGGATGAGGGCACACCTGATGGGGTAATACCTGCTTCTATCTCTATACAAATAAACATGTGTGTTTTGGGGAAAGGATGGCACGAAAAAAGGCAGCTGCAAAGACCACGCCAACAGAGGCAGTATAGCGCAGTGGTCTAAGGCTCTGAGCTACAAATCTGGTGACATCCAGCAGACCAGACCTGGGTTTGAATCCCACAGCCCCACTTGCATGCTGTGTGACCCTGGAGTAAAGTCAATTAACCTCCTTGTGCTGCCAGGTTGTTCCTGTAAAAAGCTTTCAGCTTAGTGTGCTGGCACCTGGTTAAACAACAACTAAATATAAAATATAAATGGGGAGAGGTTAGCACAGCAAGCAGCGGACCTGATGGGGAAGGTACAGGAGCTGCTAGATGAAGCACGGAAGGTGACAGACATAGAAAGGACGGATGGGAGAAGGAAAGCCAAGATGAAGAGGGGACATAAGGAGCAGGTGAGGAAAGAGGGCAACACCTTCCAAGGAGCAGGGGCAGCAATCAAGGGTAAGGAAACTGTGGTAGATCTAATGGTAGATGGGAGCCTGAAAGAATACTTTGGCAAATATTGTGGAAAGGTAGGTCTATATCTTTACTAATGTTCTATTGTATGTGCTGTAATGTACTTTAAAGTTAAGACACTGTCTCTTTAAAAGGCCAGAAAGAGCTAAAAGAAAAGAACAGAATTACCAAAAGCTAGTTTGGGTCTGGTACTTATCTAGATAAGGAACAGACAAGTTTATGACCATAAAAGTCATAACTCTTAGGTAAAACTGAGCATTTAGTTTCCAATAGCAGAAAGAGGTCAGGAGAATGGAGTAGGGTCAGGGGTTCAAGCTAAATGCAAAAAACTGATGTTACAGGGGTTATACATAGAACCACAGTGACACCTGCAGGACAAGGTGAAACTGTTGATCCCAGTTCTCTGCATAGCCAGAGTGGCAAAGGGTGGGGCTTGAAAATGACCAAACGTTATCTAATAGACCCATCTTGAAATCAAGACATTCTCCTGAAGGTTTTCAGAGAAGAAGGTACATTAGCTTAAAGTTAAAACCCTGAGAAGAATTTTTTTTCCTTGGGCATCTCGAGCTGTGAGAACTTAAGCTGTTATATACTCTGTATAAGGTATATGTGGGTCCCTTGACTATTTTTAGAACAAGACCTCTGTTTTTGTGGAAACCTGATTTTTCCACATGCAAAACAGAAATTCTAATTTTAAATCAGAACTTGGGTAAAAAGGACTTCACTCTTCAAGATAAACCCTGAGTTTTGAAAAGGACACTCAGAGACTGATTTTTAATCCCAACAATTTTGTGTTTCCAAAGAACTTTTCTTCACCTACACAAAGAGAAGGTTATTATCAAAAGGACACTTTTCTGGACTTTGAAACCTCAGAATAAGGTATAGTTTAGAACAACAGTATATAGTGTTTTCTGTAAACCATCCAGTGTTATTTGTGGTATTGTCTGCAGTTCAAAGATCTTCCAAATTGTAGAATTTTCTTTGTTTTATTTAAGACAGTAAACATTTATGATTTTCTTATCAACTCTGCCTGGGGTCTGATTGTGTGAGCTAACATTTTAACAGTAGGGTTTTGTAAAAGACTGTATGCCTTGATAACAAAGATAGTGACTGCTTGGCTATCCTACAAACCAAATAGGCAAGAGGCTGCCAGTAGCCATGGTGGATTCAAACCCAAACATAGTACATAGTCAAGGGGACTCAAAACTACTGTTTCCAACCTCCCACTGGGAAAAGGAAGGTCGGTAATGCTTCCTGAACCCTTCAACTCTCACAAGTTCTGTAAAGGGGACATTCCTGCTAACAGGAGGTCCTACTATGCCCTCAGGGGTTGGGCTCGTGGACAAGTATGATATCTGTAAAGGAGAGATTGAATAGGAGGATCTAGAAGAGGCATTACAAGGGTGGAAAGGAAAGAAAAGTAAGAAGCCAAGGAAAGACAGCCCACAGGGGTGGGGATTCCAGGCATGACGCTTGTGAGACCATGTGCCGCAGTCCATAAGAAATAAAATATGGAAGGGAGAATACATGGCTATGTTTGCCCTGGTGAACAAGGAGGCAGCTAAGAGGCATGAACAGAGAGACAGTTGGAAAGTCTGAGATGGCGGTAGCATTGGCTATAGTTGGGAAGATTACTAAGGATTCAACATATAAGGAAAAAAAATCTGATGCATGGACAGTGGGGTTCACCCATTTTAGTGCAATAAGTTTGAAAAGCAGCTCTGATTTGGCTATTCCTTTGCTGACATATTCAGCCATCATACAGGAAGCTCACAAAATGAAAGGGGATTTGGGTGGCCACTATGATGAGAAGTTTCATCAAAGGATAGCAACTCATGGGGACATAAGGTGGGATTCTACTCACGTGGATTTATGGATGACAGCGATGTCAGGACAGGGAGGGGAGGGTTCAATTGGACAAGGGCAATCTGGGCACAGCAGGCAAGGCATGTTGGGGATACAACAAAGCCACATGCAATTGGGCTAACTGTAAATTTCAAACACATCTGCTCCAGGTGCAGGGGTTTCCACTCAGTAATCCAATGCAGATCTCAAGGGAGTGAGGGGTCCACCTCAGTATGGGGGCAGCCCTTCGAGGGAGTTTCAGGGCACCTGGGGACTGTGCCAGGATATGGAGGAAGGGGTTTCAATGGTGGAGAAATTTGTCAAGGCCCTGGGTCTGTTAGGGGAACATGGGAGACAGGGTGAGAAGAGGGGTTTTGTATGGCAAAGACACCAATTAGGATAGGGTTTTATGGGAATAGACAGAGGGATACCCAGATCTGGTTGATGAGAATGTTGAGCGGGGGTTTTCAGATGGTTTTAAGTTACACTAATAGTGGGGTCATAAAACTGATGAAGGCAAATAATTTGGCATCAGTAAAGGCAAGGAAGAGATAGCAAGGTGTAAGATAGATATGGAAGTTGTCACCAGTAGGGTGGAGGGGTTGTTCCTGACCCCGCCTTTTCTGGAACTACGGTCCCCTTGACTTGGTCACCAAGAAACAGCCAGGGAAATACAGGTTGATTCATCACCTGTCCTACTCAGAGAGAGACTTAGTAAACAACTCCATTGCAGATGAGCAACGGTGGTGTCACACGCCATGCTGGAGCCAGGTGGTAGAACTAATTTGAATAATGGAGGAACATGGTTAGTCATGACCAATATTGAAGCCGACTTTCTGGTTGCTACTGGTACGGGCAAAAGATTTTGACCTATTGGGCTTTAAATTTATAAGCAGCTATTACATTGACAAGGCAATGCCAATTAGTTGTTCTGTGGCATGCATAGCTTGAGGCTTTCAGCACTTGGTTACAATGGCCATTTGGGGAGCAATATGGGCACAGAGGAGTAGTACATCGTTTCATGACTTATTGCTGGTAAAACATGGCTAGGTAAGGATGCAGTGGATGCTTCACAATTTGCAGGACATGTGCAAAACTTTCTGGGTACCTGCAACCAGAAAAACTGAAGACCCGCATGCAGATTAAAGTTTTCGACAGAGGCACATGCAGAGGCTGGATTGTTTCAGTTGCCAGCCAGCAAGGTGGATCGACTCAGGATCTGATTAGCAAAGTGAACGACAGCAGAGGGTACAGTGGAGAGTGGTGTAATGACTGCTCGGCCACCTGAACTTCCTTGTTGGGTGGTGGCACCAGGTCGTTTTTTCACCCCCAGGACTGGCTAGAGCCACAATGGGGCGAAGTTCCACATCACTGGGGGATATATCCAAAGAGATGAGGCAAGATTTGGAGATATGGGAACATTTCTTGAAACATTTCAATGGGATTATGTTTGGCAGGAGGATCGTTATTAATACAGACCTTGAAATATACACCAATGCAGCTGGTCACTGGGAATGGGGATATATTTCAAGGGAAGTGTGTTTCTGAGACATGGCTGGCAGAATGGGCAGCCAAAGATTTACTGAGGGACATCACATTCCTAGAGATTTTTCCAATATGGGTAGCAGGAAAATTTGGGGAGAGAAGCTGAGAAATCAAAAATAATTTTCTGGTACAACAACCAAGCAGTGGTCAAGGTATTGAACAGACAGAGGGGTTCCATAGAAATGGTGGCAAGGGTAGTGAGAGACAGTTGGTAATAGAGGGGTTATGATTAAACATGTCCTTAAAGCAAGACACATTTAGGGCATGAGGAACAAGGTAGCTGACAGCCTTTTCTGTCTTCAGCTGGACAGGTTCAGATTGTTGGCACCCAAGACTGTGCCCAGGAGCATGAGGGTCGACTGGAATTGTGGAAACTGGATGGAGGAGCCCAGATGCTGTTTCAGGTTCTGGGCTCCAAATATGCTAAGGGCATATGAGGGGGTGTGGAAGGCTTCCAGGAATTTCAATGGCAGACTGGAATGGAGGTAAGTGGGCCGGTCACTGAGATCCAAGTCATGCGGTATATGGTGAAAAAATGGGAAGAAGGATGCGATGCCACAGTAGAATCACACTTAGCAGGATAGCTTAGTATGTAACCTGCAAGGAAGGGGAGCTGAACAAGTCCCCAGTGGTCAGGAGAATGGTTCATGGGCAGAGACTGCAGGAGAGGGGATGGACCAGTGAAAACCTATAGCAGGGCAATTGCTGGGGCAACTTTTGAGAAGTCTGAGCTACGCCACCTCAGCTTATGAAACTTACCAGTTCACAGTGATGTTTCTGATGATGCAGCAAGGAGTATTCTGAGTAAGTGAGGTGGTAGCCAAAAATAAATCAGACAGGCATGGGGAGCTAAAATAGGAGGCTGTCGCTTGCTGAAAAAGAGACTTTGAGGTGAAGCCTGGAGATCCAAAACGGTCAAAATGGGGTGAGGGACGAGGGTGATCTTCATGGGGGAGGAAAGATGACTGCATGGATGGGCCATGGACGCCTGTAAGGAAGTACGACCACCTGGGAAGGGTAGCTTACTCATTACGGCAATGGTGAACCAGTCACCAGTTATCGGGTGAAGGCAGTGCTTAAAAGGGGAATGGCATTTTCGGTGATGATGCCATCCATTTCACCTTGCATCTGTTAGGATCAGAGCAGCCTCAGAGATGGCTGCCAGGGTGCATCTGCTAACAACATTAAAGAGAGGGGCAGATGGTGGTTAAATTGTTGCAAGAAGTACATAAGGAAATAGAGTTCCAACCATGCTTTTGTTTCCCTCAGATGCCACCTGCAGAAGGAATGTCTGGCTATTGGGGCACTACTATTTACTGGGTGGAGTGGGAGCAGGATTAAGTTCGGGGAAGCAGTTGCAAAGGGCACCAAGCTTTTCTGGAAAGGGGTTCGTGGGTTGAGATAGGCACAAACACTTCCACTAGCAGAAGATTTGAAATTAAAATGGCTGAGACCAGATATGTTGGTGCTACATGCTGGGGAAATGATCAAGGGACTGATCCTGGGTGGACTTATTGCACAAAATATGTCACGATTGTGAAGTGTTCAGACCCTGGTGGCTGGTGGTGCTGATTGACTAGTCTTCCATGATACCCAGAAGGGTCTGGAGACAAGCATGTGACATAAAGGCCATTGAAAGTGCTAGAAAAGACTATCTAGGAGAATGGCAGCAATGTTATTGGAAATCGGATATATATATATATATATTTATATATAAGGGATATAAGGGTTTAGTATGATAATGGTTTATCTTGTACAGTTTACAGTGACCCGAAGTAACCTTACGAGAGGTCACTGTAAACTGTACAAGAACAAATCCATTATCACACATTGACCTCCGCTATATTTCATTTATTCAATAGGGGAGTAACTTCTGTGATGGCTTATTTTTTGTGATTTTGAGAAGAAGAAATGTAATTGTTTTAATTTGTTGGGTTTATTTTGTGTAGTAGTACCTTGTGTTTAGTGCTTGATAGTTGCTATGGTGTTGCTATGGATGCTCTATGAAGACATGAGATTTGCATTACGGCGCCTCTGCCCATTGGATGATATTGGGGCTGAAAGGATTTTTGAGGAGAAAATGGTGGACGTCCTTAGTGACTGAATGGAATTACGTAGGCATCGACTTGTTTTATTGATTGGTCATTTTTTTTAAATAGATACATTGTGGTATTTCTGTTGTGGCTGGTGAGTGGGATGGGAGAGACTGCTAGCGACTGGCAGTACGAGGAAGAGGACAGCAGTAACTTGAAAGTTCTATGGAGTGCAAGACAGTGAGGGAAAATGGCTGTGGTGATTTGTATATTTTTTTTATATACGTTTTTCTGTGCAGGTGACAGAGAAATTATTGTGGTACCATGCGAGCAGGACTGACTGCAATGAAGCGAGGACAGCTTGAAGTGTACAGTTGGTACTTCTGGCAATATGTCAAGGTAAGTGGAGATCCAGAGGACACTGAAGTGAGTAAAATAAATGATCTATGAAGTGGGTTGCTTATTATGGGATGGGGCAACGTTTATGCGGGTGGCTAATGTGTTTGTGTGTTTGAAAGCAAAAGGAAAGGAGATGCAAGTAGTGCCGCCAACGGGGCTATGACGTAGTTACTGTGTGGATAAATGGAGGTGATGTAGTTACTATGTGATAAATAAATGTAGTAGCGCACATAAATGGATTTATCACTGTTCATATATATAGATATAGATATAGATATATAGATATATATATATATCTATATATCTATATCTATATCTATCTATATATATATATATATATATATGTAACTCCTAGACTCAAGGGGTAGGAAACTGAGGTTTGAGGTGGTATATAGGCCACCATCTCAGTCTGAGGAGCTTGACAGGAATTAGCAGGACAAATCAGAATGGTATGTAAAAATGGAAGGTGGTCATCATGGGGAATTTCAATCTTGTCGGGGTTGACTGGAGTATTCCAGTCACCTCCAGTGCTATGAGAGCAAGTGCTCCTGGATGAAATCCAGGATGGTCTCCTGACCCAGTTGGTTAGTGTGCCTACTAGGCTAAAGAACACTTTAGATCTGGTGTTGTCGAATGGGGAGGCAGTAAGGGAAATAAAGGTGGAGGAACCACTAGCCAACAGCGATCACCAAATGGTGTGGCTTAATATCACGATGTGTGGGGACCCAGAGAAATCAGTTACTCAGGTAGTAAACTCAGGGGGCAGACTTTGGGAGGATGCAGGAAGTACTGAAAGGGAAACTAGAGGGCATAAGGCAGGAGATGGATGCAGAGCAGAAATGGGATATTATTAAAAGGGGATTACAGAGGCAACAGAAGCCTGCACCAAGACACAGAGTAAGAGGAGCATAGCAAGAAACCATGCTGGTTGAACAGCGAGGTAGTGGAGGTGGTGAGAGCAAATCGAGAGGCACCCAGAGGTATAGAAGGACAGGGAAGGAAGTGGACAAGGAGAAGTATGCAAGACAGTCCAGGGAGGTGACCAGAAAGTGAGAGAAGCCAAGGCCCAGAGGGAGCTGAGATTGGCACAGGGAATTAACTGGGGGGGTGGGGAGACTTTTTCAGATACATCAGGAGAAAAGAAAGTTCAAGGAAACAATAGTGAGGATAAAAGAGGTGGGGAGTGGAAGAAAAGGGTGAGGAGCAGGCAGAAGCACTGAATGAATACTTTTGCTCAGTGTTCATGGAAGAAAGTGGGGACTGCTACCACCATGGGCTGGTAGGGTGGGGACAGGGAGAGGAGGCAACAGATGGAAGAATTGAGGCAAGTAGAGTCCTAGAGGGACTGAGGGCACTGAAGGTAGACAAGGCACCAGGGCCGGATGGTATCCACCCCAGGGTGCTGAGGGGAGATGGCGGAGGTGTTGGGCGGAGCCACTGGCGGATCTGTAGAGCACCTCACTGGAGTCAGAATGTGTGCCACTGGACTGGAGGATGGCACATGTAGTACCATTACACAAGAGTGGACCAAGGATGAACCGGTAATTATTGTCCTGTAAGTCTCACTTCCATAGTGTGCAAACTCATGGAGACAATACTAAAGGAAAGACTGGTGTCGTACCTGAAGGACAATGACCTCCAGGATGTGAGGGCAGCATGGGTTTGTTTCAGGAATTCTTGTCAAACCAACCTGATACAATATTATGACTGGGTGACAGGTAAGATGGATAAGGGTCATCACGGTGGATGTTCTTTACTTGGACTTCAACAAGGCCTTGATTCTGTGCCTCATGGGCGGCTTAGGGAAGCTACTAACTGTGTAGGGGTAGGGGCAAAAATGATGAACTGGATTACAAGCTGGCTGAGTGAGAGGCTGCAATGGTGGTAGTGAGAGGGAGCTCTCAACCCAAGGCTGGTGGACGAGTGGGGTGCCACAGGCTTTTGTGTTGGGGCCAGTATTGTCTGGCTCTTCATATCAGACATTGCACATGGGGTGGTGAGCAAGATAAGTCTGTTCACTGATGACACAAAACTCGGAGCAATAGTGAATGGACAGGAGGGATGGAAGCAGCTGCAGGGGAACCTAAGCAAGCTAGAGGAGAGGTCAGAGAGGTGGCAGCTGGGGTTCAATGCAAGAAGTGTAGGTTATGTACTGCAGTGAAGAACCCAAGGAGAGAATACTTGCGGGAGGAGTTAAGCTGGGGATCACTGAGGAGGAGAAGGACCTAGGGGTAATGATAACAGGGACCATGGACAACACTGCCCAGTGCAGGAGAGCAGCTGCAAAAGCAAACAAAATGCTGGGGTGCATAGCGAGGGGTTTTGTCCAGGCAAAGAGAGGTGATCTTGCCCTTCTACAGGTCGCTGGTAAGGCCACACTTAGAGTATTGTGTGCAGTTTTGGAGGCCATACCTAAAGCGTGATATCAGGCTACTGGAAGGGGCAGAGGAGGGCAACAAATATGATATGTGGAATGGAAGGGACAGACTATGACAGCAGGCTGAGAGGCCTGAATATACACCCTGGAGGATAGAAGGGACAGGGCTGACATGATAGAGACATTCAAGTATCTGAGGGAATCAATAAGGATGGGGCAGATGGGGTCTTTAAGTTAAGGAGGGGAGGGTCACCAGGGGACATGCACTAAGAATAGAGGGAAGATTTAGGAAGAAAATTAGGAGACACTATTTCTCAGAGAGGGTGGTAGCAAATGGAAAGCCCTGCCAGAATGGGTGGTATCACGTAAATCTGTGAACAGTTTCAAAAGGGCATGGGACAGGAACAGGGGAGAGTGAGGGTGGGGAGGTGGAGGGGTGTCAATGGGATGTCAAATGGGGGCAGCTGCAAACTAGGGGTGCTAGCTGCACACTCGAGCAGACTTAGATAGACCGGTGGTCTGTTTCTGCTGGCAAATCAGATGTACGTATGTTTATATATATATATCACAAAACAGCCCACCTACTGACCTCTGGCGACTACAGGCATGATGGGGTGCACTTGTTGGAAGTAGGAAATGCCTATTTTGCTAAAAATTGAAGAGACTATAGAGGAATGGGAAGCCTGGGGTGCAGCCAAGGGAAGCCATTGTCCATCGCAACAGTGGGAGATGGGCTGAGTGGAACGATGAGGAATAAAAAGGTTGGAGGAGGATAAGGGTAGTAAGGGGTGCAAGAGGTTTTCTGGGTGGGAAGGAGAGGCACAGACTGGGTTTATCAACTGGCTGGGCCATGCACCTCAAGGGGTGATCACCCAGGGGCAGATGGGAGCTCAGGTGGACACCCAATCCCAAGAAAAGGAAAAGACAGACTACAAAGAGGGTGTCGGTGCACACAAGAACCCAAGAAGGACAAAGTGGAAGGAGAATCTGAAAATGAACTGTTTTTGCCACACTACAAAGTGGTGTGCAATATGATCTTTGGGAATGGTGTATATAACTGTTAAAATGATGGATTAGTTTTGTAATATAGGGATGCTTTAAATAAAACCTTGGCTAACTGAGCAACCAAATTTATGGATTGAAAGTTTTATTTCTCAAGAAATCCCCATGACAAAAGGGTTTGCCTGCTTGAGAGGCAGACAGAATGTCAGGGTCTTCCTTGGGTACAGCCAAGGGGAGGGAAGGAAGAAACAGGAGCTAGTGACATAGGAGGAGGCAAGGGGAGACAAGGGAGAGCATTGCGCCTGGGACAAAGGAGAGACAAGTAGAGGATTGGCCATATGGGAAAGAGGAAGAGGCTTAGGGTGATCCTTAAATGCATTCAGGGCAGAAGGGGATCCTTCTTTGCTGGATTTTCTGGGATTTCCACTCTCCTCCTGGTTAAGGGAAGAGAAATAAAAAAAAGGGGTTGGGCCAACAAGGAGGTTGGCAGGTCCAACAAAGGAGGTTGAAAGTTAATGGATTGCCAGTACAAGGACAACGGCAGTGGGACAACAAAGGATTGCTGATGGAGGGCAACAGGCATTCTGAAAGGATGGGGAAGGGAGGAAGGAGAATGAATATATAAGGGTGAGGAATAAAAGGGAGATGAGGAAAGGGGAAGAGAGGGTACAGGGTTTTCCAGGTGGGGAGGGAGAGGCACTGACTGGGTTCAACATCTGGGTGAGCCAGGCATCTCATGGGTGATCACCCCAAGGGGCATGGAGCAGAGGGGTGGTTGAGTGGGACACCTGATCCCAAGAGAAGGAAAAGACAGACTACAAAGGGTGTCAGATGCACACTCAAATCCAAGAAGGACAAAGTGGAGGTGAATCTGAAAATGGACTGTTTCTGCTGGACAACTAAGTGGTATGCAATATGATCTTTGGGAATGATGTATATAACTGTTGAAATGATGAATTAGTTTTGTAATATAGGATGCTTTAAATAAAACCTTGGCCAACTGAGCAACCAAATTTATGGATTGAGGGTTTTTATTTCATAAGGAAATCCCATGACAATTTCCATTAAAATGTATTGAAAATGGTTTGAAAACAAGAGCATTTTCAGCCTTTTGTGGTCATGTCAAATCTTTCTTGGAAGCGTTGACCTATCCCTATTATTTACCCTGTCTGTTAAGCAACAAGAGTTCATTACCATATTAAACATTTACACAGAATAGAAAATACATGCACTTAATGCATAAACAGAATAATCAGATCAGAGAACCCTTGACACGGTGCTCTCCTTCCAGCCGTACAGCAATTTCCCAGCTTACTGCTGCTAGCCTCACCTTGTCCAACAATCACAGCTGCCAGCATAACAAGGTACTGTCCTCCTACAAGCCTCTGAGATTTAAGTTGGGTGCTTGCAAGATTTCTCCAGGATTGGCTGATCTCTATGTTTTATCCCAGATTGGCTCCTGATGCTCCTGCCAGACTGCATATTCCAGCACTAAGCTTCATGATGGGCTAGTTTCTCTAGTATGCTTTTCTGGACTGTTTATTTTTAATGTTGCTACCATTATTATTAATGTAAAATTGTGTTCTAAACTGCTTAGCTAATTGAACTGTGCTTAGTTAATTTTACTGTTGTGATTAGTTAGTTACCGTGCCTAATTAATTTTTAATGTGCCAGGTTAATAATTAACTATTTAAATCTTTCTCTTTTCATTCTTTCACTTTCTCTAATAGCCCCCATCTGCCACTGTCCAGCAATATACCCCTGCTTGCCTGTGCATTGCCTCTTCTTTGTTAATTCTCAGAAACTAACAATTTACCTTTTTTATTTTAGCTCTCCTCTGTTCTCTACTCTCTCTAAACTCCCTTCAGACCTGGCATTGCCTGCAAACTACCCCACCCCACTCCCTGTCTTCTTATGATTCTACTCTTCCTTTGGTGTTAATTCCTGCCCCTGACCAAACTGGTTTTTTTCACCTCTCCTCTTGCACCCTGCTGTGACACTGTTGTTCCCTACTGGCTAATGCCCCATCTTTGATATATCTATTGCTAAACCTCTTTTCCCTACCAATCAGAGAACTCTTGACATTGGTGCTCTTCCGTGCTGCAGCAATTTTGCCCGCTTACTGCTGCCAGCCTCACCCTGTCCAACTATCACAGCTGCCAGCATAACAAAGTACGGTCCTCCTACAAGCCTCTGAGATTTGAGTTGGACACTTGCAAGATTTTTTCCCATTAGCAAGTTATATTGTACTGCCACTAGAGGGACACAATCTTTATCTAAAGGGTTCTCTGCCTGTTCTTATAGATATCTTCCTAAACTACGGCTACCCCTCCATCTGATCAGCCCCCCTCTGCGTTTCTTACATATTCCTCCCATTCATAAATCAGTTGTTCATCAATTTTAACTGCCTTTATGAACAATGCACCCCTACTCTCCTCTCTCACCTTTGTTCTGTCCATATACCTCCTTACTACCACCACTTTCTCACTACTCATCTTCCTAATAGCCTCCCAACCCCATCAGTTACCATCTCCATCCCCTCACCCACATCCATGCTATCACTCTCCTCCCCACATAGAAATATGGTCTCACACTACAACTATTCTCATGCAGCTTTGATAATGGTGTCCACTTTCACTGCAGTTCTCCACCTTCTTCTTCCTCATTCATCAAGTCCTTCTCCTCAAAGCTACCGACCTACTTTCTAGCCCCTTAAACTCGCCTAACTACCCTAAGCTCCACTTTCTTATACTCACTCTCTCTTGCTCTTCACCAGGGATATCCACCCCAACCCAGGCCCTATTGCCTTGCTCCTCTGGTGCTTCCTCCTCTACTACCTCCTCTGCTCTTCTCTCAGCCCTCCCAAAGGGCCTAAAGTCCTCACATCTAAACACCTGCAGCTTGTTGCAAAATTGACCAGATTCAGACCATGGTGTGCACTCTAAAACCAGACATTCTAATCATCTCATAAACTTGGCTAAAGAGCACTATTCCTGACCACTTGGTCTCCATTCCTGGCTCCTCACTGCCAAGACAAGACTGTGCTGGTAGGAGTGTTGGTGAGGCTATTTACGTCCTAGCCTCTGTCCAATATTCCATCATCTACTCATCCTCCAATCCTGAGACCCATGATGCCCTAGTTATCCATGTGACCTCCCTTCACTCTCCCAATCTTTGTAGTTGGCATTTACTGCTGCACAAATGTCCATCCTTCAGTCACGCTTAGACCTCCTAACCTCCATCACTTACTTCCTGTCAGCTTCGGAGAATTATTCATCCTAGGTGACGTCAATATAAATTGTTTGCCACCTAAAACTACAAAAACTGAAAATGAAATTGGAGCCCTAAACCTCTCCCAACTGATCTCCAAACCCACCCCCCAAACCACAAGACACAACAACACTCCCTTCTTGACTAGGTCTTACCTCCCACCCCCACCGTGTCATCACCTCTGGCATCCTCCCTGATGCTCTCAGTGACCATAACCCAATATTCCTAGTTAGGAAACTCCACAGAACTAAATCACCACATAAAACCATACAACTACACTCTTTCAAGTCTCTTGACTTTGAACTTCTCCTGAGTAACCTTGCCAATTCTGACTGGTCCCCTAACCTCCTTCTCCTCAGTTGATAAGGTCCTTGCCTACTTCAAAGAAATTTTTCTTATAAACCGGAATGCCTTTGCCCCACTAAAACAAACCAAAGTCAGAGGTAACCACTTACCTTGGATAACCCCTGAACTTCTGGCCTGTCTCAGGCTAGAGATCAGGCACGGAAGCATCCTAAAGCCACCCAACACCCTAGTGACCTCACGAACTACTGCATGCTCTGAAATGCTTGCACCAGAGCTAAAGTTAACCAAGTCTGAATATTTAAAATCTGCCTTCATCACCAACATAAATTCCCTTCTAAGTTCTGGAAGGTGGTCAACGCCTCATTTACCCTGTCATCTCGCTCATCCCCTGGCACTTGAAGTATATAGCTCACTAGTGTCTCACCCACCAGCTGTAGCAGCAGTATGTAACTCCTACTACTGTATACATCCTGCACCACTGAGCTACTGAAATCCTCCTTTTCACCCCTATTGGTGTGCCTCACCACCTTCCCACCTCCTGTCTATTTCACTACTGTAACCCCAAATGATGCCCTATGTACCCTCCTCACCATCAACCCTCTAAAGGTGCCTCCTGATGGCCTCGACCCAAAACTCCTCTCACCTCCGCTCCAGCCATTGCCTACCCCTCTCATTAATCCTATATCTCTATTCTCTGCTGCCTTGATACCCTCATCATGGAAACATGCAGTGGTCCCCCTCTACCCAAAGGGTGACCCTCATCCCCTGGCAACTATTGCCCCATTTCTCTCCTCCCTACCCTTGCCAAGCTTCAAGAACACATTGTCCTCTCCCCAACTCACCTCTTTCTTGACACCTCCTTTTCACCCTTTCCAATCTGGTTTCAGGAAAACCACTCAACCACCACCTCTGTCCTCACGGCTCACAGACGCCATCCTAATCCAGATGGGCAATGGCCAAATTACCACTGATATTTTTGTCGACCTTGCCAAGGCTTTCACACTGTCTCTCTCCCTTCTCATCGACTCACTCCCAGCAGCTGGCCTATCTCCCTCCACCACAAACTGGCTCAAGGCCTACCTTATTGACAGAACCCAATAAGTTAAGATCTTGGATGCCACTTCACCCTCCCTCCCATTAGCACTGCATCCCCAGGCTCTGTATTAGGGCCCTCCTATTCTCCATCTTCTTAAATGATCTTCCTCTGTTTGCTCCCCTGCACTACTATAAGTATGTATGCCGATGATACAGTCCTGCATGCATCTGGCTCCTGTCCTGCTGAGGTTACAACCAGCTTAAAGCAAGACTTTGACAAGGTTCAGCTCTGGTTTGCTAACCATCAACTTTTCCTCAATGCCAAGAAGACTGTCTCCATGATCTTTGTGCGAGGCAGAGACCTCTAGGCTTCCTCCGTACCAACTTTCCACACCCTTGACAGGACTTTACTTGAGGACACATCCTCCTTCAGGTACTTAGGTGTTTGGTTGAACCAACACCTCAACTTCTCTGGACATATTGATGCCATCTAGAAAATACTGCTCCCCCAAGCTTGGTGCCCTGTTCAGGAACCATAGTTGCATCCTCCTACGAGCTAGGTATGAACTTGTTCAGATGATGATACTGCCCATTTTTGACTACTGTGATATAGTCTATGGTGCTGCTCCCAAGTTCTCCCTGTCCAGACTGGACACCCTCTTCAATTCCTTCTGCTGCTTTGCCCTGGATGCCCCCACCACACCCACCACTGTGATCTTCATCGTGCCCTATCCTTCCCTTCTCTTCTCTTCTCTTACAAATAGGCAACTCTCCCACTGTGCTAGAATTCACCTCCAAGCATTGGTTGGGTGAGCTCCCTTCCTACCTAACCTCCTCCTTTATAACAACCCCCATCCTCCCTTTCCCTTAGATCAACCGACTCCCACACCCTGGTAGTCCCCACAGATCCACCCTAATCAGCCAATCCACTTACCTCAATGCCTCCCAAAAATTTGAATGCATTCCCCTTCAAATCTGGCACTCATCCTCTGCCTACTCCATCAGCTCTGCCTTCAAAAATTACCTTGTGCCTAGCTGTTCCTGCCATGTCCCTCCCTAATTCCCTCCTATAAGTCCTGGATAAACCTACCCCTCTACCATCACATTCATTTTACCCTATGCACCTCAACGCCCTAAAATTTCTAGCTCTCCTCCCTTCCCCAAATTGCTCCCCTTACTGGCTGCCTTTGATCTCTCACAGAATGTAAGCAATGTCAAATGCTCTCCATGGGTCCCTCTCCCACCCCCTCAGGGGCCTGTATTCCTCATCTACTCCTCCCTCCCTCCCTACATCCCTCCATCTCACCCTCCCTATCCTTTCCTTCCTTTTCTTTCACATAAGCAGTTGTTTACTTACTAACCCAGCACTTATTATTATTCACTTTTCCTACATATTATGCACAACTCTGTTTAACACTGTTTGTAACACCTGCCTTACAACTGTATGTTAATGTTGCTCTTATAACTTGAATATAACTTGAACATGACTCTTTCCCCTCTCCCACCTTACCCCTCCCTCTCCTTTTCCCCACTCACCACCCCTTTTCTTTTCTTTTATATAAGCACTTGTTTACTTGTTAACCCAGCACTTATTATTGTCCACTCTTTCTACCTATTATGTGCAACATTGTTGTATCACTGCTTGTAACACCTGCCTTAGAATTGTATGCTAATGTTGCTCTTGTAACTCGAATGTTTAATGGTTCACCCTATTGAACCCCTTCCCCCAGGTCATACCGGAGATGAGCGACTTGTCACTCAGTGTGCATTCCTGGTGAAACATTTCAATAAATAAATATAATAACAACAAAATCATCAATATGCTACAAAACAACAGCAGCATTCCAGTATGCAAACATTAGCATGTCAATAATGGTCTATACAGTCTAAAGAACTTTCACAAAAAGAATTATAACAGTTCTTTAAATTCCATCACTGAGTTGACAGCATTCCTTACCCTCAGGTAAGGAGTTCTACAAGTATTGGTCTGGCAGCCAAGGTGGCCCTGTCAGCCATAGCTTTCACCACAGATATACAGGGATCACCAGAAAATACCTTAGTTGTACATCAGACACACACTTACCAGTATCTCTGAAACTGAGACAGAACCTAATCCTAAAATGTTCTGAAAACCAATAGCAGGACCTTAAACCACAACCACCATCTAATGGGCACTGAGAGAAGTATCTTATCGTGCATTATGGAATGATCTACTGGCTGCACTTTGTCTTGCTCAGATTGTTGAGCTCTCTGGGAAAGGGCAGACTTTATTTCTCTTCCTGGAAGTCTACCAGTACAGTATATCACCTGACAAAGTAACCACTGACAGTATTTTTACTGACATTTCCCCCTTTGTTGTTTATCAAGCTGGATGGTAATCTTGCATTGAAAGCAGTTTAGATTATTGATCAATGATGGCATATGGCTAATCGGCCACAATGAAAATATGTCTGTGCATTTGCTCTCACACTAGCAATTCTGGGCAGTTTGATTTTATGAGTGTGTATATATTACTCTAGTACATTATTATAGTGGTGCAGTAGTGTCACTATAATTAGGGGCTAATAGTCTGTTTAATGTCCAACACCTAACTTTGAACTTTATTATCTTCACAACTGTCCAATGGATTTGCAAAACAATTTGCACACCTGATCTCGGGGAAAAAACTCTTGATGTGCCAAGTTTCATTCTGATCAGATGTGCAGACTCAAGATCCAGATAGCAAAAAGTGAAAACATTTGGGGTGGGGTTGCTAGGGTTTTGTCATCCCTAGTGGCCAGATGATTTGAATTTTGCTCTGAAATTTTCTGGGTAGAAAGAGCTTGGGCCAGAGTGGTGCTTTTTGCTGCTTTGGTGAAAAATATTAATTCATTCCAAAGTTAAAAGGATTTGAAATTTTGGTTCTGAGCATGCTCAGTACAGTCTTTTGATAGCTGTTTAGTTCAAAAGTGAGTTTGGACAATCTGAAAAAGATTCTACTTCATATGGGGTATCTTTTAGTGAGAATTTTTATGGCCTCCATCTTGTTTCTGTGTCTTAATTAAAAAAAATTCAAAATCCATTAAAATGGTATCATACAAATACACCAACACATGTATCCTGCTATTCAGGACCTTGTTACATGGGTGCTACAGTTAGTTTTTGGAAAAATGACACAGAAATGAGCTTAAACACATTTTAAAATTTTTTTGTAAAGTGCTTTTTCTTTTTTGTATGGCCATATGAAACAAGAATTGGCCATATGAAAAGACTGCCTTCATACAAAAAAATAATTTGGACTTAGTTTTTATTTCACACTTGTTTTTTTGTCGAGGCTTCTGTTTTTGTGAGACTGTGTTGTTCTCATGAAAAGAATCCTTCATATGAAAAGAATTTGGACTTATTTTTTTCACATTCTTTTTTTTATGAGAGGATTCTTTTTCATGAGGTTGTGCTGTTCTCATGAAAAGAGAATCCTTAGAAAGAAAAAGATTTGGACATAGTTTTTTTACATTCTATTTTATTATGAAGAATTATTTTCATGAGGTTGTGTTGTTTTCATGAAAATAGAAGTCTTTACGTGAAAAAATAATTTGGACTTGTTTTTGTCACATTTCAACTTTAACAAGGCATAACTCCATCACTATTTGGAGTTAATGGACAATCTATATATCAGTACTACAAGACTAACACATAACACCCCCAAACAATTTGGGGCCATATACAACACCATCAAAATTAAAATTACCATAAGATAACATTGCAACTTGATTGCTTTTGACTGCATCTATGGAGCGAGGGATTCACAGGACCCTAGCCAGATGGATGTGTTCATGTCAGAGATAAGTGAAGTCCACATGCTTCACTCTGCTAAATATTTCCCAAATTTTGCACAATTCATGAAATATTTTGTGGGCGCCAAAGGCAAAATTCCACCCACAAATGAGGAATTTTGTCCATCTAATGGTGGAATTTCACCACTCTATGGGTGACATTGCACCATTTATGGGTGAAATTCCTTACTTTGTGGGCAAATTCCACACTTTACAGGTGAAATTCTACATTTTGGGGTCAGAATTTTGCACTTCGCACCCACAGAATATTTCACAGATTGGAGAAAATTCACAAAGTATTTCACGGGTGAAATTATCAACTTCACTGGAACTTCACCAGCAAAATTAATCTTCACTGCATCTCTAGTTCACATAGGTCCCAAAGGGACCTGTATGAATAAGGATGTGATTCTGCTATCTCAAAAGTAAGGTAATCCTTTACAAAAACTTCATTAAAGCACCAGTTACGATTCAGATTAAACTGGCAAAAGTAAGGAAATGTGGTGTAGGGTTTCAACCCAACACCCCACCCCCACCCTGCAGGCAGCAATGGAAAAAATTAGGGTTTTGCTTTCTGAGTCTTCACAGTTCAGGGTTGGATTCTTCCTGGGGATGTCAACCTTTATGCTTACCCAATTCTCATATAGTCTGCACATCGGAGCTTATTTGCTGATGGAATGGGGTGTGTTAGGGATGAAAACCCCAAGGAAATCCTCAGTCCTGAGTTGTGAAGATTGTAAGGAGAGGACACTGATTCACTCAAAGAGTGGTCCATCTTTGGAACAGTTTGCCTGAAGCAGTAGTTAGTAGGAGAATCAGAATATATTCAAATACAGGTTGGACAGCTTCTTAAAAAGGGAGAGTTTGGAGGAATTTTTTGAATGAATAATTGCTGGACAGGCCAGATGAGAGATATGTTCATGTTTCTAAGGGAGTCTTAAAATGGGTGGCAGAGGATCCTCTGCATTGGCTGACAGATGAACTTTTTGCCCTGTGCTTCTGTATCTCGTGGTCACATGGAAGTGCAGGGCCCAGAGGGCCCCACTTCCACAGTCCACCAGAAAGCACCATGAATTCTTGACATCTGTCACTGTACAGAAGTGCATGGCCAACAAGGGTCCTACATTTCTGTAGGAAGACAGAGTCTTCCTTGGCACAGGTTCCAAAAGGCTCTGTGTGTCTGCATCTGTTCATGCAGGTCCGAAAAGACCTGGGTGAATGATGATATGATTCAACTGTCTCAAAAGAAAGGAATTCTTTGCAAAAGCTTGATTAATGCACCAGCTGAGCTTCAGGTTAATGCCACAAAAGTACAGTACAAGTCACATTAAACTGTTCCTCAACGCACTGGTGTAGCATTGTTCAATGAGTTTCCAATTCTGTGCAGTGTTTAATTCAATGAATTAAGTAAAGGTTAGTATTGATTTGATTCTAGCTGTTATGTACTATAAGCTAAGAAACTAAGAAGATTGATTAATAAGCTGGGTAGGCTCAGGGTGGGTCAGACGTTGGTCAATTGGGTGTCAAACTGGTTGCGGGCAGAAAACAGAGAATGGTGGTAAATGGTATACAGTCAGAAGAGATGCAAGTCACAAGTGGGGTACCTCAGGGATCAGCTCTGGGGCCAGTCCTCTTCAATATCTTCATCAGTGACATTGCAGATGGACTGGAGGGTAAGGTTTGTCTGTTTGCAGATGACACCAAGATCTGCAACAGAGTAGATGATCCAGATGGGTGGGCAGAATGAGAGAGATCTAGATAAACTAGCAAAATGGTCAGAAGAGTAGCAACTGGGTTTAACACAAAGAAGTGCAAGATCATGCACATAGGGAAAAGAAACCTGAAGCCACCTATAGGCTGGGAGGAGTTGCTGGCAGTCACAAGGAAGAAAGATACTTGGCGTCATCATCACCAATGACCTGAAATCATCCAAGCAGACCTCTAAAGCAGTAGGTAAGGCTAGAGGATGTTGGGGTGTATTAGTAGGGGTATACAAGTCAGAAGAGGGAGGTAATAATCCCTCTGTACAAGACACTGGTTAGGCCCCATCTGGAGCACTGTGTGCAGTACTGGAGGCCACACCTTCACAAGGACATTAACCAAATTGAGGCAGTCCAGAGAAGGGCAACCAAAATGGTGAGGGACTGCATCAGAAAACATATGAGACAGATTAACTGAACTCAATATGTATACCCTACAGCAAAGGAGGGAGAGAGGGATATGATTGAAATATTCAAACACCTTAAGGGCATTAACAAGGTGAAATAGTCTAACATGTTTCAATATAAGAAATATAGCAGGACAAGAGAACACAGCAGAGATTAGAGGAAGGCCAATTAGGGTAATGTGAGGAAGTTCTTTTTCACAGAAAGGGTGGTGGATGCATGGAACGGCCTACCTCAGGAAGTGGTGGATATGAATACAGTGCAGGGCTTCAGACAG